>JAWWES010000011.1:22887364-22993979 GCA_035583135.1 Lophotriccus pileatus | reverse complement strand
AGGTGTTCCCTGGGTTGTGATGGAGCCCTGCAACCCCAGCCACTGAGCCTGTGGTTTGCTTTGGAGCTCCCAGCTCCCTCAGGATGTCTGAGGAAATGTTTCTCTTACTTTATGACTTCTGCCACTCTTACTTTATGACTTCTGCCACTCACAGCCACACAGCTCTTACAGTGGACCCAGAACAAGGCTGTATCTGCCCATGAACACATTTTTGGTTTGGATTTTTCTCCAGTAACAGGAAAAGACATTCCTTGTGATGATAAATATCTGGAAAGTAAGGACTATGTGGGCTTCTCTTACTTGGGAAAGAGACTCACAAAAGGACTGAATTTATCTGAGAACTTGAGGAAATGTTTTTCTGGAGTATTGTTGCATAATCTTGCATGTTTTTACATGCTGTATTTTGATACACACTGTGCTTTAGAGGATTATTACTCTGCGTTGAATTTCAACTTCATGCCCAACGCACTTCCCCTGGAGTTGAATGTTTGAGCAACTGAAATTCTGTCAAACCACTTGTGACTTGCACAGATCCAGTCCAAAGCTGTTTCCTTCTGCCAAGCCCCATCCTTCAATACTTCGGAAAACTTTTATCTTTCTACTTTTTCAGAGGGAGAGTTACTGTCTTCCAGTAAAACAGCTGGTGTATTTGGGGAGAAAAACAGATACCTAGACCCTCTGGGGGGTTGGACCTAGATGATCTTTAAGGTCTCTTCCATTTGATAATTCTGTGATTCCTCCATCCAGTTTCCTTGGCCACTCAAAGGGAGAGAATTTTGCCATTTGGGACTATTGTTGCCTTTCCCCAGTGGGCTGATGTCATCCCACACATGACAGGTGTGAACGTCTCTGTGTGTACAGGAAGATATTACCTGTTCAGGTAGCTGGAGGAACTCTTCTTCTGTCTTTGCCCTCTGTAATCTGGTGTGAGGTTCTCAAAAACAGCTTGCTATGGCCAGGGCTGTCACATTAGTTTGTTCTGTGCCTGTGTATGGGTATGTGCTGTACTACTGATGGTTCTGTTCTAACACTGCCAAAACCCAAGTCTAAACAGATGAAGCAAAATGCAGAAGGGAGTAAGTTCAAGTGAACTTATTTCACCTGACTTCCCTGCAGGCCAGGAGCCCCAGTGTCCCTGTAAGAGCCTTCCGGGGCTTCCTGGTGTGATGAAAAGCTGACACTCCACCTCAGTGTGAAGAAAGATGGGAGAATGTGAGCTGAGCAGGGACTGAAGAGTTACCTCCTTCTCTGCAGAAGGGGAGAAAAGAAGCCTGAGATGGTCTACTATGGGACAGGCCAGGTATAAAGAAAATAGAGACATCTGGGGATGGACAGGTGAGATGAGGTCAAGAGAGCCTAGAGCAGCTTCAAGCCTAAAAGGAAGCTGGGGGAGAGGAGAAAAAAGAAAGGTTTGAGTGTCTGATGTGCCAGAAGGTGCCTTTTTCTTTCTGTGTGTCTTATAACCTGGAGAACAGATCTGTCTCTGTGAGTGGAGGGCTTATTGTAGAAAGCTTATATTTTCCTCTGGAAAGGGAAAAAAATAGCAGATTGAATTATACTTACTGGCCTAAATACACAGGCTTTCCACTCTGGAGGTTTCACCTGGAGCAAGCCAGGGTAGCCTAAGACAGGGCTGACTCTTGAGCTTTTCCACACATCTCTGTGCTTTGTCAGGTGGAAGAGCCATCCAGTGCTGTGGAGACCCCAGCCCAGGCACATCTGGGTTCCTGGGCAGATGGGGGCACTCACTGGCTGCACCCAAGAGACCTGCCTAATCTAACTGGACTCAGGTTCAGCTTCTCAGTTTTGTTTCACTTTGGATTACAATTTTAATCTCCGGTACAATGGATGGGGCTCCAAAAGGAGGGTCATCTTCTCTCTGGCAGGCCAGGGCAATGTACTTATCTGATAGTGTTAGAGGAAAACAAGGACCCAGCAACATCAAACCGCTGGTGAGCCCCTGTAACTCAGCAACAGAAATATTACTGGACTCCTCATTATTGCCCTTCATGCTCCAGGCAAGGCTCACTCTGCCTCCATCGCTTTGGCAGACCTGGGCAGACAGTGCTGGTGTATAGAGAACTGTCAGGCTCTGGAGGCACCCACAAGCTGCAAGAGCTTGAACATCAGACTGGGGCTGAGCTGTGCATGAGAGGAACAGTCCTTTTTCTGCCCAGTGTTGGCTTCCTTTCCCTCTTTGGTTGTAGAGCTCAGGCAGGGAAGAGGAACTCTCTCAGGAGGGAAGTACAGTATGTATAGTGTTAGGAGAACCTGATAGGTTCTCCAGAGATTCAGATTCTGGTCCTGTAAATTTCCAATGTGTCTAAATTGTCTCTTATCTCTAAATTGTTGGGCTGGAGTCCTTGCACAGTTGGTACTGAGATTTCTGCTATGTCTGTGGCTGGCTAGGGGATTTTTTTTCTCGATACCACGCAGTTCAAGCGCAAGTAAATACAATTTTACTGTGTCAGAATAACCCAATTCTCCACTTCTGCTTGTCAGAATCGGCTGCGAGAAGCCCCAGGGATGCAGAGGGAGGAGGCATCATCCTTTCCCGCTCGGGAGCGCCCTGTGGCCGGGCTCCACCTGCTGCCGGCCGGGGCTCCCTGCACGGGCCGCCTGTGCAGCTCCAGCGGCGCTCACTCACCGCACCCGTGTGGGCTCTGCTTCTCGGGCACAGAATAAAAACTGTGGCAGAGAGGAAAACTGCATCCTGCCCCTAACGTGCTTTTGGGCTCTCTCCTGTGTAGGTGGTGTAAATGTGCAGCCATTTCTGCAGATCAGCTGTGTCCCCTGTGCCTTAGTAAGGTGTGTACATACAGTACAGTATGTGCTCCTGGAAACTGCCTGAGCTCTGGTTATGAACAGTCAGTCATCAGAATGAAATCTTTGAGGTCTTTTCTTGTTACCTTTCCTGAGCATGGAAAGGTAACAAAGCTGAGTTCTGTAGATTTTGCAGCATCAGTCAGTGTCTTTCATTAGTGCTGTTAAATAACTTTGTTTGGTCTTAATGCTGCTGTAGCTCAATGCAGGTTTTCTTCAGAAGTGCTCATAGTATTCTTGGTGCTGAGCAAGAAACACACAAAGGAGGAAAACAAGGTAAAATTCATCATTCTTGTGCTAGTGTGATTTTGCCATAGAGGAAGGCTGTCTTTAAATGTTCTCTATTACCGCTATGTTGAATACCTTCTCAGAGAACTTGATGTTTCTTGCATTTCAATTCAGGCTTTGTGCCTCTTCTTGTGTGATTTGATTTCCATTTTTATTCCTTATCAATTCTTTCTTTTTCTGCTCTCTCTGAATAGGATGTCAGGACTTGGGCTGGATTACGAGAGGCTGGAGGCTGTGTAAACTAGATTGATGCATTGAGCAATAAATGCTGTTTCAGACCACAAAGTGGCAGCATAAGCAGTTCTATTCTCTCCCTCTCTCCTTCAGTTTTCTTTATTATGCTGTATTGTGCTTTCAGTCATAAGCAGAGCACTTAATGGCAGCAGAATGTGCTGTATGCACCACCATCAGGTGCTGGCTGGACTGCTCACGTCTGCTCAGGACTGAAATGTTTTCAAAGCACTCACACTCGTTCTTCCAGTTCAGGGACTTGTTTGGGCAAAAATTTCTGCTTCCCTGCAGTTCTGGGTTGGTTTTTCGATGGCTACTACTGAACAGGGTGAAATACCAACATTTAGTTTTCCTTGAGATGGACTTGGGCTTTGAATCTAGCTCTTAAAAAAGGACAAGTTGATACATTAAACTCTGAAGTACACAACATCCTTGAACATTGTTTTTGGAAAGGAACCCCCTTGAAACAGTGTAAATACAGGATATGCAAAGAGGAAAAGGCTGAAAATGTTTATCAACGGAGTTTACTTATGTTCATTAGAAAAAGTGAATGTCCTTTGCTCCTGGTCTTTTGTACCAACCAAATAATACACTCCAATGCTGAGAATTAGGATGTTAATGGTAGAATGGGAAACCCTAAATGTTCTTGTTCCCTCAATACTGTCTGCTTCCAGTCCTATTTTAACCTTAGTGCTTTCTAAAGTGTGAGCTCCTTTTCCTCTCTCACCTGTTGCTGTCACGGTGCTTTCCAGTCTCTGCAGTGGCCAGTGCTGCAGTGAAAGCTTTCCCTGGAGCTGAGGAGGGTCTGGGGGGAACAAGCAGGGAAGCTGATCCCTCCCACCCCTAAGCTTTGGTCTTTATTCTGTGTTGAAAATTTTCCTTTCTCTCTTTTATCTTCTGATGGTTCAGCATATTCCTCATTAGACCTTCTCATTGTCTCCTGAAGGCTTCCTGCATTCAGACAGATAATCTTATTCCTTGTCCCTGCTCCCAAGAGGAAAGGGGGCTCTGGCCCCTGCCTGAGCACCAAGTACCCTGCTTGGAATGGTGGTGCAGCGGATCAAACAACTGAAGGAGTTCAGTTTTCTTTCCTGGTGCACTCGTCTTGCATTTCCATTTCTCAGCTGCACCAGTACCATCCATTTTATACTCTCCAGTCCAACCAAATATTTCAGATTCAAGTGACTTGACAATTTGTTTGTTGTTTTTTTTTCCTGAATAAATGACTATGGGCAATTAATTATTAGTATTTTTAAATAAACCACAATTGGGGCTGGGATTACTTTTTGTCATTTTGACCAACAAAGCTGTATTTCTATTAATTTGGAGCCCTTGCAAGTGTAATTCTGTCACCTGAGGAAACCTTTCAGAAGCCTGGCTTTGCAGTTATGCAAACAGCAGTTTCACAAAAACTCATGTTGGGAGTTTATTAACCACAGGAATGATGAGCTATTGTTGCATTTTCATATAATCTCCAACTCTTGAGGTTTCCAAGGAACTGGACAGATATCCTTGGGTACATACCTCTACCTCAACTCAGAAGTACAGCCACAACCACAGTGCCTCAGAGGGACTGTGGAGAGCACAATGTTCTTCTTTTCACTTGCAAAAGCACCATTTGGAGACAAACTTTCCATGGAAACTGCTGTTGTAAATAAAGCAGATTCCTCTCCTGTTTGTTGAGGATGTGTATGCAGTGTGGGTAAATCAAACTGTGTGAGCACTGGCCTTACTTCTGAGCTGCATTACTGTAGATCTGGTCTGGGGTTATGGTTCCCCAGGGCAGCAAATAGTTCCTGACAGGCCTCATTCCAGAGTGATGGGGAGTGGGAAGATCCCATGAGCTTCTCTCAGGATGTCAGCACCCTGACAGGCCCCGTGGTGCAGAGTGGGGGTGAGTTCAGAGCGTGTCACCTCCTGCACGGTGCCAAGTGGTGAGTCTGTGTCTAAGCAGTTTCCTCTGATTCATCACTGCTTTTTTGTAGGCTAAAGATAGTCCTTCATATAGAAGCTCAATTTGAAGAGTAAAAAGTTGTTTTCCTTTCTCTTTGGTTGCTTTTGAGCTACTGTTCATCTACTAGCAATCTTCACTAGCTGCTAATTTCTCTCCTTTACCCACCCTTATCACTTTCTTCCTTGCCTTCTCTGAAGGGTTCACTTGTGAGGGACTCTCTTAATTTCCAGGTGCTGATTACACAGTGCTACTCACTGAAAAAACACGCCTGCTGAACCTTATATGAGGTTTAAAATTACTATGGGCGAACCCTCTGCATGTAAACATGAGGTACAAATGTAGGATTTTCTCTTTTAGCATAAAATCTTCCATTAGTCACAGGCCCTCCTATGAAGAACGCCTGGTTCAGAGGCTCTGTAGTTTTTGACTGGAAATTGCACAGTGAAACTCCTGAAGGGCACTTCCCATGATTCAGGGCTACGTGCCTGAGCGATGGAGAGGCAGAGGCTTTGGGGAAAGCATTTGTAGGTTCCCTGCATTCGTGTGCTGTCTGTAAGGAATGGGTGGGTTTGTAAATGCAGTGTCAGTAAAACTGCTCAAAGGCAGTGGGCAGGGCACAGTCCAGATTTAGGTGTTCAGAGTTTCAGAGAAGCTGTGCTAATTTGCAGTAGCAAAAAATATGGCTCAGCGTGCCTTTATTTGAAGCAGTGGCAGTAAGAACATAGAGACACTTGTAAGGGTAATAATGTTTGCCAGAAAGGTGCACTGCAAGTCTTCCGTATTTTTGCTGAGGATCAAACTTTAGATCTTGAAACGTATTTCTGTCTGACAATTAGATATTGGGACTGAAGGTCCTTAAAAAATGGTGTCTTATGCAGTAAGGGTAAGTTGCTATTGTAGGAGAAGAGAAACTGAGATCTAATAAGTGCACTCAAGCTCATTTTTCAGTGATGCCATCAAAATAGGAAGCTGCATTCTGCATCACAGACTTCATCCTGGAAAGGTTTAAATACAAGGACTTTACACCAAAAAAAAAACAAACCACAACAAGGAGAACTAACAGAGACTCATCAAGGGTCCTTCAAAATGGAAAAAGTTTTCCCAGTTCCTTTTTTGACAGGAATTTACATGTTAGCATCCACATTGGGACATAATGCTTTTGAGAGAGATTGAGGAGTAACAGCAATGCCAAAAATTAATATTCCTGTAAACTAATCCTTAAGTAAATATATACATTGATTTAAGTAAATGTATGCATTATGTATATTGAAATATATGGCGCTGCATGATTTATAAAGTTCCTGTTGTACGTGGTTAGGGTTGTGGATTCAGTGGGGTAACTCATGTTGGATTACTATACAAGGGTTCCATAAATAAGATGTGCTTCCCTCAGTGAGCTGTCCTGATTAATTATTAGGAGGGCACTAATTGATTTGGCAATGTTCCCTGTCATTGCTGAGTAGCATCCAGTTTTTCCCTGTGTTTGCATTGTTGTGGCATAAAATGTATATGACACAACGAGATGCCAAGTCAGCACATGCTTTTAGTCTATAACATGGTGCCAGGCTTCTCTTTCTTTTATAGGAGAGAAAAGAAATAATAGTTACATGGTTACTCAGAGGGGTGGGAAGGCTTTCACACTCTTGTTCCTCAAGGGCTTTTTTCCCCAAGTAGTCACAGCTTAAAGCTCAGTCCTGTCTTGTAATGCTTAATTTGGTGGAGCTTTTGCTTGGGAAAGTTGCCTTCCTTCAGCTCACAGTCTGTGAGGGTGCAGTTCTCTCCCCTTCCTGGACCATGACCTCGCCAGCAGCAGCAAGAGTTGGCACTTACCACTGAGTTTTCTGCAAAACACAATCTTGACCTCAGTACTCTGGAAGTGGAGCTGCTCTTGAAGCCTTTCTAGCCTAGCCCCAGCCCAAGAAGTTAACCAGGTCCTTGTGGCTGGTGGCTGGAGTGAGCCTTGCTTCCCAGGCTCGGCACTGTGGCACCGGGGTGTTGTTAGTCACGAAGAGGGGATGGGAAGGTACTGGTCTCTGATCGTTTTGGAGACACAAATCCCATGCACACATCACGCATCAGCCTTTTCCAAGCCTGGTAATTGCCTCTGGCCTCTGACTTCTGCTGTATTGGGAATAGAAGGAATGTACTTGCATCTGGTCTACAGGACATGTGTTTCATCTCTCCAACTGTTGGCTTGGTGCACAGCTAAGTGAAAAGAATAACTCCATACATTTCAGTTATGTGAAACTTCTGATCCTAGAGCTTTGAAATTAAACGTTGCAGGATACATTGCACGTGTCTTGTCATCCTCTGGGAGCTCAAGCAAGAATGTTACAGCCAAGGACTTGTTCTAAAACCCAGCATCTGTGGAAATTAACACTTTCAAGTTGCAGTTTTATCTTAATTCCCTGCCTGCTGGTTTTACACCACAGCAGATAAAGTTGGCAGCACAAATTCTGCAGCTACGTCTTAGACTTAAGGTGGGAGTTAAATGTACACTGGGTCACACTGATCTCAGAACTGGCCCTGCACCAGTGATCAACTAGTGCATTAATCTTGCCCTTGATCTTGATAATCTTGATATTAATCTTGATACTAATATCATATTATTTTTGAGTTTAGCTGCTGTCTCTCACACTGTAACCTAGAGAATACCTCATAGCTATCTGCATTTCCCTCTCCCTTTTCTCTTTTTTCATCCTTCTTGCTCTCTTTTTCTTTCTTTAATTTTTGACATTGCTCTTTTTTTTCCTAGGAAAACCTGAAATAAATGTTGTGGTCTGTAGAGTATGCAAGTAATATTGGTTTTTCTGGTTTCCTGTAATGTGACACCCATTAAGGCTGAACAATGAAGCTCTTCCATCTTATTTTTACCTCATGAAAGAAAACAAAAAGGAAGAACTTCAGGTTTACCCCCAAACAACTGTCATTCATCAAATGACCAGCAAAAGCACATCTTAGATGTTTCCCCTCTATGAGCAGCTTTTGGCACTTGAATGTTAGAACATTATCCCTTCATATTTCAATATTACAGCCTTACCTGTGCCTGCTGTAAGGGCAGCAATTATTCCTTCTTGGTCAAATTTTTTCTCACCTTCTCAACACTTAAAGTGATATGGGAGAAAAAAGTATATATATATATGTACAATGAAAGAAAGAGGCAAGGATATCCAGGAAATTCTGGGACTGCTCCCAGCAATGGTTATGTCTTTAAAAAAATATTCTATTTTTTTCTCCTGTTCTGTGAAATGGGAGTGAGTACCAGTGGAGTCACACTCGCCCTGCGTTCGTGTTACAGAGAGAAGCATTATGGTGGGACATGCAGCAAGCCAAGGTAGTGCTGGAAATCTGGCAAAGTCCAGCTGAATTTGAGTTCTTGAAATTGCCCTGGGTCCCAGAGGAGAGGTTAAATCAGAATGTTGTTTATCTCAGCTTGGTACAGGGAGTTGAGCAGTGAAGCAGACAGAGCATTCTGCTTTGGAAAGAAGCCATATATTCCAGTGACTAATGAAAACAAAGAGGGCAGGGTAAAAGTGGCAACTGGGACATGGGAAACTGTGCATCTCCTTTCAGAGAGCAAGGCCTCGCTTGTACCTAGTTCAGTGCTGCAAACTTGGTGCAAATTCCACTGTATGGTAGCAGATCTGAATTTAACTGAATTTAACTGCTCCTATTCCTAACACCACATACATTTCAACTAGACATGTCCATAAAATTGTGCAAGAATCATTGGCAAAAACAGTCCTCAAACAATTACCTCATGATTCTATGATTATTTTTTTTTTTTAAAGCAGTAAAAGAAGGGGCTTCTCCAACCCCAGGAGGTCTTTCAGCTCTCCCCAGCATGGCAGACTCACAGTTTTTGTAAGACGTGCTCACTGAGAAACTGAGAGGTGTCTGATGAGTAATGAACAGGATTTTCTAAAAGCTTATAGGTAGGACTTTTGGAGCCACAACCTCGTCAGAGAGCTTTTCTGGTGAGCAGTTTCTTGTGGTGGTAGCTCAGAGAAGCACAGGGTACTGCTTCACTAGGGCAGCATTTGCACCAACCTGGCCATGCTGTCTCTCTCTCTGAGGTGTCTGATGGTCACTTGGCACACTGGGCCCAGCAGCTACGGAAGAGGAACTGGAACAATAATCTTCTTTGTCTAGAGAGGTAGGTAGAAATAGACTTAATACAACTCCTTCTCAGCAGTAATTAGTGGCATGAGCTCTTATACTGCCTGGGCCTGATTCATTATTTGCTTACTGTTACTAAGAGGCAAGAGAAAAGGTGGATTGCATGTGAATGGTGGCTCCTGTCACCTTGTGATGCAGTGACACCAGACTGAGTTACTGCAGTAAGTAGATAAGGCATTTAGCAGATACAGATCTTCATGGCAATATAACACTCCTGCAGCCAGCTCCATCTATTTACAGCCTTGAAACCAATTGAATCCTTGCAATTGTAAAATAGTTGAGGCAGATTTTCAGTTCAAACTATTGAACTGATATAGTGCTCCTGGATTTATAGTACTGTAGGCATTTCTGAACTCTAACCAACAGAACTAACCTCCTCTTACACTGTCAACGTGGGAATTGTTTCCAGGAGGTTTAGGTCATTCATGTTAAGTGCTTTGACATCATATAAGAAAAACTTTGTGGGACAGCAGTAACACATCATCCTGTGGCGTCGTGTTCTTAGTGTTGCTGCTGCTCTAGTGAACACTGCAGTCATCTTGTCTGTCCTGCTTTGCTGAGATGCACAATCTCTGTTTATAAATCAGAAATATATATGTCTCTATACATATGCATATATCACTCTAGATCTTGTCAGTACCTTCTTCTTTAAGTCCCACAGCTTTCAGCTGGAGCTGAACATTTGCCCTTGTGAGCTTTAGTCACCAGGACAAGAGGTTCATGAAATGCAAACTGTAGAGTCAGTCTCCATGAGCTTGGCAGGTACTGTTGCAGCTCCCAGTGTTTACTGAGGTCCAGGTACAATGCCAGCCTTCTCCAAACCTGGTCTTGTTGATTTTATACAAATCTAATTTTAATTTTAATCACATTATCTTTATTTTATACACCAATATTGACCTGGTTCTGCAGTGGAAGCCTTAGCAATGTATTTGCGTGTGCTGTAGAAAAAGCCACGTGCAATTTTCCCCCTGTCCTAGTGTTGATGCTCAGTGACGTATGTGATTAGATAAAGCCCTTTTCAGTGGATCATTTAGGACTTGTTCTAATCAACAAGTTCACTTGTTCACTTTAATGCTCAGTGTATGTGCTGAGAGGGCAAATCAAGCTGCTTTGTGGTATCTCACTTTCCAGGCTCTGCTCTGACAGGCCAAATTTAGCCTTTCTGGCAAAGCAAGACAATTGTTAGTGGAGGAAACCTGTGAAGAAATTCTTGAAGCACCTGGTTCCTTTTATTTCCTGAATACTTGCAGATACTAATTTCCGACTCCATAGGGCCCCAGATGTCTTCCTTTTCAGTTTAATGCAGACATCCCCTCCTTTCCGAGTTGTTTCTTCGGGCAGACCAGCAGAAGCAGTGCTGTGGCAGAGGCTGCCTCCCTGCTCCAGTGTGTTCTTCCCCTGCCTGGTCAGTTGTTCCATGTGAAACTGAGGGTCCTGTTTTGCAGATCTTTCAAGTAAGTACTGCTCCTAAAGCTGCAGACACTTCCGTGCTAAGAGGCAGATCTGGGGAAGGGGGCAGTTTGTTGTGTCTTAACGCCTTTTGTGCAGGTGTGTAAGGAACGTGTGCAGCTGAGGGTAAGGCTGGAAGATGCAGAGACACAGCCAGTAAAGTTTGGGGCATGGCAGGGAGAGAGGCTGAGAGAAACCACTGTACCTAAGAGATGACAGAAAGCACACAGTGCTTCCTAGAAGAACCTTTGTGTTTACTATAACCCTGGCAGCTCTGCAGGTTCCTGGACTGGGAAGAAGCCCTAAAGAAAGGACTTGTTCTTCAAGGACACTGGGCATGGGAAACTTCATCTACAACCCCTTTGAGTTTGTCTGTTTTGTCTGACTGATCTGAGTTTTCTTGGCATTTTCCGGTTTATGTTCCAATACCACTGAGGTTTCACACCTGCCTGGGTGTCTGTCTTTCCTAAGGAAACCTGCAGGTAGATGTGTGTCATGGCTGGCTCAGGTAACCCAATACTTCTGTGCCCGATTAAACCTCACAAGACTGGATAAACGTTGCGTTCTCAAAATCTGGCAAGTACTTCACTCCTTGGCTGTTGAATTCAGCCAAGCAATAAATGGGAAAAGCAGACACTGAAAAATTACTCTGTGCCATGAGGAGAGAAGTTACATACCTCAGAGATATTTTTTGGCTCAATATGCTATTTAAAATGAGGAAAACATTGATATTAGTCTGTAGATACTGTGTCATTCTTTCACCACAGAGTCTGCAGTGCTTCTCAGAGAATTTACTACCTTGCAAGGACAGATCTGTTTGCTGAGAACTTGAAATGAGCATCTCCGAAAACCAACAGCTCTTTTTCTCAGGGCTTAAATCTGGAACAGGGGAATATTTGTAATGAATTCGATATGTCAGCCAAGAGAAGCCTCGTGCATTTTTCCACATTCCATGAATAGAAGGGAGATGTTTGTCACATTCTAAAAGTAACCAATACAGAAACAAACTTCTGGCTGTGCCGAGCTTTGTGTTTGGTACTCACAAAGTAGACTTGGCCTCAAATTGGAACTGATAGAGAAGTTTGTCTAATTGTAGATCCTGGTATCAACTGATACAACAGGCTGCCCAACTCTCTGCCATCTGGAATGTTACTGGAAGCCACCATAAACTGCAGGGTGGTAATTCCTTCAGCAAATATACAATAGAGAGAGGAATTGGCCTCATGGCAAATCAGACTCTTAATTTTAGTCTGAGACTTCTTAACTGGGAAAACCTCTGTTGCTATTCCAAGTCACATGGAATCCTGATGCTATTTACCATGATGATCTTTTTAATGCCTGGGCAGGAATACATAATATTAACAGTGTTGGTTGGATATGGATTGTAAAGGCAATGATCTTGCAAATACGACTCATGTGCTGTTCCTTGGAACAAAAGCCCAGGAGAGAGAGCATGATCTTGCTCTGCATTGCTCTGAATCAGTGAGTACCTGAGTGCTGGCTGGGTGTGATGGCATTTGGTACTGAATCCATCTTCCCTGAGGCTACTCCACACTGAGTGCAGAGGGCAGAGACATTTCTTAAAATAACAGGCTTGGCTAACGTGAAACCCATATACTGGCTTCTATAATTATTGAGCAGTTAATACAGCAACCTAAGATGGGAAACAGCTCCTAAATTTTGGTGCCTCAGTGCTGTCCTGCAGAAGACCAAAAGCAGGAGATGTGGTCAGGATTATTCCAGTGATGTATTGCTGAGCCATCGAGATCTGAGTGTCTTTCAGTTGTTTCAAAGTGAGGAGCGTGCTCCTCAGCCAAACTGGTTGAAGGATAGACTTCTGTAGTGGGGAGGATGCAGAATATACCTGGGATTGCTGGGCCAGAACAGGAGAAATGGTGCTCACACCAAGACCAGCCTGTGGAAAAGTGCGGTTTACAACCAAGGCGACCGTGGATACAACCTGTGACAACTCCTAATGGCTTCTAAATCCACCTCCCAGAATTAATTTGCTGACATGGGGAAGGCAGGTGAAAAAAAGAGGATGATGAAAGAGGACAAAATCAAATTTTAAAAGAAGTGCAGATTTGTTAGTGGAATGCGCAATGATAAACATATCCATGTGACAATTTTAATCTTCAGAAAGTCCTGTAGATGTACAAGCTACCGTGTGATTTTCAGCCACTGCGACACCCAGTCTGTATAGCTTTCCTTTGCCCAATCATGTTATACTCATGAGCCTTGTTTGATATGGCCAGACATCATAGAAATGGAAATCTTTTGAAGGAAAGATTTTGTTCTTCAATTTTCTATCACAAACTTACAAAATCCTGGTGCCTTTTTTACAGGAGGGCAAAGAATCACCAGTGTTCTGGGTTTCAATCAGTGACAGCAGCACCATCAGTCTGCACTTCTGTGTGTTTCTGGTTTTTCCAGATCAAGTGTGATGTCTCCTGGTGCATGAGTGAGTGTGCAGTCACTGCTGGAACAGTGACACGAACTGCAAACTGGGTCGGCAGTGACAGAGAAAATGCCTCTTATGCAGGGCAGCTGTAATTAGTGTTGAAAACTTCATGTTCAGTCACACCAGTGCAGAGCAAAGGGATAGATACAGAAAGGAAGGACTTGACCAAAAATATCATGTTTGTCATTGAAGATGTGGGTTTTTTTCTTCTTTGTAATATCATATGTTAATTTATATTCCCAAGCCAACAGAGTTCAGAGTGTGATGGAAAGCAGGAGCATCTCATCTGCTGGCTTGGGTTTGTCTCGTGGCATCATGGTTTGTAGGTGAGAAGTCTCAGGATGGTATTTGTGGAGCGTTTTCAGTCTTACCCAAAGTTTTTTCATATATTTCTGTCCCCCCAGGTTTTTTATCGTGATGAGGTGTGATGTGGCTTAGTCATGTCTTGACAGTGAAGTCAGAGTGACTGAAGTTTAGTGTGTAGGCAGCTCCTTGTTGTACTGCCAATGGCCCAAGTGTCCTGAATGGCCATTTCTCGACTCCCAGTGCTGCTCCCAGCACGGGGCAGCTGTTGGCAATGATGTGCCTGTGGGAGCTGTGGGCACTACTAACACTTGTATCAATGGGATGAACAGTTTCCTGGCTTTGTGTGCAGGACTGCCTTTCTGGACATCACCCCTGTTTCCAGTTATTTGTAGTGACATTAGGACCCAGGTGACATGGCCTGTGTTTGACCCATCACAGTGTAGAGTGGAAGAGCTCTTGATTTGAAGGTCACTCTGCAATGTATTTCCTCTTAACCCAACCTGATTACTTTACTTGACTTTTCCATAGTTCACAGCTAAAGGCTTTAAACAATCATTTTCACAGGCAAGTTTTCCAAAGGAGGCATCAAAATTCAGGTCTCCATATTTAAAATCCATCCTGAAATTTCACAAAGGAGGTTGCTTTTTGTCATCATCCTATTTGAACTTGTTTCCTCCTTTGTGAAGTGAGGGGGAAAAAAAACCAGCCATGGTGGCCAGATGGATTTGTGGTCTGTTCCGTTCAGCTCAATATCCTGTCTCTGCAAGTGATTAAAACAAGATGTCCAGGAGAAGGTATAAAAATACAGCAAACATATTGTGAGACTTCTCCTGAGCGTTCTGTCAGCTGTCACCAGTTTGAAGCTCAGGCTCTTCTTCAGTCAGAGATGCCTTTTAAACAGGGTTCTTGTTCAGGGTAGGGCTGGTTATCAAGAGCCAGGCTGGCAATAGCTCCTGACTCCACTCGTTTGGACAAGTATGCTCATCTCCAGAAGCAGAGCTGTGGGGAGGCTTAGTGAGCTGCTGGAGGAAGGGCCATGGGACACCGAATCCCTGACTCCCTCCCCTGGCTTTGTCTCATTTATTGTGTAAAGCAGATCACATCGTGTCTCTGAGCTCCCTTCCTCTGTGTGATAAGGGGAGGGCTGACCTAGGCTGGAATAAAGCATGGTGTGAAGGTGCTTGATATGTTAAAGAATGTCTCGTTCAGGCCAGGAACAGATTTGTAGCAGTAGGATTCAGAGTCCCTTGCCTCTGCCTCCCTTCTGCACAATTATTCTTCTAGGTCACCTAATCTGTTAGGAAAGGAAACTTTTCTTTGTATTGCTCAATGTGCATGAACAGCAGTTTCCACTAAAGGAACCCTTAAAAAATTTGTTACGTGGCTGAAACTTCAAAATATATTAATATTATCTAATGTTATCAGTGTATTTCACTGACAGTTTTGTCCAGCTCTAATAAAGAGCTCTTAAGAGTTTTTACTTCACAGGAATTCAGACAAAAGTCTTGTGACTTCGACACAAATGCACACTGGATTGTTCTGAGCAAAGCAGTTCAAGGCACTATGGTATTTTAAATTTTGAACAGTTTTTTGGGAAGTTTACCTTCATTTCCTTTTTTCACTTAGCTTACTACCTTCAAGTCAGCTGACCCCATAAAAACAATGGACACTGAAAACTTTGAGTGGCAGAAAATTTACGCCTATGGGGTAAAGTTTAGGGTTCTCTTATAAAAATAACCAAAATATGTGTAATTAATCTCTATACGGTAAATCTTATTGCTAAAAATGGGTCTGAGACTCTCCAGATTAATTTTAACCTAAATCCTCCTTTAATAAATTGCTGGGACCATACTTTTTAAACCTCTTAAAGTTCAAGTCTCTGAAAAATGCGAAAGCTGTTGAGAAATTCAGCATTCCACCTAAGCTGCTTGTGTGACCAAGACTTTACTGGAAAAGCTGGTATGATCCTGTTGAAGGACATGGGAAGGCAGTGGGCAGGTGTGGGTAAGTCCATGAACTTCTCCAGTGTTGCTCAGGGATACTATTTTAGCCAAAGAAATTCTTTTATGTTACTGCTCCTAAAAACATTGAACAGTACTGCTGAACTAATAGAGTTGCCTACTTCATTGAGAAAGGGCATCTTACAGCCATGACCATCTTGGCCTATATAGGCATTTGCCTCAGAGAACCATTCACTTCTTCCTGATTACAGGATGGGATGCACAGATCCCTCAGGTCTCTTTGGCTGGGATACAGCAGACACCGACCAAAATATGAAAAACAGTTAAAAATTGTTTTTTAGTACCATACATATTCACAACCATGCAGGGCAAGCAAGACATCTCCTCCTTCTTTCTCATTATCTTTTCTACAACGCACACTGTTGAGGTGCAGTGTTTCCAGTTGTACCTGCTATGTGACTGCTGAAAAAAGCTGCAAAATGGAGGCAGCCACACACTCCAGCCTGAGAGGAAGAATTGCCCAGACCAAGGTGTTTTTACAGTCTTGCTGCTCTTACATGCTGTAGTGAAATAGTGCTGGTGAAATAGTGCCTGTTTGGAACAGGTCCATAGGGTCTGTCATGGAAGGAGGCCATTCTTAGGGATGATTGTTAGAAAAATGATGATTGTTAGGAAAAATGAAGAGCTGCCAACCTGCATCTGTGAAGGCAGACAAGGTCATCCCTGGCTGCCAGCACCATCTCACTGCTGCTCAGGTCCTGCTCACTTTTCACATATGCCCTGGTGGCACGTGGGGATTGCTTTGCTGGTGAGGACTGTGCTGTTGGTTCTTGTGAGCAGTGTCTGTATAACCATTAAACCTGGAGTCTATGTTTGATTCCCAGTAAACATCTGACAAGCTTTAGGGTTCCTAGCAGGGAAGACAGTCTTTCCATCTCATCTTCTCCTTTCCTTCCCGTTTAATTTTCTCCTGTGCTCACCTGCCCCCACCCTTGCTGCCTGCATGGGAGGAGCACTGCATTTCCGGCCCTGCCAGACAACCTGGGCTGCAAGGCAGGAGTCTTTTGGGTGGCAAGTTCAGGGCTAGTGGGAACACCAGTGGACCTACACAGCAGGAGCAGGAAAGACTGGGAAGTTCCTGCTGTGTCTTGCTGCCAGTTTTGAGTCCTACATATTGCTGGAACTGTGAAATCTCTCAGGTTCCTGGCTGATTGTGGCATTTGGCTGATACAGATGAGTGAAACCTGACGGTTCTTTGAGGACTCTTCTTTCATTTTGAATGTGAAAGATCAGAGGATTTTTTAGAACCTTGACTTCAGCCACCACCTTTGAAGAAACAATGGAGAAGATTTCAGGGCACATTAAGCCCAGACAGAGCATGGCATTACAGAGGTTCCAGTTCAGGCAGTGGGAACGACTGCCAGGTGAAACTTTTACAACGAGCAAAGCTTCAGCACTACAAAAACTGGCATCAGTCTGTGCTTTTGGCTGCCAGCAGGAAGAGCTGATCCTGGATCAGCTAATTGACAAAGCAGCAGACAGGCGAATTCGGGAGAAGCTCTTGATGGAACTCCATACCTTGACTCTGGCCCAGGCAGCAGAGCTGGGATCACAGATAGAGAGCGTGTTGCAGAGAACTTGCCCTGGGTTTATTTCAGTTCTGACAAAGCAGTGGGAAAACTGGAGCAGCAGTAAAATCTGGAAGATAAGAAATGATAATTGCTGTAATCAGTGGCACTGCTGGGGACAGAGAAGATCTCTTGCCCTCTCAACAAAATACGGTGAAGAGAAGCCAAATCAATTCGTCCCATGTTGTCATAGCCCAGTGTCATCCACACAAGTTATGAGGAGGCAGCACTCGGACTGGCAACTGAGATACCCTGCCATGTCAAACACAAACCCCAGGAGAGTCAGGAAATTCCAGGTAGGCTGCTGTTTGTAAAGTGCCTGGGAAAGAGTGACAGAAAACTAAACACGGGCACCTGGGAGCTGAGCAAGCTGTGGGTCTGTTGCCTATGCAGAATCCTACTCTAGACTAAGTTGCAGTCCTCCAGGTTACACTGCAGTACCTGAACACTTCAGTGAAAACCTGTCCTCTCTGGAATCAGGGTATTGACTGCATGGTGTTACATGCTTGACTTTTGCTTTTTGGCTGTTGCAGGACTTAAGTCTTGCATGAAGGCTTTTGGTGAGGTGTTATTAATTGTGAGAGCAGTGTTTGCACTGGTTCTGGTGTATTAATGTGTTGGCTGGAGGCTTCTACTAAAGGAACTGGCAGAGAAATAATGTTACAAATGAAGTTTTCAGCTTGGTGCTAAAGGAGGCTGTCTACTGCCTCAATAAAATCTTCTTAACCCTTTATAACAGGAATAGAATTCATTTCTGTAAGAGCTAAGATTTTTAGAAATCTCCACTGCTCCATAGCCTTTGAAATAGTTCTTTGAAATGGTTGTGTAACAGAGCATAAGGTTTATATAGATATCTGTAACTAAAAATAATAAATAATGACATATCAGAAGGGGACAGGCCAGTGGGCATCATATTGTTGAGTCCATATCTGAGGTACCAATCAAATAAGTCACAAATATGTTCTGCTGTAACATATCTCTGTCCACAGTATTCTGCTCTATTTCAGTCTGAACTTCCTACTTCTATATAGTGGCAGAAGAAAGGAGGATCAGCTCCTCTCTTCTCTTCCCCCCCCCTTTTTTTTTTTTTTTGGTGTGTTTGATTTGGTTGATTCTATTTTGTTCTTTCTATTTCATTAAGACATGATTTCAGCATCCTCTATTTGATTTGTCTCTGGTAGATCAGTGGAACTTGCCATTTGTGTAAGAGAACAGGGCTGGGAAGAAAGGGAACAATGATAAGGAAACTTGATGGAGCCAGATCCAATAAAAGGACAGATGTTAGCAGAAGTGATAGTAAAATAAGAGAACCCAAAGTACAGCCTATGTGGAATTGGGGTCTTTTCCAACAAGGTAATCATCACTGGGCTGCACAGAAGCAAGCTGAAGTAGTCCCTCTCTGGAAGACTAAGAGGAAACAGGGTTTGTGAGTGGTTTGAAGATGTTTCTCCCAGTGCTGCTTGCCTTGTCCTGCTGAATCCTGTGCCATGAGCTGAACAGGAAAGCTGTGTCCCCTCGCAGCTGCCCTGACTTCCCTGAGGCAATTATTTGTGATTAGCTATCGCAATGTAATTACATGTTTAGGCTGTCCTGAACAATTGAATATTGTACCTCTAATGCCTGTTATTAGTGCTATTCCTGAGGTTAAAAATGTCTGGTACTCTTTGCATATTCAGCATTGAAGCAAGTGAAAAGGCTGACTGAAGAGAAATGAGTTGTAGTGAGCAGTACTCTGACCTGAAGCAGTGCCAGCAGGATCTTCAAAGACTTGAAAATGTATGATTTGCATCTTTTTGTTTCCTTTTATATGTCACTTGATCTTTGTGGTTAAGAGCAAAGTTGAGCTCTGTTTTGCTAACCAAAGTTTACAGTGTTTTGGATGTCAGTGCAGGTCTGTGTGCCATTTTTCTTGAACTGACCTTAAGAGAGTATCAAATGAGACACAACTTTTGCAAGATTTTTTGGTTTTTTTTTTACCTCATGATAGTTTTAAGTCAGTGCTGTGCCAAGCAAAATCATTAGGTAGGAGGCTCTAGTTACTGTATTCCTGACTCTACAGTGCTGAAAGGTGGATTTTGGCTTAAAATGCACAGCTCTCTGATCTCATAAGCTTTCCAATCACAGAATCACAGAATATGATGAGTTGGAAGTGGCCCATAAATCGAGTCCAGCTCCTGGCTCTGCACAGGACCATCCCCACAAGTCACACCCTGTGCCTGAGAGGGTCATCCAAACACTCCTTGAGCTCTGGCAGCCTTGGTGCTGTGCCCACTGCCCTGGGGAGCCTGTTCAGTGCCAACCACCCTCTGGGGAAAGAACCTTTTCCTAATATCCAACCTATGCCTCCCCTGACACAACTTCAGGCCATTCCCTGGGGTCCTGTCACTGAGCAGAGCTCAGTGTCTGCCCCTCCTCTGCCCCTCCCAAGGAAGTTGTAACTGCACTGAGGTCTCCCCTCACCCTCCTCTTCTCCAGCTGAACAGACCAAGTGCCCTCAGCTGCTCCTCACGGCTTCAAGTCAAGGCCCTCCTTTGGACACTCTCTAATGACTTAATGTCCTTCTTCTATTGTGTCCCCCCAAACTGACCCCAGTATTGCAGGTGAGGCAGCCCCAGGGCAGAGCAGAGCAGGACAATCCCCTCCCTGGCCCGGCCGACGATGCTGGGCCTGATGCCCCCAGGACAGGGTTGGCCCTCCTGGCTGCCAGGGCACAAGCCTAAGTTGTGAGGACTGGGTGGTATGTGCCATTTTGCACTGTGATGTTTTCTCCAGGCTAAGCAACGGGTCCTTTCTCACTTGTCATGTTTTCTAGACCTCTCATCTATTCAGTGGGCATTCCTTGGCCCTTTCTGAGCTCTGCACCTAATACTTACTTGCAGAGAGTACTGTGGCTTGCATGTAGACCTGGATTGCTGCAAGAGTTCTTTGCTTATGACTGCTCTTCTGTGTCACCTCTCTTACAATGGTGTATCCCCCCAGCCCTGTGTATTGCAGTACAATAACTGAATAAACATCTACAAGATCATAATTACTGAATTAGAAGGCTACAAGGAGCCAAAAAAAGTTTTGTTGTCTGTCCTACCTCTGGAGATCAGCTCTACCTATGTCATTCCTGTCAGGTGTGTATCTAACCTGTACTTAAAGACATAAAATGATGGTTCTCTGCTGTCCTTTAGGCAATCTGTCCCAGTTTTTCATTATTCATACTGTTGGTGCTTTATTGATTTTGTTTAACTTCAGTTTTATCTGCTTCAATTTAAATCCCTTAAATCTCGTTTTGTCTGTCATACACTGGGAGAGCAAATTGCCACCTTGTATCGGCAGTTAAAGATTGTTTTCACATTGTATTCTCTGTCTGGACTATGCACTGTACTTTCAGTCTTCCCCCATGATTCATCCTAAACCATTCTTATTCTGCTTTTCACTATTGCCACTTGCTCCATGTATCCCAGTGTAGGATACACATCCATCTTTGTTGAAGGTTCCAGCTGAGGCCTCATCATTGCCAAGCTCAGGATCCGGGTGCCACTGTAACTAATGTTTTTATTAGTTTATGTTAGTAATGTTTATGTTTATTAAATTTATTATTTTGTTTACGTTAGTAATGTTACGTTTGTTAGCAGTATGTTTATTAGCCACGTGCACTGTTGGGAGTGTCAGAAGATCCCTGGAAGCTGTTTACACCAATGGGACAGGACTGCTGTGGCAAAAGCACAGCTCGTAGTTACCCAGGTAGTGAGCCAGTGTATCTAATCTAAATCGAATCAAGGGACATAAATGAAGTTCGATGGCTGGGATAAAAGGTTCCTGAGAAAAGGCAGGACCTCAGAGAGAGAAGGGGACCTTTTGGTCACAGATTCATACAACCCTTCTGTATTTTGAAAGATAAAGCGTGCCTTATGTGACCTCAATTCATCTCATGAGTCAGGAGATTTCATTCCCCTGTGCCATCACTTAATCTGGTATTTACGGTGCAGCTCGGAGGTCAGGAGGGATTGCCATTGTTTTACAGAGGAGGAACTGAGGTGAAATCAGGTATCCAAGATCAAAGGAATAAGACATTAAGCTGGGTACTGAGTAGCTGCATCAAAAAGCACCTGAGCCACTTCCTCAGCCCCAGCAGCTGAATGTCTTGGTCCCACATGTGTGCAGTACATGTCAGCCTCAGTCTGTGTCTGCTGCCTTGGCAGACACTCAACAGGAAAGGCTTTCTCTTCCTTACAGTGGAACACAGAAAGGGTCTGAGCCTGAACAGGAGCTGCAGATCAGCCCTAGCACTGATGCAGTTCTTGTGCCTATAGTGAAGGCTTTAAAATCCCTGTAAATAGCCCTTTCTACTTCCCTTCGTGTGGGAAGAGAAGTGGAAATCGGGCAAAAAAGGTCTTTACAAATGGTACAACTTCACGTGGCTGAATCCATGCTCTGCAACACTGTTGCTGGCTAAGTTTTCCTTGAAAAATGTTATTTCATACAGATTGGCATGTTATTTGATCTCTGCTGCTTTGAAAAGCTCATTGAGAAGATTTCTCAGCCACTGGGAGGAGGGCAGGGAGGGGATGAGCAGACTGTTGGTACTAGATTACATCATGTTGCCCAGCTCGGCTGCTCTAATAAGGTGTGAGGATGCAAAGCTGTGCTGGATTCACTTCACTTCCTGAACTCATGAGCAAGACTTAGCCTTTCCTTGTCCCATGTCTGAAAATCCTCCTTCTTCCCATGTTCCTCATTCTGCTGTTCACTCTAGATCTGATCCAGTCTGTTTTTAAGAGCTGCCTTTGGCTGCAAAGCCTGTTCACTGAGTCTCTGTTTGTGTACCATTAACAAGAGTCCAGAGACCAGGTTATACCCTGCAGGGCAAGTGTGTAAGAAGCAACTACTAAAAGTCACTTGAGGAAGGGCAGCCTCATATATTTTATGCACATGGAGTGACATGGTCAGGAGTTAACCTGCAGATGAAGTGCAATGACAACAAAAAGAGGAAAAAATCTTGTCTGACTGTCAAAGACCAGGCTGACTTTGTTAGCAATGGTCTTACTTAAAGCTATCAAGAGTATGCATTATTGGCAAGTCAGACTGAGATATGTGAAAAGGTAATACCTCTATGCTTATATCTCATGATAGATGTGCATGTTTAACTGACTGTCCCTTGGAGCCCCATTAAACTCACCCCAACAATGCAAAATAAAATACTATATTTTTTCTCCCTATTTGTTCTTTCTACTTATTTCTTCCCCTCGATGCCCATCTCACTTCTGCCTTCACTTTGATTCCTTTCCTCCTTAAAAATGTCATTACAAAAGTGTTTATAATTGTGTTAGGTGCATTTCTGTCCTGTCAGTGAGTCTCCAGCTGTTTGTATACATGCCTTTTAGTCACATCTCTTTTCTTACCATCCTTGGGGTTTTCCCCTCTGTTTACACAGTGTTCTGTGTGAGGAGATCTCAACATTTAGAGAGATATCAGGCTCAACAGAGAAAGGAAAAGATAAAAATAATGAGCAGGGATTGAGGTGATTGAGTGCCTGGCTGTGCTACAGGTGCTCTGGTATAATTAGAGCGAGTCATTTACTCAGAATCTGCAAATGAAAATAGTACTTCCTCCCTCTGCCTGTTTCCCTCCCTTTATCTTGCATAATTAGAATATGAACACCGTGGGGCAGACACTCTCACCATGTTTATCCAGCACTTAGCACTGTTAGCTCATGGGCCTTGTATGATCCAGGAACTCATCAGCAGGATGTGCCAGGGGAAGGGTGTTTGGTGTAATCATGTTGCAACGGGGCTGATAAAAAGGAGCAGCATGACCACCGAAATATTAGTTCAAAAGCAAACAACCTAATGAAGAGGGAGCTGCAGTGGCTGAGCATGTTGGGCAATTGGTGATAATGTTTCCAGTGATGGCAGGAGGAAGTGAAAGGGAAGATTTTATATCAGTCACGGCCCTGTGTTTACCAGGCTTCATATAGGCCCTTCCCCTCAAAGTCCTCTTTTAATTAACAGTTTGAATTATAACTCTGAAGACTGCAATTCTTGACTGAACAAAGAAAGCCTATGGTTCTAAAAGTGGGCTGAGTATTTAGATTGAAAGATAAACAAACCATATATCTCATGACTTTGAACTTCTAATTTCATTGCAGTCCCATACTTGAACACTGAATTCATAACTGAGGGAATATCAGTGGATGTCTTGTGGCTACATGTATGTGCACACATACACTTAAGATTTCTTGGGCCACTGTTTGTCTTTAATTGAGGGTTTGGGATTTTTTTCCAATAGCTTTCTTCTTTAGGGGAGTTTGCGCTATCTTTAAAATATTCACCGTCTTTTTACTTCTTCGATTCAGCATTCCTTCTGTAATTTCTTAATGGCACTCTGGGGAAAAAAAATAATTGCATTTAAAAAAGGTAAATGTGTCTGTTCCAAAGTGTACTCACAAAAATGTAATTTCAATAGGGTTACAGAGGAAGGACACACCACCACAGCACTCGCTGCCTGCTCTTCTAGAGCAGAAATCTCCACTTCTTTCACCAGGAAAACTAAAGGTTCCCACTCAGCTAAGTGGTCAAACATGCCCTTAAACACTCTGAGGGGAAACTAAGTGTGGGTGCTGTGTTTGTTCAGCAGAGAGCATCAGGACGGAATGATCTTTGCAGAGTATACAAACATCCACTGGTTGAAGGATGTCAGTACTTGAAGCTCCTGGGCTGCCCAGCACCAGAGTTCAGCAGGGCTCTGTCTTTGGAGGAGGATTCCCAGAGTTTCTAGGCAGGATTTTTGGGCTGTGCACAGCTGAGTGTTGCTTCTGCCAGGCAGTTTCAACCTCTCAAAGGAGTGGCCTTAGTGGAAGGTTAATGGCAACATTTAGACAGAGGTAGATGTACGTTTGCCTCCATGACTCTGAGGCAGGAGCTTCCCTGTGGCCAAGTCAGTTGTATTTCCATGCTAGCACAAAACATGTTTTCACTGGGGCTCAGTCCCCCCTCTCGTGGGAGCAGCAACCTGCTCCACCTTTACACTGTGTCTTCAACATAAACACAGTGACTTCTGATTATCTTCTTCGGGGGCATCCTGAGCTTTTTGCTGTTAATTAAAAATAGAGAGAGAGTGTGAGGCCGGAGGAGTACTGATATGGTATTATAAGGCAAGCCAAATATATCTCTGTTTTCATGGAAAGATAATTGGCAATCTAACAATATAAGCTTTTCACATGCTAAACGCAGGTGCACAATGAAGCAATAAGCAATATATTCTCCTTTAGATTTGCCAGCAGAGGGAGTGTTGCAGTGCAGTGAATGCAAATCGTGCCAGAGAGCAGGGAAGATGCTGGAGTCTGAATTTTAGCTGTTCACATTCCAAATTTTATTTGATATATTATATTGTCATGTTGACAAAACAAACAAAAAAAATGGTTTTATATTTCATAACAGTAACAGTGTTAATTATTGATACAGTCTAAACTTTCCATTTCAAGGGTGAACCTACACAGTTAGTGCCTTTGCTAATTTGAAGGATTTCTTTTGGTACAAATCAGTTGTCATTTTTTAAGAATAAATCTACAACTACTTTCATAATAATTTTTTTCTCATATTGCTCCTTTGAAAAAAATGTATTTCTGATATAAACTGCAGTTTGTAAAACTTAATGGAAGAAATAACCCACAGCTACAAGGTACAGGGAGCCATGAACTTTTCAGTCTTGTGCAATCATCTTGTACAAATAACCTCTTTTGCATATTTATCTGAACACCATAAATCTTTGTGCCTCCTCGCTGCCTCTGCTCTTCATCTGCTGGCAGTCCCACCGGGCTGGAGCTACGGCAGTGCTAAGGAATGTGATGGTGAGCCACTCGCCCTGCAGCTCAGTGAGAGGCTGACACGCAGCTCGTGTTTGTTCGGGGCAGTGCGTGTCTCCCCGTGCAAACCGTGTCCGAACAGGCGCCTCCGTCACCTCTAGATGGCTCCCAGATCACACTCACTGGGATCCACCCTGGCCAGCGCTTCTGCGGCAGCAGGAATGTCAGTGGCAAACGGGGAGATAATGTATTTGGCTTCGGGCTATAAAAGTGTTTTTGTGTTGGAACTGGCTTGTTGGAAGGAACCGAAGAAGCTCAGTGGAGTGCAGTGGGCCCACTGCCTGTGCTGTTTCTCTGCTCTTGCAGTCCTGTACCGACCAAGTGTCATGAGATAACACCATGGTGGAGGCCCAGATGACCTCTGGGGCAGGTTAGTCAGGGCTGTGTTGTTGGAACACTGACCAGAGGCAGAGCACTCAGGCTGGCAGGAAGGGGAGATGCACTGAGGTTTTGGCAGTTATGATGCTGTTATGATATAATATAATCAGATATTTCACTGATTCTGTGTGCTGTTTTGCCTTTGGTTCCAAACTCTTCTCCCTCCTGCCTTCCCCTGGCACTACCACCTCAAGGGGTGGTAGCTGCCAGAGCCTTGTGCAATTGCTCACCTAGTCCTGCTGATCTGGGAGTTGCTTAACCATTTAGAGGCTTTCTAGGGAAGGCACTAAATATTACTAGAGCAGGACACATATGAGTGGATGGCTGTGTGTTGTTTCCTCATGCCAGTAACCATTAGTGTAGAGCAAGTTCTCACAGTCCAACACAACTGGATTTGAGATATTTTTCAGCAAAAAGTAACTGCACTATTTGGGAACAATGAAAAATCCATCTCTTATGGAAGAGGGAGACATGTTGTTTTAATGCCTTTATATATGAATGGTTCTGTATATAAAAATGTTACCACTTAAGGATGGAGAGCCCTGCAAACAGTGCTGTTGCTGTGTATAGATGATTAACAAAACATCTGTGTCACCAAACAGCAGGAGGACTTTGTGCCAAAATTGCTTTTGGATGCATGTGCATATCTGCACTGACTGAAATAAGAACCTCCTGGGGAAGTTCTGCTTCTCTCATCCATCTGTGAATTTTGTTTCCTCTTGTGCAGTTAAGATGCAAATGTCTGTGTCCTGCATAAAAAGACTGAATGTGTTTTGCAAGTGAAATGTCGTCATTCAGTGGCTACAGAGCACTGTCCTCACTACCTGCAGAGGGTTTCATTCCTCTTTCAGAGTGCCTGTGGAATTGCCATTTGTGCACAGAGCAGAATCACTGTGAGGGTTCAGAGCCGCTGCTGACAACAGCATCACTGCTCAGCAGTCCTCGTCAAGGCACAGTGCTGCATCTGCTCTTCTTCATGCTGCTGTGCTCTTCATAAGCATCTGAAGCACCTTTAATATCCACTGAAATGACAGACAATTCAGAAAACATCTTTTTCTGCTGACTGAGAAACCGAAGTTCTGTCTGAAGTTAATGTCTCTGAATCTACTTCTTCCTCATTAAGTGTAATAAGGTTTATTTTTACAAGCCAGTAGTAAATAAAGGCAATTTAACAAAAGGGTTTGGGTATCTGGATTTGATCAGGAAGATAATTTGAGGCCTTGGGGACCTGATGTGGCTACTTTTCATTATGTTTTCATTTTAGTTTCTAATCTGAATCTCTGCTGGGTCGTTTTTCCAGCCACAGTCCATCAGTGCAGAGGGATTCTGGGTGGGTTGCAGCTACTGCTCTGGACCCTGCTCTGTCACCTCCTATCTGAAGTCCTGTCCTACTGGGAGCCTTTTTTGAGGGGCAGTTGTGTCACTATTAATTTAAGAGCTTCCACAGAAGCTTGTGTTTCTGTATTATGGGAACCCTGAAAACCCTGTATTATGGGAACCAACTCTGGGCGTGAGGGAGGGCTCTCCCAAAGAATTCTGTGCTTGCCCTTCAGAGAGTAAACCTTTACATGCAAATTCATTTGCCACACAATGTTCCCCTGATCTAGGCCTGTGTCTCTTTGTTCCATGTATAATCCAACCTCTGACTGGCATCTAATTTGCTTTAAGGATTTCAGGCTTTGCATTTATTTAAGCATGAAAAAGTGTAGGTAAGTTGAGACCATTAATTCTGAGTCTGTATCTTTTCCACAAATGTGTTTGAAGGGCCTTTTCTTTATAGCTCTGTGGCGATTGAGGTAGTGTTACTGCTTCCCTGGGATGGCAGCTGTGCTCCATCATTGCCATGAATCATTTCTGAACCCTGTGACAGGGGTTCTTGTGAAGGGGAACACTTTTTGTGCTGTGTTGGCTTTAAATCCAAGAACATAATTTAGTTTGTGAAAAGCCATTTCTATGACAGTTCTTCTGGAAAGGCTTGGTGGTTTTAGATCTTTCCAGGCATTTCCAACCTGGCAACCATACAGGTTTCTTGGGTAACCTTTGCCAGCCCAATTGGAGAGACCAAATCCTGGATTCCTCTCTCTCTGTCCAAGGCTGCACCTCTATGATCAGAGCTGTATCAAAGGCAGAAAAGGATAAACTGGGTATTTTGAATGCTGTTTCTGTCTGTGACTGAACATACCTCTGCTTTTTGCTCTGTACCCTCAGCTCAGGATATCCATAATGACAAGAACAGTTCCATGACCAGCATTTTTCAAACCTATTTAGGCCACCTAAGACCCTGCTTGGTTGTAGAAGGAAGCTCAGCTTTTCACAGCTCTCATTAATTACACAGAGGGTGGATGAGTTTCATGGTACCATGTGAGCCTGCCTCAAGTATTTACCATTCAGCTGTCATGAAAATGTCAGAATTTCATACCCAGTCCCTGTGTGTGAGAAAGCAATGAGGAGTTTCAGAGACACAGCAATTCCATTCAGCTTATTTTTAAAATATATAGGACACAAGTTAAGCCAATACAGGTAACCCTAGATGACATTACAAATGGAGCCTGAAGCAGCTCTATCAACAATCCTGTACTGCCAGTGAAGGGGCCAGTTTTACCCACTAGTTTTGTCTGTCTTTCTCTCTCCCAACCCTTTTATACTGGCTGTATTAGTGTTGCCCTTCTCAAAGACAGTAATGGAGAGAGAGCATGTAGGTAACCCCACCTAGAGTATTGAGGTACTGAAGGAGGCACAGCCAAATCCTGAGTGCCCTGAGCTCACCTGTACCTGCACCAGCAGGGGTTCAGAGCAGGCAGCGCTCTGCAGGATGAGACCCTTTAAATGATGCCTGCCTTGGGAACTGCACATTTCCTTTACCTGGAGAGCAGGGCTGAGGCCCACTGAGCAGAGAGGGTGGATGGCTTGTTCTCACCCAGTTAGTGGGAACTGCATTTTAGTCTCATCACACTGCAAATCAAAGACACTGGCCCGTGCCTTTCAGTCAAACAAGGCAGGAAGGGAAGTCATGAAATGTATATTGGTAACAACTCAAGATGTTGATGTTACCACCATCACCTATGGAGAAAACAGTTGTCTGAATCCTTTGAAATACCAACTGAAAATGCTTTCATGCTGTCTCGAGTTCAGGGAAAAACTGTTTTGTGCTGTTCCTTGAGCTGGAAATGAGGTAATAACTAGAGTCAGGTACAAGTTAGTGGGAAAGCAAGTAAGGCTTGCTTAGGGAACTTGCATTCAAAGTAAAAACAAAGGCCATATAAATGGTCAGGTTCTTTTTTGTGGTTGTGAGATTTAAGGATAAAATCCTTAATTAAAAGACTAGTTGAAGTAATACAATTGTGTTTAATGTATTCCGCTGGTTGTTAGAGAAAATTAGGGAGATACAATATGAAACTCGCAATTGTCATGATGTAATATTGTGTGAGCAAATTATTCCAATACCAAATCTGATTCAGAGAAAAAATGATACATGGCTTCTCCCCCAAACTAAAAACGTTCACAAGACAGGAGTGCTGAGCCTGTGGGAGTGGATATCACATACGAGGGTAACTGGGAAGGTGCTTTGTGTTATGGAGATAGAGATCTTCACACAACAAAGTTAAAAGTCTTATTTTTCTGGTGACTTCAGGTTGACATGATAATACATGGCTGGATGCAATGATAACAGGACAGATCAGTAACTTCACTTTCATCCTATTTTCTTGGCACATTTCAGAGATGGTGAAAGAGATGCAAGAGAAAAGCAGGCAGGGGCAGCTTTGCTGTTATTGGTCTATTGTCTGTGAAGTGCAAAAGCTTTACTTCAGCAGTTGTTTCTCATATTTATTTCAGGCCCTTTCTTCCAAGTGTTTATCTGCTCTGAGATTGAGGAGATGTATAAGCACACAACTCTGTCCGTGGATGCTGAGGGTTTTCTCAAGAACACTTCCCAGGAAAAAGCTGTCACTTGTCTTTTGAAATTCTCAGTGTAATCTTATGGAAATTAAAGGCATGAGCACTGTTGTCTAATCAGCAGCCAAGCTGAGGATCAGTTCCTGAGCCTGTGATTGTCTGTGTTGGGATCACAGGGCTACCTCAGAGCCCATTGTAAACTTTCCCTTATGCTCTGACTCAATTTTTACAGAAACCCCCCCAGGTAAAAGATCATGAGAAGTAGTTCCAGAAACCCTAACAAAATACACACACTACAGGTTGGGAGAAAATAAAACCACATGGTCAGAGCAAAGGCCTGGCCTCCTGGAGACACTGAGAAGTCAAAAACCCGTGGAAGAAGGTACAAATGGCACTATCTGCACGCTGTTTGCCCTGTTGTGATTTCTTCCCTGGGCACCACGGGAAGTTCAGGTTTACTAGAGGTCAGCTCTAGGCCTCCCCTGTCTGTTAGGCAGAGCACTTCCCTAGACTTGGTGGGGACTGAAGCTTCCACATCCTCTCCCTCCTCAGGGGAACTCCATCCCAGGGCACAGCTGGTAGAGATGGTCCCAGGCTGATCCTGGCAGTGACTCTCCCCTTCAGCAGCATTGGAGCACATGTTCAGTCTTGGTCCAGGAGTGCTGGTTGACACTAATTGGTGCCCTTCATACCTAGAAGTTGTTTCCTCATTTCTCACAAGTTATGGAGGCAACTGTGGGGCCTCTGCTTCTGATTTAAATGCATAATTTTGGGTAATACCCATTAAAAACAAATAATGAATTTGGGAGGGGTCACAGTATGTACATCTTGACATAGCTATGTTTGGAATGATAAGATGGGCTGTGAAGCATTTCTGCCCTAATTTTTTTTGTAATTTAATTCATAATTATCCTTGAGGACAGTCAGGCATCTTCATTACTTTGTTCCTCCTTGCCTGAACAGTTTCTATCTTAGCTTATGGCCACCTGTAAGTTTGTGTTCAGAACAGTGTTGCAGAGGCAGTGCTGTCACGGAGCAGTTGCTGCTGCAGTCACTGCTGTGAGAGCCAACGCTCACACTGCTGTGCTATCACCCTGTGAAATGCTGCTCTGGGCTCGTCATTTCTGTCCTGGTGATAGTGGGACTTCACATTATTAAAGGGACTCAATTACATGTATCACTGATTGCACACAGTAATGGGCATAGTGCTCTGCTGGTTATGTGACTCATGTGCCACTACAGTGCAATTTGGTCAGGTTTAATGGTGTGAAAGTGATTTTTGGACTTGGTTTAAAACAATAAATTCTCCCCCTTCCCTCCTCCATTCAATTTGTATTTTCCTCCTTCTGTCAAGGGAAAATACCATTCTTCTTATTGAGATCCCATTTGGAAATAACTTTCGTGCCTTCCCTTTTCCAATTTACCCTCTATGTTTTGGATCTAGAATCATAAACTCTGTGACATATCCTTTGCTGTGATTTGGAACTTGGCTTCCCATATGAGGACTCTCCCTCTGTGACAAAGCCCCCTGATGTGCAACTCAGGCTGAAGGACCTTATGTTCTAGTTTGAGGGCTGCCATTCACTTGTGTTTTTTGCTTTGTTTGTTGTTTAGAAAAGTCTTTTATTGTTTATTATCTCCGTTTTCAGATTTTAAAATGTGCCAATCATTCTTGTGAGGACTGTTGTCAAAACCTGGTTAAAGAAGCATCCAGAACTAGGGTTAAAGGCTGCCATTTATACTTATGTGGCATCTCATTCCAGATATTAATGGACTGAAGCTGTAATCAGCTAATTATCTTTGTTGGGAACATTTGTAGAACTTCTGACAACAGCTGAACCTGAAGCTGACAGACAGCAAGTACTATTTTTACCTCATGAAAGCTTGCTGTGATTTCATTATCTGCTTCAAACTTCAGAAATACCCAGACAACTTTCTGATGGTCGAAGAAAAGAAGAGTGAGGCTCTCCCAGGGTAGCTGTCTGGGACAAAGACATTTCCTAATATTGACAGTTTGATCTTTGTGCTCTGAGCCACTGATTTGGATGTGCTCTGATAACTGATACAGGTAGTGCTCCTGGTATAAACCTTCTGGAAAACAAGACCAAAGGCTTCTTTCATCTCTAGGTCAGGCTTTGGTATAGGTAATGTCTGGTTACTGAAGTGCAGTTATTCTGCATACTTTTATGCCAGATTTCTCTAATGCAGACACTAACAATGACTTCTCAGGTTTTTCACATAAACCTCCTCCTCCTCCTCAGATTTGAAGATGGGTTCATTAGAGTTTTTAGATCTACTGCCAAGGGATGATTTTTATTTGATGTATTTGAATGTGAAATGTGTTTTGGTAATGGGCTAAGTAAAATTTTGGCTTCAGCATAATTGCATGTGAAATAAAAGCAAAAAAAGAAACATTGAAAGAAAAGAAAAGTAAGTAATAGAAAGACCAAGACCCCAGGACCATCAATAAGTAAAACATCAGGTATAACTTTCAAAGACATCAGTGTGTATTAAATCAATTGCGTTCCAAAGTCCCTTTTCTAATAATAATTCATGCTACCCTGCTGCTGTGGGAAATCATTGCTAAATCACTCATCTCTCTTTATTCACAGACCCCACAGCCAGTTGAAAACTACATCAGTGAAGGGGAGTTTGAGGACGATCTGAGTACTTCTACCCCGAGCACAACAGAGCTGGAGGTACGCGGATCCAGCCAAGAAACAGATGAAGATTATTTTGAGACCGTGTCACATCAGAGTGGATCTTTGTCAGATGTAAAAACTGAGCCTTATGAGAGTGCATCAGATACAGAATCCCTTTCTAGTGACATAGCTGGGAACACGTGCTTGGATTCAAACTGCCTGTTTACTGAAAAAAAAACCCCGTGCTGTAATTTTCCCAAAGGAAGGGCAGAAACAACCTTCCGTGAACTGACGTGCTCCAGGCAACCAGGATTCACCCAGCACATACGGTTCGGATTGTCCTACAAAATAAAGGCAGCACCAAGCAAAGCTGAATTTTCCATACAGCCTGCAAGGGCAGATGGTGAAGAACTGGGTGATGAAGAACAAACATTCTCTAGTGATATTTCTACCACAGAGAACCAACTCAGTGAAGAGGGCATTGTATCACAGGCAAAGAGAAGGTCTGTAGCAGCACTGCAAAATAAAGCAGAGTTAGAAAGCTTTAAAGTGCAGTCCTGTACCAACTCGGTACCTACAGAAGATGATGTTACAAGACAGAGGGAACATCCTGCAGTATTAAGCATTGCTTGTTTCAAAGCAAACTCAGAAAGCTGTTTGATTTTTCCTGAGGTACAGCAATTTTCCTTCCAGTCAGATGCAGTGTCAAGCTGTAGTTTGCCTAATCTTCATTTTGAAACAAATGGACCTAACTGTAAAGGTTACATTGAGAAATCTGACTGTACGTGTGAATCAGATTCTATGTCCAGAATAAAATGCAGCAGGGGGAATTCAGCTGACAGTAAGGAAACTACAGGTAAAAGGATAAAACATGGACATACAGAGACCACGTTGACATCAGATTCACTCTTTTACCAGAGTTGCTTCAAAGCAAAATCTTGGCCACTACACACAAGGTCAGAGATTACAGAAAGTAAAACATGGCACAGTGTACCTGAAAACATCAGTGCTCAAAGCCAGACGGAATATGTGGGGAGCTGCACTCACCCGACAAACAAATTCAGAAGGTCGTGTCCCAGAATACATCTTCAAGGGCTGGATTTTGAATACACTTGGAAAAATTTAGGAAGGGTACCTGTAAGCTCTGAGTCAGCAATAAAAATAGAGGGCCAACATGGCATAAAAAGATCTCTTCTTGATGCTGACACAGACTCAAATGAGTGTCAGGTTTCTCAACCAGCAGGCCCTCTCCAGTGCATCGGTTATTATTTGCACTCTAAGTCAGAGACATGTGGCCCGAGCCCAGAGCCCGTCGGTACCTGTGCTGACAGCCTAACACAGGGTGACACTTGTGAGGGCAGCCCCAAACAAAAGGAGACCTCCTCTGCCCTGGACTGTGAGCCAGTGGCCATAAACGCTGAAGAACTCATAAAAAGTGAGGAGTACAACGCTGAAAGAGCTCTGGAAGCAGGTGGACTCCCCTGTGATGCTGATGTCAAATCGGACACTGCAGCTTCTCATGTAGGTCTTCCTGCTGCTGTGGAAAACAGAGAGTGGGATTGTTCTGTAAACTGTGTTTCCAGTAGTGGAATAGAGCAAAAACCTTTGAAGGAGAATGGCCTTAAATCAGAACTGTCAGGTATGGAGACTGTGGCAGGAGAAAGATGGGCAGATCATTCTTCTAACCTTGACTATGGTTGGAAATTCCTGGAAACCACAGTACCTCCAGGTGGCAGTGACACTGGGACAGAGCACGAAGAGCCAGTGAAGCAAAACACAAGTTGCAAAACGGGTGCCTTAAGGAGTGACTTTGAGGTAGTAACAAATGAACATCCTCCTCATAAAGGAAAAGATGAAGACAGTGACAGTGTCTTTGCTGTTGAAAGGACTCCCACATCAGATTATATAAGCCAGAGGAGGGATCTAGTGACGGCTCCAGAGTTAAAGCCTGCACTAATTATAGTCTCTGTAGAGCAGAAAGGATTACAGTCTCAGACACTGAATGATGACCTTCCTACTGAAGTGGTAACCAAAAGATTGAGAAATGTAGTGAGCAGGGATTTGATGTCTCTTCATACTGTGAACAAAGCTCATGATGAGCCAGAGAGAGTTTTTGATGAAAACTGTATCTGTAAAGAACAAATTCTGGCCGCCCAGCCCATTCCTGGCAGTGCAGAAGTACACCCTGACGGGGATAGAGCTGAAGTAAAACCAGAAGTTTCAGAAGAGAAAAGAGAGAAAACCAATGCAGCTTCATCCTTAGGGTTCCCCTGTAGTAATCCCACAGCAACAGGTGAGGAAGTGGAATTCAGGAGTGTTACTGTCCCACTCAGCAATGATACACCGAGTGCAGAAAGTCAGACAGATCCCTGCGAAGAAGAGCTCATAAAATCACAGAGTCCACGGGGTGTGAAGGTCTCTGAGGAAGAGCCCTGCACAACACAGACTGGTTTTGAACTAAAGACAAAACAGTTCAGGAAATCAGGCTTCAGAAAGCCTGGAAGAAGAGATGACCATGTGTCTGAAGAAGAGGAATTCATAGCACATCAGGGCAGAGAGGAAGAGGAAGGCTTATATATAACTAATGCAGTAACTCAAGAAACAAGCAGCAGTGTAAGCAGATTGTGTCAGGGAGATGGTGCTGATGTTGGCCCTCAAGGGCCTAGCACTGTCAAATCACGCTGTAGAAGTGGTGTGAAGGTCTCTGAGGAAGAGCCCTGCAGAGCACAGGCTGCTTTTGAATTAGAACAGTTCAGAAATTCGGGCTTCAGAAAGCCTGGAACAAGAGATGACCAGGTGTCTAAGGAAGAGGAATTCAAAGCACACCAAGGCAGAGAGGAAGGCTTATGTATAACTAATGCAGTTACACTGGAAGCGAGCAGCAGTGCAAGCAGTCTGTGTCAGGGAGATGGTGCCGATGTTGACCTTCAAGGGCCCAGCATTGTCTCTGAACAAGCAGTAGGCAGGCAAGGAAATGAAGGCTGTAATGCCTCAAAGGAAGAAATAGGTATTTGTGAAGAACCTTCTCCTAGGGAAGGAAGGGAGAGCTCTGCTGCAGAAGACATTGCTAACCCCAGCAAAGACAGTGCACTCAGTCTAGATGTATCTGATGTCTTTGATGAGTCTGTGAACAGGGAGATCCATAACACTTGCATGCTGGGCCTGGATAATATAAGTACCTGCAGCACTAACAGCGAGGAAATGGATGACAACTTATCCCGCATCCTGGGAAGTAACAGCAGTCTCTGTAAAGCGGTGCACAAGCCAACAAAGAATGAGAATAGTGGGAAAGCTTCCAGGTTTTTAGTATTCTCAAAAATGGCATCTTTCAGAAAAACTAAGCCTGCCACAGCAGAAAATCAGGGAAGTAGCAGTTTCTTTGGTATCAAGGCAAAGATAGAAGAACTGGAAGCTGGGAAAGATGATGAAGACAATGCAAGTTTACTGTCTTTCAAAAGCTGTCCATCTGGTTTAGTCTTCCACAGGAAGGAAAGTTACACCTCTGAGTACTCTGATGATGATGATTTATTCTATGAGAGACCTGCAGGATTATTCAACAGATTGAGCCTGAGGAAGGCCTCTGGCTCTGGTCGGATACTGATGGAAGACACAGATATGAATTCAGCTTCTCCCTGTTTGGGACCTGTCAAATATACATATCGACAAGTTTCAGGTTCATCTGAAAACAACGATGGTGAACCTGTGGAGCACTCCAGGATTAGAAAATCATTCCCTGAAAATGAATACAAAAGGAACAAAACCCCCGAGGGTAAGAATTTCAAGACAAGGTTGGCCTTGGCACACAAATCCCTCTCAAGCTTGTTTGAGTCCAGATCTACAGAAAAGGAAAACACTGAACAAAGTTCGAGAGTAGCACTGAAAAATGAAAAGGAGAAAGCCAAACTTCGCCAGAGCACCTGGAAAGCTTTTCTAAAAAGCAAGGAGGCAGATGGACTAAAAAGGCCTGTCTTAGCAAGTTTATCGCCCACACAGGAGGGTCTGAGTGCAACTGGTGGCCGTGCGGTGAGAACATCAGTAGAGCGACAGGGTAGTTCCAATGGACACACTTTTTTTAAAGCAGAAGCAGATAATGGCTCCAACTATTTTGACAGCTCTGTGGAACCTGTTGATGCCTCTTCACCTGCAGGTATGTGGAGAAGACGAATCCAGTCCCATGACTTGGGCATTAAATACTCTCAGAGTTCTGACTGCGATGAACAGCACGAGGTTCTCAGCAATAGTTTAAATACTTCTCTAGAGGAATACTGGATGAAATCTCCATTTAGCCCCTCTGACTTGCAGTTGGCATTTAGTCAGTCAAGTCCATCGTGTCCCCACCTCTCAAATTCCGATGGTAAAGACATGCCTTGTAGGCCCATGAGTCCTAAACCGCAGAGTCCACGATCCACTTCTCACCACAAGAGCTTCCGTTATCCTGGGAGAGTGTGTGCCACTTCGATGATTTCTCTTGGGAACAGCTCTGGAGTTGAAAGCAATTTGGAGGCTCCTGAGAGACCAAAGACATTGAAACCCAGAGGTAGTCTCTTACTTTCTGTGCACTCACTGGACAACGAATACCAGAGGGATGACAGTGGCATAAGCAGTCAATCCCAGATCAGCTTAAATACAGCTTCTTCCATTAGTGACATGCTCCAAGCTGAGGTGAGTTGTTGTCTGGGAATGATCAGAGCGTGGTGTGGTTTGCAGTCTTTTGTTTTAATATGCTTAGGAATTCCAGTGAAACTCCTTAATGGCTCAATGAACACATTGGTATGATGGGTGCATTAATATTCCTCTTGGTCTGAGACAGGTAGCACTACTGATTCTGTTTCTGTCCAATACTATATGAATTGATTCTCTCTTTAAGGGAGGATTTGCCACAGAAATCTAAAATGGTGTAATCACAACACCTCTGATGCATAACACATCTCAGATTATACAGACACCACCCTGTGTTCAACTCCATTTTGTTTGCTAGGTAAAAGGGGGTAGTAGCCCCTTAAGGCAGAATTGAGCCTTGCAACTAGTATATGGTAAATAAGGTTCTCAACATGAAAGGTAACATAGAAATCAATTCCCATTGGTAGCAGTCACTTTTTAAGAAATAAAATAATTTTCTTTAGACGATGAGTAGCTGTCTTTCAAAGTACCATGAGGCTTTTGCAGTCACCCTAACTACTCTTTGGTTGCTGCTAGAAGTCCTTTTTTGCTTTTTCTACAGTAAACAGAAAAAAAAAAGGCATGGAGTCAGGGTGTCCTTTTCATACTGTATTGTGTTGCAATCCAGGTAACACATGAAATCCTTGGCATAGGCTGGATCCCACAGATTGTATCTTCAGTAGGGATCTCTTGATTGGCTGGAGCCTTCAAAAGCAGAGACTTCCTGTCAGTAGCTTTTTAATCTCAGAGAGGATTGCCCAAGTTGTAAAGTGGCTGGGAGCTTAGGAATCTCTCTCAGTGGCGAAGCACAACCAGAGTGACTGAGACTGAGCTGTCAGTGAGAGGGCATGCCTTAATCATGCTACTTTTGCTATTTTTTCATTTTTTTTCATGAAATGAAGTAGAACTTCAGAACATCCAGTAGAACTTAGATCTTGTAAGTGAAGTTGGTGGTTTTTTTTTTTTTTTTCAGAAATCTCTAAAGATACAACAGAGACATTGGGCAAATATTTACAGTGTTAGGTCTTCCCAGCACAGCTATCATCTATGCAGTAAGCTTGGTCTTCCCGAGGTATGCTGCTTAGTAAAGAGGTCTTAAAATTAAGTTTATCAGTGGATTTGAAGAGAATTCCTTTTCTTTTCCACGGAGAAAAGACATTACTGCAAGCCAAAAGCATAATTGTGAGGTTCTTGAGTTCACTTCCCAGTGTGCCCTCCAGTGTGGGGATTTGTACGCATTCCCCAAGCCCCCAGCCAGGTATTTTTTCCAGTCGTGTGGCTTTATCTGTGTTACAGTGCTGTGCCAAACTGCACTGGATCAGCTGGCCCTGGCCACCTCTGGCTGCCACTCTGGTAAGTAACTCCTCTTAGCCTGGTGGGGCACAGAGCAGCCCCGTGCCTGCCAGTAGTTAACATTCTCAACATTCTCCAGGTTACCTCCAGGACAAAGATTTTATGCAGAAAACAGCAAGACAGAACCATTACCAGTTTGCCCCTCTGTCAGGGCCTTCATTACATGTTTAATTAATCTGTTTGTGGTATAATTTAACTTATATAATTGTGTTATTCAGCAGGCAAGAGCAAATGGTCCTAAAATGTCCCATGTTTGGAATTTTCTCGTTCTCCTCGGTCCTCTCCAGTGTGATGGCATTAGGCACAGAACACCAGCAGGAAACATTTCCTTTTTCACAGCATCTACTGTTTCTAGACTGTGGCATCTCTTACCAGGGGCAGGAAGAACTGATCTGGAATTGTTGGTTAGTTGAGAATAGATAGGAAGTGTCTGGAGTTTGGTTTTACTTGGGTTTTTCAGATGAACTGTGGGAAACTGGACAGGTACAACTGTCAGGATAGAGCATTTTTTTTTGTCATGAAAAGAGTCTCCTGAGATCATTTATTCCCCAGTGTTGGTATCTCCCACCTTAAATATTATTGATTCTAACACTGATTACGTGAAATAGTGGTTGGTTGCCTCAGGGCACACTTGATTTCCAGTTGTTCTAGTGTAAAAGCTGTAATTTTGTGCAACCACTCCAATGAAAGGCAAAGCTGTTCAATTCCTTACCCTCAGCCCAGCATCAAGCAAGTAAAATGGATAGTGTAAAGAGCACATCAGGAAACACAGGGCTTGATATATCAGACCTCCAGGCATCTAGGAAGCCTTTTCACATTGTTTAACTGAAGTGCAGCTGGAAAACCAGCGACAGAGCGGAGGTCATTTTCCTATTTTCAGAGATAGTCTGTCTTTGTAAATAATATTATACAGACAGAGTGACCTAAATCCTAGGAGTAATGTTATTGTAATATGCCATCTAGAATGAGGGTGAAAAGGGCCCTGTCCTGTGCAGAGGGAGTGTATATTGCACTCTCAAAGGATCACAGAGCTGCTGCTCCAGGGTGGAGTCCTTCTAAGCCTTTTCTTCTGAGTAGTTCTGGAGCTGGATAACTGAGCCTTGCCATCTTCTGTTCAAACTGACTTGAAGCAACCAACATTTCCATCCAACAAACCCTGTGTTTTCACCTGCTGTTTGTAACACAGGAGTCTAGACAGCAATGTCAAACGGCGCCTGAAAAGAGGGCAAATAAGAAATGGGTTCCCCATCGCAAAAGGAGGCCCCCCCGGGTCCCACCATCCCCTCGCCCTGACTCCACCCTGGAGAGCAAAGCCTGGAGGCTTTCCTTCCTTGCTCCAGACGAAAAAGCCAAGGAGATTCCAGAGAGGAGGAGGAAGAGACCTAAACCCCTCTATAAGTGCTTCAGCTTCGATGATGTTTGGATGGAGAGGAACCAAAAAAGGAAGCTAGAGAAGGAGACACGGCCAGAGAGAGGGGCTCAATTGCAGCATCTCCCAGGGAACCCGTTAAAAGTAAGGAGCCGTACACCGTCCTCCTCGTCTTCTGGCACTGTCTGCCTCTCTGCTCCAGCTGCTTCTCTCTGCTGTCACCATATTCCTGTCCTTGAACTTTGTCTGGTGCCACTTCTGTCAGCTTTTCTGTGGGCCCAGCCCTCTGCGGGGACTGGTGGAACACTAACCTGGTCCGTGACTGATGGTATCTAAAGGTGGAGGGTTTTTTAGTCACTGTAAGCAAACAGTTCTTGCCCTGTGCTAAGCTGGAAATAGGATGTTAGAGCATCAGATTGCTCTGAGAGCTGAGACATAGGGAGGGCAGGGAGCAAATCAAAGTTTCCTTAAATCAATATAAATTAAGCAGATGAAATCTCATTCTGTGCCCTGTGGCATCGCTGTATAACTTTAATAAGGGACTTCTAAATAAGATTTCCCTTGATTCTGAGACCAACTCCACAATTGTTACTGAGGCAAATTCCTGCTGTGAAGTGCTGGAGAGAACACTGCCATTGGAGTTTTAGCTAATAATATTCTCCTCTCCACTGGGGGAGACTTTCGGATAGCATTGTGATTGCTTGTGACAAACTTTGTGGCTGTTGTGATTCACACTGATGGCATCTGTTACTCTTGGATTCAGAGCTAAGGTCTGTTCCCTTCAGGGAGAGACATGAATCTGTATCCAAGAGCCAAAAGTATCCTTCATATCTAATAAAGAACTTCTGGGGAGAAAGGACATGAGGTTAAAGGATGCCCCATGCAGTATTTCATGATAAGATGGAAAAAAAATTCTGATCAAGCTTGAAATCAAGTAGCAGATACTCAAATAAAAGCTTTCCTCGGGGTGTTCTGGTTTTGTCTGTTGTCTGTATTTGTTTCCCTTTCTCTCTGTTGTCCTGGTTGCCTGTTTCCACTCGCTCTTGCATTAAAACGACAATGTTTGAGGGGAGCTGAGGCCCCAGTAGTCCCGTCACTACTTCAGAATGTGTTTGAGCTTATGTGCACAAATAGTTCTGTGAATGGTGAGGGGCAAACATTCCCCTGACAGAGCTCAGCTTGTCCACTATGGCTTTCCCAGGGCAAACCTGCTGCCTCATGCCAGCCTGGGGGAGCCTCCCATTGAAGCAGATGGACACCTGGGACAGGAAGCCAGGCGAATTCCAGAAACAGAGTTTCTGAAAAACTGCACACTGTTCTTCCCTCCCCAAGGACAGGGACTAAAAATCTGTGCTGTTTTGTATGTGAGGGGCTCTTCAAAACAAATGTTGCCAGTTGCTGCTTGGATGGGTGCTGGGTATGATTCTGTGGTGTTTCCTGCTCTCAGATCAGTGAGGATGCTTCCTGGCTCAGCTCCATAGTACCTATGTGTTGGAGACAATGAGTAAGGCTACTGGGGTGTGTGAATGCTAAGGTGGAAAAAAAAATTAATTGGGTTACTTTTGTACCTTGTTCAAAGTTCTGAGTGCTTAGTGCTGTACAGGGTGAGACAAGGTAGTGAAAATGAATCCCTGGCTTACACGGGCTCAGTGATAAACAGAAAGCAGTAAAATATGCTAAAAATATTTCTCACAATTCCTTGACAGGCGTGGATAGTGATGGAAATCTAGCCTGTGCTGCAGGGCACGTTGGCCAGCACTGAGACCATTAGTGCTTCAGAGAGGAGTGACCAGTTCCCTCAATAGCTTCCCCTGGAGCCATCAGATTACACAGCTTGAATGCTGTCTGCTCTGCTCACTGACTGCACATTTGGATGCTGCCAGAAAACAGCTTCCCCTTTAAGTGTTTCCACCCTTATTTTCTGGTGCAAGCTCACCTCTAAATTGGAATCAGCTGCACAATGATTTGCAGCTGCCCCTGTGCCCGTGGAGACACTCTCCTTAACGATCACCTGCCCGGGGCACTCTGGGGCCTCAGTTCCTGTCCGGGTTCGTTCTTCTCCGGATAATAGAGATAAGCAGAAGATATTTAGTAGCATGCAGGTATATTTGGGGTTTTTGTTTCTGTCAGTTTGTATTATGTAGGTTATTGATGCTTTAATCTTGGTGGGCAGGCCAAGAAAGCATAATGTGGTTTATTAAGAGAACTGTTGGGATCCAAGGGCTATTTCCTGTGTGACTGCATTTCTTGGCCTGTACTTTTAATTTATAATAGTTTCTTTTTCCAGTTGTTTTTTCTGCCTTTGCAACGCTCTAGTCCTGTAATAGCGCAGGCTTATTCGTGCTCCCAAGTGTCGTGGGAGTGCTGTCACAAGCTGCAGTGTTTGAGGGCAGTTTTAGAGGGATGCTAAATCCCCTTTAATAAGAAGAAACAAATTATCACAAAAGCAGCTTTGTAAGATGTTCATTGTCTGTTGTGGGTTTGTGACTGCAACAGGGGGACTGTATGGGGCTTTGGAGATCTGAAATTTCCAGTCTGATGTTTTCTGACACACGGCTGCCTTGGGATGAGTGGCTTCTGTTGAGACAAGTCACATTGTGTTAAGTCAAGATCAGGTCAGCACACAAGGTGATGTAATGCTGCATTGGGAAAACAACTTAATAGGGCAAAGCAGGGAGGAATTCTGGATTTTTTTCAAGTGCTGATTTCTGGTACTACTCTGTGGTTCAGATCGATGTACATAGATGAGCACAGTGGAAATATAAGGCTACTGTGAGGGCTGGCAGTTGGGATCCAGAGGGAGATGGACAAACAGTCAAGGAACTACCTCTAAACTAAAAAATTAATCACTTAAAATACCAGTCCTAAACAATTCTATATAATGGTCTTTGTTTTGCTTAGGTCCACTAAGCTGCTGCACTGCTTTAAATGGGAACAGCCTGTGTAAATTCCCAGTCAAACTCAAAGCTTGACCCAGCTGTCCCTTATAATGAGAAGCTGCCAGTAACAAGCTGAGCAGGTTCTGATCTTGGACCTTAAAGTCTTAACATAACACCACCCCCAAGGGGAAGAAGAGAAACTCATACAGCTGTGGATGAATCTGGATTCTTCTGTTTGGCCATAGGTTTTTCCCTCTATGGGGTGCTGGTTTCATGCTGTAGCCTGGGGTCCTCTTAATTGTTTTTGATGCAGTATAAGTTCCCTAACTGGAACAGAGACAATGCCCCCAAACATTGACATATGTAATGCTGTAATGGCAGTGGGCTCTGTTTAGGGAATTATTTTTGAAAAAAATTTGTAGTAATGTCTCTGAACTGTCTGTTCCCATCCTGTGCTTTCCTGCTTCAACAAAAACTTAAACCCTGGCTGTTAAGCTTGATGCCTCTTGAGTGCACAGCAATAGGAGCACAGACATGGCTTCTATGTGCATTTGTTGGAGCACAGTTTGTGCACTGACAAATTAGAGAGATTCCTAAAAGGCCCATCAGGGGGCTATGCCCAGAGGGGGAATCGTGTAGAAAAAGCTCTCTTTTATTTTGAAAGAGAAATGAGAAGCAGTGAAAAGCAGATCTTTAGCTTATTGCCCTGAATATGACTTCTGGAAATCTGATTTTACCATATCTAAGGTAAGAGAAAATGAAGTTTTGCTGGGTGCTACCATGGTTTTGAGCACTGTGGACACCTCAGACACACTTCAAGAGGGTAATGAACATGCTTTGGAGATGGGATTTAATGAGAAAATCTCCCTGTCTTGTGCACCTGACAAGGCACAGACACACAACAAGGGTAAATGCCTCTGCCAGGGACTGAACTTAGAAAATAACTCCCTGGAACCTCTAGCATAGAATGGAAAAGAGAGGGTCCCTCATTTCCCCCCCCCTCCCTTGTAGGTTGGGGAAAACCCTGCCCACATATTACTAATGCCCCTGAAAATGCTTCTTCTCTTGACATTGGGTTGCACAGGCCTGTCTCCCACACTGTAGGAATCGATGCCTGTACCTGAAATTTGCCCTGATTTTTTTTTAATTAATAAGGGATTAATAAGAACCCTGCAGTTTTTATTGTGACAGCCCTAGGGCAGGATTCTGCTTTCTGGTCATACATAGAACAATAATGCTTTCTATCACCTTTCATGTAAACAACCTCAACTTTACCTGTGACATTTTCAGAGCTGTGGCCCAGGAAGTTGTGTCGCTTGATTTCATTGTCACTGGAAGAGCGTGTGCTCCCACTGGGGCTTTGCTGTGACTTTTCTAGAAAAACAGCCACTGCTCAGGTTAGTTTGAACAGGGTTCACATTATCTCTCAGGAGATGGTGATTTGAGCCAAAGTATTGGCTGTGTTCTTTGTTTTGGGAAGGTAAGTCCAGGGGGAAAAAAGCAAACCAGGCACAGAGCAGAAGCACTCTCAGCTGCTTGGGCACTGTGTTCTACTCAGTTTTGGAAGGAGGTTTTGACTAATGACCACCTTTTAAAGAGGAGGCTTCAGCATCAAGGCTACTCAGCAGACTTTATGCTGATGGGACATTGTGTGGGATGGTAGGGAGAAGGGAAGATCCTAGATAAACTACTGGACCTCAGTAAATCAATATAGCAAATTTTTGTCTCCGGTGAAGGATGGATACGTTGTAACTGAATGTCACACCAGGCAAAGGAAGGGGTGTAGCAATAGAGATGAAAACTGGCTATGCCTGTGGGACCAGTGCTTACTGACCAGCTGATCTCCCAGTGACCTGCAGTCACTGGTGTTTTCTCCGTGTGCCAGCCACAGGAGGTATGGGGAGGAGGAGAGAGAAGGAAGAAGAGATAAAAGTGTCCCTGCATTATGCAGTTATTACTACATTCTCTATTAAAGGTTATGAGCTATGTGTATGTATCTACATATTTTCCCCTTTAAACCAGATAAAATTCACTCAGATCTGGCAATGTTTTCAGAAGAGTTTTCAAAGTTTCATAAAGTTCTGTAAGTTTTGTAAAATCAATCAGCCAGGTAGAGGAGAGAGCAAGAGTTCTTCTTTGTACCTTTAACTGAAGGGAAGAATGTTGTTATCCACAATCTATATGGGTGGGGACTGGTACCAATAAATCTCTGAAGGGAAAAGCTTTATTTGCATGTTAAAATACCAGAACAGGAACTATTTGTTAAAAAGCTGTAGGAACAGTTCTGTAGCTGAGGGAATGATTTGGAGTGATGCGCTTTTCCCTCCCACTAAAAACACTTCTTAGGAAGGAGCGAAACATTCTGTGAATGTAGGTGTGTGTGGTTGTATGTGAACTATGAATCCAGTATCTGCTTATCCACTTCTCCTGTTCTTATTACTCACAATTTTCCTGCCTTCTCACTGTTTTTTAACCTCTCTAGCCATAATTATCCATGTGTGTCTACTAATGTTCTGCTTACTTACACGAGCAGGTACCAGAGGTGGAAAGAGGTGCTATATTTTGTCCTACAGGACAAGTTTAATGATTGTTGCCTTTGCTTTTCTTCTCCTGCTGCAGTCTGGAATAAGCCCATCCATCACATCTCCTGTTGCCTTTGACATCCTGCCACTGAAACTGCATCAATTTTCCCAGAGCACTCCGACAGGCTTGGACTGTGTGGGCTGGAAACGGCGCATCTCTGCTCCAGGTGTGTACACTGCTCTTAGCTGGGCATGAATTATGAGAGCATTAAGCTCTGGTTTATTAAGTATGGAAACTTTGTGTGCAGTCTAACCTATTTATGATGTCTGTGCAGAAACCTGCTTTGGGGTTGAACCTTTCACGTGCTTTTCATATTCTGGGTTGTTTTCTCCCTCAGTGAATAACCAGGGTGGTGTTTAAAGGCAGTGGTCAGCTTTTCAGTGAAGAAGAGATCTCTCAGTGTGCTTGATGAAGAAGCACTGTGTTGTCTGAGGAGAACTCAGTCTCACCTGGGGTGATGCCATGTACATCACACTCCTGAGTTAGGTTTCTGCAGATGAAACAGACTCCCTGCCTTGTGTTCCTGGAGAGCACAACGGTGGGTATGGTGAGGCTCCTCTCAAGTTGCTAATTAGGCACTAAAGCAACTAAATGAGCCTCTAGAGATAAAAGTTTCCTGTACTTTAAATCCCCTTAAAGAACAAGTACACTGTATTTTCATGAAGTATCGTGTCTGCTTCATTTCCAATGACTGGCACTTTTTCAGAATTAAAATGTAAGTTGCATGGATTATTAAACAGGGAGATGTATCTTTGCCAGGTTTTTAAATTCTCCATCTGACAGTGCCTGCCCAAACACTGCAGATATCTCTATCACAGCACTTTGGGGTAGAATAAGAAAAACAGAATGCAGAGGAGTTGTTTGGCGGTTCAGAACGTAGCCAGGAAAAGCCAGCCACAGTTGGGTGCCAAGCTGCCATTTCTGCCTCAGAAGGTCTCTGTACCATTGATTAAACACTGCTGGAGTTACCTAATCAAGGGACAATAACACTGTACTCATTACATCAGAGTTGAATGGTCATAACATTTTGTCAAGCAAAACTGGTTTGCTTTCTGACACTTTGTACAACTCCTGCACAGTCATGAGGCTTCATCTGGAAATAGGAAAACAAACTACTTATTATCATGGTGTCAAGAGCCCTGCCTCTGCTCTCTCAGCACTGAGGGCTTTGATCACTTGCTGTCACAAGCATCTGGTGTTGCCCCAGTGCTTATGACCAGCTCACTGGCTGAATTAAAAAAGCTGCAGCTTTACTCCTTGGAAATCCCAGATGGAAACCCATCATTGTCAAGTTGTCGGTGCATCTCTGACATTAGCTGAAATCCCTGAGCACTGCTGTCATAGAAGTAAATTCAGAGTCACAGCTGAGACAAATTTCATGGTAATTCCCAACTGGGACCTGAGGGAGTAAAAAAACATGTATGAATTTCTAAAGGTGGATAGGGGGAGTAAGTGTATGTGGACTGACCAGCTGGCAGCGCTGGAGGTGTTTATATGCTGTCTGGAAACAGGGCATAAAACTGAGTCCTCTGATTCACACAATATTCCTGAGATAGGTACAAGTGAACTTCATACCCTGGCCTAAGCCTGGATTGAAGAATTTCTGAGTAAATGTAGCAAAACAAATTAAATGCAGAACCCTTTTTTTAGTACCAAGACCGTGTTCATGTGGGAGTAAAATGGTGAAGAGAGGAAGCAGAGATTGTTCTGCCACAGCCATCTCTATTAGCTGCTGCTTGTGGGCTTCATTTGAAGCATTTTGGGGGTGATGAATGTGTGCACCTGTCCTTCCTGTGGTAGGATGTGGCTGAGAAGAAAACTGCAAATTACTGAAGTAATACTCTGAAGTTGTTGGCTCAGTTTTAGGATTGGGTACGTCCTTGAGGCAGCAGTAGTGCAGCAGAATGCAGAATCTTTGATTCTTGCACAGCTTTGTTGTGATACCTCTTGCTTTTGACAGAGTTGTAGATCATGTAAAATAAATACAAAGTTAAATGATGAGTTAATTTAATCTAATTTCAAGATTTCTAAGTCCAGTTCTGCAACGGCTTGTATTAATGACCCCAGTTTATGCTTTAGTCATAAAAGACACTGGATATGAAAGTGCTGTGCAACATGCAGTGGTACTATATACTTCCTTGTTGAAAATAGGGATAAATTTCTCACTCCCAAAGCCTGCACCTGGTCACCTCGTGCAGGGACTGCTGCAGAGACTGTAGGGGATGGAGTATTTCATAAGCCATTCTAGTTCTTCAGGTATGTGATGACTGTCAGGATCCCAGCCCGAAAGGTGCCATGCACAGCTGGGACACTTCTGTCCTGCACCTCCCCAGTACCTGGGGACAAGAACTTAGCTGGGCTCAGGCTTCCAGTCTTACATGAGGCTGCCTGTTCCCAGCTAGAACATACCAGGAGTGCTGGGAGAGAGTTTAATTGTAATGCTGTGTCTGCTGTGCTCGTTACCTTCTGCTGACCAGCCGCTGCCACCGGAGCAGGGAGACATCGCTCTCTCTGCATTTATGCCATGCTGGAAGAAAAGAGGCAGGCTCAGAGCTGTCACCTGGCTGTCCCAGCAGTGGGGAGCAGTCACCCTGAGCACTTCTCTCCCTGTCCCCTGCGGTGCCCGGGCCTGACAAGCCGTGTGGCACCAGCAGGTGGCTCCGGTCCCTGTGAAATGCGGCGGGGCCGTGCCATCCCCGTGCGAGCCGGGATGGGCTGAGCCTGCAGCCTCCGCCGGGCAGGGTTGGAGCCTGGACACCCCCTGTGCACACACATACACCCCAGAGTTCGCTAAGTTTAATGTCCTCTTCAAACATCGGGAACGTTTAAATGCTTTGGAAGGGCTTCCCTGGCTGCTACACACTTCAGCAGGTAGTGGTGATGAATATAAAGTGTTTTCCCCTTTAATTCAGAGAATCACAGAATGTTCTGTGTTGGAAGGGACCCACAAGGATTATTGAGTCTAACTTTTGGCCCTGCACAGGACACCCCAAGAGTTACACTGTGTGCTTGTGAGTGCTGTCCAAATGCTCCTGGAGCTCTGTCAGCCTTGGTGCTGTGCCCACTGCCCTGGGGATCCTGTTCAGTGCCCAAACACCCTCTGGGGGAAGAGCTCCTTTCTAATATCCAACCAAACCCTCCCCTGAAACAACTTCAGGCCATTCACTCGGGTCCCGTCACTGGTCCCCATGGAGAAGAGATCAGTGCCTGCCCCTCCTCTTCCCCTCATGGTGAAGCCGTAGACAGTGATGAGGTCTCTCTTCAGTTCTCTTCTTCTTCTAGGTTATTCAGGTTATTCCTGTGTCTTCATTTGTACCTTGCAGTATGTTCCTTACTGCCAGTGTAGGAAGCAAGCTACTTCCTAATGTAGATATGGGAATGCTTTTCTGCTTTTTGGCAGCTTCTCTTTAGAGACCTTTGACACAGGAATTGCACCAGAAAAGTAGTGAGAGGGAAGGGCCTAAAATGTACTGGAGTGAGCAGTGGAAGGATAACAAGGCTTTGGGTTAAAGCAGTGGACCAGCATGTTTGTCTTGTAGCCTATCATACCTATCCTCTCCTTCCCCATCTCTTTCCTGAGACAGATATTTGTTTATTTATAACCTGAAGACTTTGCCTAAAACTGTGGATGTTGCTGGGAAGCAGTTTGGACAGTGGGTGCAGCTGGGAGAATGTGGCTACAACAGGGCTGAAGCTCAGAGATGAGCAGTTCTGGGTGCAGGAGCTGCTAGCCCACAGGTCTAGAGCAGCAGGAAGCTTTTGCCATCTCTGGGCTTTTCCACAGGGACTTTTCAGCTGGAGGCAAGTGACAGACATAAGTAATTGTCTGAGAGTTGCAGGTGTAGTTTCTTGATGTTCCTGTTCTTGCTGTTACCTCAGCCAGAGACTTTTGTATTCTTGTGCCAGCTCATTACATTTTTTCAGATGTTTTCCCAATGCTGCCTCTCAGAGAATCTGTGAAACTTTTGGTTTGGTTTTTTCATGGGTAGGGACACACATAGGACCATAAAACTTCAGGGTTTGTCATACCCTCATAGAGGGAGAAACTTGTAACTGGTGTATTACAAGATCAGGTTTGTAGCTGCGCTAGAACAGATCTTAAACCTGTATTATTTAAAATCACTGTTTAAATGCAGATCAAATCTTTTTGGCAACCTCCCATGAATCTTGTCAGACTTAAATGGCCTAAGATCTTTTAGTTTCCTGCTATCAGATGTCTACAAGAGATGCCCTGGTGTTGGTTGTGCCAGCCAGAGAGGAATGAACTCATTGTGGTTGATGTGCACTGATGAACATGGTGGTGGCCTTGGAAATCTCACAGCAGGAACAGGCCAGCCAAGTTCTCAAAGGCTGAATCTTTTGTGGATAGTCTGGAAAACAGTGACCATTTAGTGATACTGTGTTATCCTCTGGCCTCCCTGGTGTAGCGGAAAGTATTTCTCAGAGGCAAAAGGGACTGTTTGTTTACTCAACATCATGTGGCCAACTTTCATCTTCTTTTCCCAGCTATAGATGGGCTGTTAAACTCACATTTGGCAACAGTTAATGTGAAGATGTTTGACAGCCACTGGAGAAATCTGTTCTAGAGGGAAAATACTAGCTCAAAAACAGGACTTCATTATGTCTTATAAATATTTAGCAGTCCTGTAGTTCAGCAAAATAACAAGCTGAGCTATTTATTCCGTTTTTGTCATTTTAATTCTTGAAGGGACACAGAAGAAAGTGGTATGCAAGTTCCCAGATGTGTATCATTGTAGCTGTAGCATGAAATGTCCATTCCATCCTCATTAATCCATAGAAGTGTAATTGAATTGAAGTGGCTAAAAAAATAATTGTGTTGCCTACTGCATGTTTTTCACTTCATCTCTTAATCACAGGAAGATTAGACCCACTGGGTCAATCCTGATTCTGTTCAAGCACAGCCCCAAACATTTGTGCTCTGAGAGGTCTCTGGTAACATGTCCTCACTCAAAGGTTTTCATCCAGCCTGAGGAGCTGGGCCCAGTGGTGGATGAGTTCCTGAAAAGTTGTCTGAGCAGGTTGAGTGGGATTGGTCATACTAGTTGCGTTTAGCACACCAATAAAAACTTTTCATGGGGCAAAGAGGGAAGAAGATCCTAGCAAATCCCGAATGATTCTGGCAATCACTGTTCAAAGCTATGAGACTACAAGAGGACCCAAGAGAGGCTAAAAAATCCAACAGATTTTTAGGATCAGGGTGTTCAAAGCTCAGTCTAGCTTGACTCCCTTGGCCAGGCTGTGCAGTAAGATCCTTAATCTGTAGTTGGAGTCAGCAGCTCCTACATCAACTTTAGATAACTTCTCTCTCTGGTGCCACAGAAGAAAATATCTCTGTAGATTTGACAAGAAAAAATAAAAACCTGTAGTCAGGTGGAACCCTTCTGTGATGAGTTGCAGGCTTACGCTCTGATACAATATTTGCTTTCCACAACTTCACTTTGTAGTATTTTTCCTCTTTCCATTCTAATAAAAAACATACCTCTCCAGTACACAGATGCAGTGTACAAACCACTGCAGCACCTTCAGCACTGCCGTCTCTGGCATTTTCGGGGAGCATCCAGAGCAGAGGTGGGAGGGTTAGCAGAGAACAGATGGAGTGGTGTAAGCAGGTGGAGGGCAGAGATCTGCCAGGCAAGAGCAGTGGCTACAGAGCCCATGTAAATAATGTTGGGTTCAGTAGTTCAGTCAGTGAGAGAAGCAGGTATGTGGAGTTTCCTCACTTCTCATGCACCAAGCGGGGATTGCAAGGAGCAAGACATAATCAGGACTGAACTGGGGCCTCTCCTTAGCACCTTTCACATCTGAAGAGCTGCCCTGTCCCTTCCTCCTCTCAACCCCCTGTGCTGCACATCCACAGAACAGCTGCATTCATCTTTGTGGTCAGTGCTTAACCTCCCTCCCCCTCATTATTGTGATCAAGAAGCATTTCTCTCCAGTTGTGCTTCAATGCAGGCAGCTCTAGGAGGCCCTGGAAGAACCAGATCAATGCAGAAGAATGGTTCTACCGCAGCCAAATTGAGAACACATTTCCACTTCTGTATTAGGAGTCTTTAGAGAAGATATTTTGGACTAAGTAGTTACATTCAGAAGATAACTGAAGGCATTATTTTGTTACAGGTCACTGTAGAAATGTTGGGGTTTTTATTGCTGCAGAGACCTTTCTTTTGAAGAATAGGTGAAATATTTAAGAACTCAAAAGTCGGTTCAGCATTATGAGGTGCTTTGTAATATTCTGCAGTGATAGAGGGTGATATTTTTTTCTTTTAGGAAATACTCAGTAAACCAAAAGCCTTACTGAAATTAAATAACTGATACTGCAAAGATAATGAGGCAAAGTCAGAGGAGTCTCTCTGTCAAAGCAGGCTGTGATGGCCATATAACATAGCTTTATTTACTTTGGAAAGAACTACCTTATTCCAAAATAGTAAAAAAAGTATTTTCAGTTCTTGTGTGAAATTAGGCTCCTGGTTTTTGGGGTTTGTGTGCTCAGAGACATGTTCACTCTGTAAGCAGCAGGAGCAGTTTGGGGTTTCCCCACCTGCTCCTTCGTGGCCCGCTGTGGGTGTCTGTCACCCTCTTAGCTTTGCTGGCAGAGCCAAGCTCCTCCTTTATTTTGGTCCAGCCCCTGAGTCTCACCTGGCAAACTCTCACCTGACCTGGGTAGTCTCACACTGAAGCAATCTAGTTCTGGTCTCACACTGTTTTCTGCTGCACATGGTACAAACCACGTGGCTACTCTTAAATTATTTTGATAGTTGGACATATCTGCTATTGGAAGGCAGGTACTTGAGCAGAGTGGCAGCCCAGAAATGTCCTTTATCATAAAACCTCTGTGGCGCCTCAAAACTGTTGTTAAACTGCACAGGTATTTCTGCATTTTCAGGAAACTAGTATGCTTTTAGAATCCTTCTTATAGGGACACACTGAATCACGTTAGGTAATGAGAATGTAAAACTTTCCAATTAAAAGGTAGTTATTGATGCTGTTTCAGTTGGGACTGAGGTCTCTTTCAAAGATCGCATATGGAAATATGGATCATCCCAGGTCTACGGTCTGGGAGGGGATGCTGAACGATTTTTCAAAGCTCCCAGCTGCAACCTCCCCAGATCTCAATCTGTGTTTTTCTGGCTTTGATTTCATTTTGAATTCTTTTTCTGAGGACTTACAAAAATAGTTTTTTAATAGCAGCAGCCGCAGCCAGTTCTAAACATGATTAGTTTATATGTTAAGTCCTTTTTGAGTTCTCAGGGGAAGCAGATAACACAAGGTCTCTCTCACTTGGGCATTTTTAAAATGCATGAAATTCTACTATTTCCACTTATTTATTTTTAATCTGACAGTTCTGCTAAATTAGAAGGAGAGATCTCTGTCTCACCCTTGCTTTTTTTTCATGCCTTGAAATCGGCTTTAATAAAAATCAGCTGCTGGAAGCTGCAGCTGAAAGCAGTTGAGCTGCCACAGAGGGAGCCTCCTTAGTGGACCCCTATGATGTCAGGATGCATCGAGGCAAGCGGAGAGGAGGGTAGGAATCCAGCTCAGTGCTCGGGCAGCGCTGCCAGGTATCGCTGCCCTGGGAGCAGCCGCGGAGCGCTGAGCCCCTTTCCTCCCCCGGCAGAGCAGAGCCCCTGGCTCTCCCTCTCACCTGCCTGCATGAGGACCCAGCAGTGCCCCAGTGAGTCCAGCGGGGCACACAGTGGGGAGAACTGCAGCAGCAGTGGAAGCTCCGGGCTCTCCCCGGGTTCGGATTCAGACAGCAGCGGGGTGGTGTGTGGTGGTGGTGGGATGAGAGGTGTCCTGTCCAGATACTGGAGCTTGGAGAGTCTTCACTCTGCCACAGGTAAGGGGCTATTTTTTTTTTCACATTCTTTTTCCTTTTATTTCTTTTTTTTTTTAAACTGCTCTATGATATTGCACTGACCTTGAGAGACCAAGCCAAACCCTCTGGGAAAAGTACATAATTTGGAAATGCAGTCTCTTAGTCCTGAAAAATAAGCAAAATATTCAGTGTTTGCTAGTTATACCCCCTGCAGACTTACAGCTAAACCAAAACAGCATAGACCCTTAATAGACTTCTTAAGTCAGAAGGGAAGAAATAGGTTCTTAATGGCTTTGGAAACAGTGCTTAGGCTTCTACCTGATTAAAGGTGTCCTTGCCTTTTGGAACAGCATTTCCTATATCAGCTTAATTATATAGAGCCCAACGTTAGAGTTGACATTTCTCTGTGTGAATTCCAGTATAGAGTATTGCTGCCTTTAGAACATGTCCAAGCTGTGTGCAGCAGATGAGGGCTAGGTAGGGTTGCCCTGCTGTGCACTGAAGGAGGGAAAGGCAGTTCCCTGAGCCAGCTGCTCAAGTTCAGTTTTTGTTTTCCCATCCATTATTTAATGCCTTTCGGAACCAGAGGTATTGGAGGCACGTTCATATAGCCTGTTTTGACTCAGCCTGGCGTTCTGGTTTTTAGTCACTGGTGTGCCTATTTAGGGGTTGAATGTTTGAACTGCAACAACGGTAAAGAAGGTTTCTCACTCCCAAGTGGCAGTAGCAAAGCAGCCTGGCAGTGATGGTAAGGGCCAATGATTGCTGAGCTGTTCAGCTGTTGCTGTTCAGAGAGGTTTTTAGTAGAACTGCAGTAAATTAGTTCCTCTATTAGATAAATTCAGACAAGTGCCTTCCAGGCCACCAGTGACTGGCATTTCCTTAGTAAAAATACTCAGTGCTACCAGCTAGAATCCAGGCTTGGGGAGAATTCAGGGTGTAGTGCTGTGTAATCTGCTTTAGTCATGTATACTTTTAATTATTGAAAGGTCTTGTAATTCCATCTGCTACTGTAGATTTCAGGCTGTTTAATAAAATCTGCATTGCTGCCCGGAATCCTCTGCTGAAGTGTGAGTAACTGCACGGTCCAGGCAAGGACCTCAGCAGGGTGGCCAGTCTGTCTGACTTTCCAACCCAGAGCTTTTGGTGGCCAAGAAACACTGAACACCTACAGTGTGTCCTGAGAGCCCAGAGGCAGGAAAAAGGCTCAGGGTGAGATCAGACCATTGGTGCTCTGCTTTGGGCAATGATTTGGGCCACAAATACAAGGGGATGTGCTTTTGTGTCTTGTAGCATCTGCTGGCTCATTTTGTCCTGTAACTGAGAATGCAAAGAATCCCCAGCATAGCTCTGACACTGGCACAAAGTAATGCTGGCACAAGGTCTTTTTGCCAACTACTGCTCAGAGTTGCATGCGAGGCTGTGGCAGGAGTTCAGTCCCCTCTGTGTGTGAGGGTTTGCTGTCAGCAGTCCTGGGTGCATTCTTGGTCTTAATCAGGTCAATTGATACAAGCGGTGTACAGTGATATAAAAGAAGGAAGGTTGAAAGCAAAATCAGGCTTTGAGACTAAGCCTCTTTTTTTCTAAATGCTCTTTCATTTTTCCCACAGTAGTCTTGCTCCAAGGGCTGTGAGGCATGGTGTCATTTTGTGGATACTGCATGCATTTAGCAGGAAATGCAGAGATGGGAGGAAATAGAATAGAAAATGATATGGAGACAGAATGAGGACTGACCAAATTAAGTTTTGTAATTACAGTGTTGATATATCAATACAATAATAAAAGCAGATCACTGCCTTGAAATACTACAGTAGGTGTCTTCTCATGTGCAAGAGATGTCTGGGTGGTTTACCTCTAACTACTAACAAAATTCAGGTCAGAATTAGGAATTAAACTTTGAGAGCAATGCATCTCTCAGAAAAAAATATTTTGTGTTGATCTGTCACTGTCAGAATTCTTCTTTGGATTAAACTAAGGAAGCTGTGGTAGAATTGCTCCTCGTCATTAACGTCAGTTGGCTGTCCGAGGAGTGAGGTGGGATTTCTTTGAAGCTTGTGCTAAATAACAGTTTTGAATGATAAAATTTAATACAGTGTTTAAACCAACCAACAAAAAAAACCCAGCAGGAGCAACAGCAGCTGGCAGTGCATGAGAGAAATGGCAAATAGAATGCGTGGGAATGTCATCTCCTCAGAGGAGCTGGGGAGTCTCCAGCATCTTTGTATGTGATACACCAAGAAGCTGGAGGGGAGAAAAAAGAGTATGAACTGTGTGGAAACACTATGAAGTGCCCAACTGTGCATTAAAAACGGTCTGGAAGATGAGTGAATCTCTTTCTCTGTTTTAAAGGGATTCTGCATTCCCCATAGTGGCCTTTAGGCTGGATAGGCGGACTTGGCAGACAGGGTTTTGTTTTTCTTCTCTCAGTGTGCACATAAGCTTGTCTGTAGGGATCTTCAGACTGAGTCTGTTGCTGTCTAAGATTTCAGAGAAGAAAGATTAGAAATAAACCAGATTTAAGTGACTGAAAAGTTGAGGTGAGAGAGGTGGGAGGTACAATCAGAATGCAGCCATTTGAGCTTCTCTTCCACACAATTTGGATTTCAAGGGAGCAAGAGACAGGTGTGTTTGTGTGTTTACACACAGATATGTTTGACAGTATGTTGACATCACCAGTGTAGAAAAGTCAGGTAATGTTTTCCCATGTTCATAGGGGCAAAAGATGTCTTTGGTTGGTAATATTCCTCTTCAGTAATGCAGTACAATTCCTTTTGGTTTGGGGTTGACCTTCTTGTAGTATACTGATCAAGAGGGGAAGCTAAATGTGACAGTTGAAAGAGAAAAGACCTGTTGTTACAGCATAAATTTCTGTGCAAGTGCCATTTGAAATGCAGCTATGCAAAAAACATTGTTCAGACTTGTATGAAGTAGCAAATTCAAGTGGTTTTTAGTATCAGTGCATGGCATTTTTGGTCTAAATGTCAATAAACAATAGCTTGCATGAGGATGCCCCTCTCCCTGAAGCTATATATAAACATGAAAACAGGGAATGCTTTACAGTTCTACCAGGCTCTCTGTTTGAGGATGCCAGGAGACTTCACAGACATCAGTAACCCTCTCAGAGGGCCCAAGAGGTTTTCAAAGTATGATTTAGGGTAGAAAAAGAGGTACATATGGTTTGGTGCTTGGATAGTAGCCTTGCTATTTTTAAATACTTATGAGCAATTTCCAAGTGTTTGGCCCGTGCAGTTCTCCAGTGAGAAAAGGACTGGGAGCTGGGATGGCTCAGCAGTTCTGGAAATCAGGCCTTAAGTATCTCAGCTGGACAAAAACCCAAGAGGCACCCAAATTAAAGGTCAGTTGTGACAGTGCTCCAGCAAGTGATTCAGTGGAACTATGAACGCTCTTAACCCTCGTTTCCCAGCAAGACTTTGTATCCCAGGCTCTTGCTGCCTGTATCCCATTCATCTCTGTTGTACAACTCCACTGAAAAGTTTGTTTCCTTTAGAATTGTTTCCAGATTCAAGCCTGTGAGCAGCTCTCTTTGCTTTTCCAGGACCTTTGTTGCAGGTCCAATCCCAACCTCATTAATACTTCTGTTTACTCTTTTACTTGTCCAAGTCGGGAAGGACTGGAAGAGCAAAGAAAGGTGAGGACAAAAGGGGAATCACAACCTGGAGGACTAATGGTTGCCATAGTTTCCCTGAGATCCTCTGAGTATTTGTGCATATGTAGCAATTTAATTGTACAGGCAGCACTTCAGTGCGCCTCTGCACAGTTTTGTGGCTCCTAATATGCAGATATGCTCATCTACTGCCCTTGGGAATATGGCCTTTAAACAAACAAGAAAACACGAAACATGGGTGTGGAGGTTTGGGTTTTTTTCTTCATTCAGAGCCTAAAAAGAAAATTGTGGTTTTTTAGAAATGTTTTTTCCAAGTCATTCATTTCATTGTTGTGGCCGAGGAGGGAACCATCAACAGAGCTGTGGCAAAGGCTTTGCGTCTTTCTTGTTTGGCAAGAGATGTTCTTTTGAGCCCTTTCATTTGCCTTTTTCCTTCCCCCAACCCTGTGTTTTTGGTACTGATGTCTGCAGCTGTGTTCATGGGCTGCAGTGCATAATGCCACTGACCCTCCTTCTCTAGGGTCGTGCAGTCTGCAGGAGTTAGAGGTCACACAAGGGGAGATTGATTTAAGGTTCAAATCGCTTCAGAACACATCCAGAGGAGAGCAGGGAGGAAAAAGTTAGTGCCTTAAAGCACACACTGCAGCTTGTTGATGTTCTCTTTCACCCTGAACTCGGCAAATTGTGAGCTGGGGTGTTTCAGCTGGATTCATTGCTTGCACTATGGCGTGTGTCCTGTGTGTTCCCTCCCCCCCATAAATCCTGTGTCACCTGCCAGAATAACTTCCATTTGTCTTCTGAACAATTAATCGATGAATTAAAAAGAAAAAAAGAGACAACAATCCATGCTAAATTAACTGGGATTTTTCCCTCCATGTGGATTCATTTGTAATGGGAACTGATGTGGTTACATTAAACCTAAGGGTGATCCTGGACTTTTGAGGAAGAATTGCAACATTAACATCTCTTGGTTGAACTAGTGAGCTGTCCTAAAGCTTGAGTAAATATTCCTTAGGTGGAAAATACATCTTCCAAATAATGTGTTGAGTGTTGCTGAGCTGTGACTTGGCATCACACTCAAATAGTGAGGGCATCTACATTAATAAGTGCTCGAGTTCATTTCAATGAAGGAAATCTCAGTAAATGCTAAGTGTGTGTAAACTTGACCACCTAACACACTTAGCACACTTAAGAAACATTTTTTCAGTGCAAACTATCTACTAACATCATGCTTTTCCATAAAAGGGAATAGAGAATAGTGTTATTGTAGGTGTAGGAAAGTCTAATCATGTTCCTGTACCTCTGTTTGCAGCAGAACCAGATTTTGTAAGTTCAGCTATTTTGGAGTTCTAATTATATTTTAATATATTGGGGGTGGTAGTTGTAGTTGACTTTCCCTTGAGATTTCTTTGTTTTGTTTCAAAAGGAGTAAATGCTTATTCTCATGTCCCTGTGAGGCACAGATTACCACCTGTGCCTACCAGGGATAAACATTCCCATCTTTGCTGATGCTGTGTTTGCAGGGGGGAAAGATAAATCTTTGGGAGCACCGCCTGTGATAATTCCCTGGGTGTCACAGGTACGCCATCTTCATCCTTTTCCTTCTCTGCCTTCAAAACAGCTCTCATGAAGAACATTTAAATTGTGATCACCATTTCCTTTGCTGAGAAATATGACAACTTCTAAGTCTACTTCCTCAAAGATTCAGTTACCTTTAGAGTAGCATTTCTGACTGACACTATATATCTATATAGTGGGATATATCTAAGCTTCAGTTGCTGTTATTTTTCTATATGGAAGTGAAACAGCCTTAAGCTGCCTGATTTGGATACTGCCAGCACCACAGCTCATGCAGCAGGAAATTTTGTGGTCCAAGAGAGCAGATGAAAGGGGGAATAAGGTGGAATGAAGCCTATCTGACCCCTCCTTTCTCTACATTTGGGTAGACATGCAAAGGCTTGGAGTAACTGTGGAATGTGCCTGTTCATTTGGGTTATCTGCATCTAGTTCACGTAGGTAAAAAAAAAAAGGAGCAAAAAATAGGTTATAACGTGTGCTGGCAAATAGTGTATATGCCCAGTGGTCACAAAGAATGTGTATAATTGTTGCCTACACATGATGAAGCTTCACTATTGCTGCTTAGCATTTAGTTAACTTAAACAGTGTAGGTAACAATCATGTCCTTTGCCATCGGGGTGTGTCCTTTCACTTACTAAGCTTGTCTGTAACTAAGCTTATTCCCTATTAAGGTCTTGTTCTCCAATTCATCTGAATCACCAGAAGTGTCTTTGAAGGATTAGAGAAATACAGCCCTCTTCTGAGGGTCAGTAATTATCTGTGGAGGCTTCTAATTTAATTAGTCCTGCTTCATCTCAGAATCCTTTTGTAGTCTGAGGTTTGTTAAACCAACCAACTAGTTCAGTAATTTGCTTAAAATACTAGGGCCAAGCTGGGTGTGCTGGACTGAGCTTTATATCGGTCTGTGCAAGCCCAAAGTCTGAAGATGAGCTGTCTTCTTGAACACTGAATGGCTTCCGTGGCTGTGCCATTCCAACAAAGCTACTCTTAAAAGTGGTGTCTGCACAGGAAAGTGAGACACTGGCTCAGGTGTAAGCTGAGAGGACCTCAGTTCACACCTGGTTAACTGTCTTGGATTACACTGTGTGAACAGCCAAGTGTTGGGAGCTCTCACTGCAAATATACCTCGGGGTGTGTTTGCCTAAGCAGGTAGAGAGAGCTCTGCTGTTGTTATTCTCAATCCCTTCTAATCAAGAAGCAAGAGATTCCCTGGACTACCATGCTGGCTCATAAGAGCTCAAGTAACATTTTTTTCATGGAGTACAGTCAGAGTAAAGGCTTTGCTGGAGTAACCGAACCATTTCCGAGTTGTGCTGTATCCCAAGGAGTGCTTAAGGAAACTCTAATGCATCAGCCACGCTTACAGCTTATTTTTGCATTCTATGGCCTCCAGCACAATGTAGGCTGGCAAGTGGCAGTAGAATAGGAGGGAATCCAAGTGCCAAAGGCAACGGAGTAAGCAGTTGTATTGAATGTCCTTCTTGGTCTTACTCTGAGTTAACTTCTCTTTTTACCTCGTATTTATGTGCGTATATATACAGTCATTCACTGGTTAAGCTTAGGATTTTGTGTGTGCTTATTATCAACACTTTCAGTGAGGTTTCTTGAAAGCAAGCATTTCTAGGTTTGGGCTCTAAGTTTGTTTATCTACCAATGGATAAGGCTTCTTTTAGAACCATTCCTAAAGGATCTAATAAATGCTTAAATAATAATTTGAAATCCATTTCAAATGTACTGTTAAGGTGTTTGGTGCCATCTTGTTGTTTTGGAAGGTAAATTACATGTAACCATTTATAAAATAACTTGAAAAATAAGTTTTTCTTTCAGAAGCATCAGGTAAATGCAGAGCTTTGATTTTAATTTTCTTTTTAAAAAAAACCCCAACCTTATAACTGCACTGGAATGTTTCATGTTGAGAATAAAGAAAGATAAGATTGGCGATGTTTTCGTAACAGCTGGCAGAGATTTATTGCTATGTGGGAGTGAAATAGCAAGAGTTTTCTTTATGGCAAATGGAAATAGTTTCCATGAGGTAGTTTTGAATTAGCCTCTTTTTTATTGAAGTCTGTCTTTAAAAATTTAGACAAAAAGACCATGTTCTTGGAGGCCCAACATTGAGGCCAAATGATCTGTTTTAATGGGAAGGATCAAACTATCTGTGCTCTCCCTCTGCCAACAAAATCTTTCCACTCCAGGTGTGAAACCCCCTCAGCTATGCACGAGCCAAGATCACTACCCAAATGCATATGCACAAAGACATCCTTGGCATTTAGAAACTGCAGTTCACAGAGTCTTTTAAGAAGCAAAGGAGGACCACAAACAATGTTTATGCACTAACTGGCCATGGCTCCCTATTCTTGGAGCTGTCAGTAAGGTTATTACTTGCAGTGATCTTTAGTCAAGGCATGTACAAGCTTGGAGCAGCAAAAGCTGTCTACATAATTACTGAATTTAAACAAACCCAACCCAAACTGTTTGGGAAAACTAAAGGTTCATCTGTAGCGATAAGGTGCAGCAGGTGAGAATCAGTCTCCTCTGCTGAGCCCCAAGGGCTGCTGGAGCTGTGTCTCTGGTGTGACTTCCCTTGCTGTCTCTCAGGTCCCTGACCATGTTCTGTTATCCTGCACAGTCTGGGACACAGTGTGGCTCTAAGAGAATCACACAAGCCAGCAGCCCTGTTCAGGGCTGTGTCCTGAAGTGGTCAGCTCAGAGCCCACCCAAGAAATATACACCTGCAGTGTTTGGACCTGACCTCAGCTTCAGTTGTGAAGTACCTGCCGATGGAAGATGACAGCAGGATGCTGCAGGCAGGTCCAAGGATAAGGAGCTCTGAGCTCCTGTTTTGCAGTTCTACAGCAGGCAAACTGCTCGTGTGGCTCTTGTTCTGTGCTGTTTCCAAAGTGTCTCAGTTCCTGGCCACACAGAGCGACCTGGATAAGAGAATAATAGCCTGAATGCTGGAGCTGTTGTTTGGAGCACTGAGTAGCTTCTCAGTTGGCTCAGCTCCTGCTGACTGGACTGGTGCTCTGGCAGGAGGGCCCTCTCTCTGAGCAGAACTGCATGTCAGCATGAGGTCACTGATGGTGCATCCTGCTCAGGGCAAAAACCTACTCTGCATGCCTGAAAGAAGCTTTGACAATAAACCTTTTAAGAGAGTTTATTATGAAAACACAGCGTTACTAATACCCTGAAAACAGTGGATTTGGATCAATTTGAAATGTGGCATTCTTATCAGCCTTAAAAGCCTGAATAAATTAAAAAATATGCAGAACCCATCTGTACTGAAACTTGTTGATTGGATCCGTCCGTTCTCTTTAGAGAAAGTGAAATAATTTATTTTGGGCTATTTTTTGTCCCAATTCTGAGCTTCACCACAATCTCTATACTGCTGTAAATCTAGGGCCTGGCAGTCCTATTTCATGCTGGTTTACCATCAATACTCTGCACAGGCTGAATTCTGGGGGGTTGGTCTTCTCCTATGCATCTCTGATCACAATTGAGGGTATAAAGCTCACCTGTGTTCACGCTGCTTTTTCTGTAAAGGCACACACTGGGCCCCCAGTGCCTGTTGACCATCGTCCCTGAGCCACTGGGGAGGTCTCCAAAGTGATTGCATGTAGGCCATGTACATTATGCATCTTTTAGGCAGCCACTTGTGATTGCCTGATCCAGATAACTCCTCTGATCTGAAGAACTTAGCTTTCAGAAATAAAAAAAAAGATAATTCCAAGGGTAAGATAAAGAAATGTCACAGCTTTTCAAGCTGGTGACCTGACACTCAAACAAAATTATTTAAAAATACGCTGAATTAATAATGGCCAGGTCATTAGTCTTGACTCATCTAAATCATTCTTGATGCCTGAAATCATAAATATAGAGTGTGAGCACTGCTGGGTCAAGTCCTGAAAGCCTGCTTGGCCAAATACATGGTTATTTTCTGAGTAAAGGTGGGGCCTCCAACCTGGCATTCTGCCTTCCTCTCAGGTGCTGCCTTTCTTTTTCTGTTTTCATTTTTGAGAAAGGCATCTTGATTGCAAAGGTTTTTCCAGTTGCAATATAAATACAATATGAGGATGACTTCTGTTTTTTTATGGGAATAGAGTGCAAATACAGGGAAGAGGTGGATTGTTCCACCCATTTGTCAGAGGACTTGTCACCTATTCTTATGCTTTACACTTCTAGTAGGGTGTTCACTGACTTGCAGTGGCAGCAGTGCAGCTGTCTGTGACCCAATTCCTTTATCATACTGAGCAAAGAAGGGGCAGTTCAGCAAGTCCTGAGTTCTCAGAGGAAAATGAGCCTTACCAGGCGCAAACTGTGTGCAGATTAGAGCAGAAGTAACTTCTTGCAGTTACTTCCCAGCCCTTACTTAATGTTTTTAATGGCACCTTGACTTGTGGTTTGCTGTGCTGGCTGGAATATTGATCCTTTTCCCTTCTCTGCTTCCCCCTGCAACCCTGTACTTTGCAAGGAAGCTGATCTGTATTGATACCAGTTTCCTTTGATTGTGCTCTGGTTTCCAGAGTCCTGGAGAGCCGAAGCATCCTATGCCATGGGCTGCTCCTAAAAACTTTACCTGCTGTAGGTTTTGCTTCTGAAGCAGCTCTTCCTCCCACCCCAAATCTCAGTGGTTTAGGCACCTCTGGAGACAATCTAATCCCATTCCCCTCCTCTAAACAGGGTCACTTGGAGTGCATGATCAGTGAAGTTTGAACATCTCCAGGAATGGAGACTCCATAACCTTTCTGGGCAACTTCTTTCAGGCTGTTAACCAGCCTTAGTAAAAAACGTTTTCCATTTGAACGTCCGTTTAGATCGATTTCAGTTTAGATCTATCTCTTCTTTTCCTTTGACCAGCACTAATCAGAGCCCAATTCTGTCTTCTGCACCTTCTCCCATCAGGTCCATACACATATTAAGATTCCCCTGAGCCTTCTCTTCTCCAGGCTGAACAATCCCAGCTCTCTCTGGCTCTCTGTGTATGTCAGGTGCTTCAATGCCTTAACCATGCCTGGCCTTTTGCTGGCCCTATTCCAGTACATCCAAATGTTCCTTGCAGTCTCTTTTGCATTGATTGTCACCTGAGTTCTGGCTGAGTTGAACATGCTGGGTTTTTTTGAGTCCTAACCACCTTAATGAACATCTTTCTGCATGTGGGCAGTGGAGCAATTGGTATCACATCTGAAGCTTTATCTGTCAAGTGCTTTCTTTGGCAAAGCAGGTAGATGAAATTTTCTGAAAACTTTCAAAGCAGAAGTGAATTTTTCCTGCCTTAATCCTGAGGGCCAGAGTTTGCTGACTGTTGGATCACTGCAGGGCTCAGAAGTTGCTTCCTATTGATCAGGTGAGCACATAGCTGGAAAGGAAGCTTCTTGAGAAGACAAGACAGGTCAGAGCTGCTGAATTGCAGCAGCTCTTGTAGTTGGTGGTTCACTGGTGACGTGTGCCTGTACAGGCAGTGTTTGGTGCTTAAACCTCTGGAATAGTGTTTGATTCTTCCAGGGTATGAATTGCATGTTATGGGGTATTTTGTTTTTTGTGGTGGGTTTTTGTGGCCTCTTGCTGCCTATTCCTGCACTTGAAAAGCTTGCCAGTGGGAAGTGGGGGAGTTATCATCTGGTCAGTGCTGGTTCTGCTTTTCTGAGAGTAGTGTCAGATATCAGCTGGACCACGGCCTCAGGCATATGTCAGGCCAGACTTTGGTATGTGTGGGGGGATCTGGTTGCACAAATAGTTTATGCAAAGGTGGAGTATCTGAAGTATCTTTAGAAAGCACTGAGGCTGTGTGCCCTTGGATCAAGCCTTGTAAGTGGTTTCTGTACTATACACACTGAGATTCATTCAGCTTCTCTATTTATAGCACTCAATAAGTAACAAGTCATAGCACAGAAGGGACCTGCCATACTGGGCACAACAGCCTACAGTGTCACTGCTGCAGAACTCTCATTATTAATCCCAGAAATCTATGTGAGAGGCCAGTGTGCCTGTTAGAATGAGCCCTTGTGAGTAAATTCCTTGGATAACCCTCATTTAAACAGAGCATCCCTTGGTTGCCAAAGTCTTTCCTTGTCACTCAGCCCGTGGTGCTCAAAGGGTGTGGATCCAACAATTGTTCTTACACAATGCAGGACCTTGCAGTTAAAGCAGGGCTCTCTCCTGTAAACAGTGATCCCAGCCACTTGCTTCTTGACAAAGCCCTTGAAGTAGCAAGACTGTGAGTTTCTTGGGACAGACTCTGGAAGTAGATAGGAATGCTGGGGGAAAGGGGTTTTGGCAATCACTGGCTCTGTGTTCTCTCTGTGGCAGGCAGGAACATTACCTTCATTCCTGCTCTGTTTTCCTCTCCTATAAAGCCTAGATACAAGGGATAAACTTGTGTGGGTTGCTAAGTGCTGTCTGTAAGATAATCAAAAAGAAAACAGAGCTGGGCCATAGACCAAGAACATTGCTTCAAGTACCCTACAAGGGCCACAGAAAGAGCTCAGGCTCTGCTGCAGGTTGGAATTTCCTGGCTCCCCACATAGCTCCAACTGAGGATCTCAGGATCCCCGTGACCAGAAGGGTTGCAGTGGATCTTCCCAGTGTAACAGTGTACCCGTTCACTATTTTAAATGGATTGATGTTAAAAGCCCAAAGAGTTCTCACACTGAGTGGCTCTGGTTGTGCTGGAATGATTGTTGCTGCCTGGGGTCCCTCAGTGCGGCAAGAAGAGCAAGGGGCCTGTGTTTTGTCTTATGACATGTACGTGTGTTCAGGCCAGGTTGGATGAGGTCCTGGGCTACCTGACCTAACAGGCAGCATCCCTGGCATGGCAGGGGGTTGGAACTAGAAGATTTTCCAACCCAAAATATTCTTTGATGACTCTATGGTAAGGCAGCGGCTGCAGAAGGGCCTCCAGTCACGTTCTGCACTGTAATGGTGTTCCTTCAGTGGGTGATGCTGTTTGCAGTGCTCTACAGAGCCTTGCTGCTGTGTGAACCTGGCTAGGGGAAGGAGGAAGATTCTGGTGAGTCCTTCTAGTGTGACTTAAGGAGCTGTCTGTTCTTTGCAGAGCTGGTGAAGTGACACGAGTGTATGAACCTCAGCTCTTTCAAAATGAGGGTGGGAAATGAAATTTAGATCTTTCTCCATCAGCAGTTAATGTTCAGCTGTTTGGTTCTGTTGGAGAACTTAGGGTGAAGCTGGGCAGCTGGTTCCCTCCCTTCTGCAGCAGGAGAGAGCATGGGTGGCAGAAGTGTGGTAAGAGAGCACAGGCATCCCAAAGGGCCTCCATTAATTATTCTTTGAGTGTTTGCCCACAGCCATAGGGAAGGAATTGGGTTTAAATGCAGTGCAGCAGAACACCCTCTAGTCATGTGTCTCTTCCTTCTCTGTTTGTTGAAGTCAAATGTCTATATTTGGCACATCCTAGGCTGTTGTCATGGAAATGGTTGTATTGACACATCCATAGCAGAGCAGCTTTGTTCTGTACAGAAGGATCAGAAGGACGATGGGTGAGAAAGGAAGAGGCCTGTTCTCAGCATTCAGGCATTCATAATATTTGTTCTTCGGCTCCTTGGCTCCAGTTGGAAGGCACAGAGCTGTTGAATTACTTGTTTTGAGCCAGTATTGAAAGAATTATTTAGGACAATACCCAACATTTGGACACAGAGCGTTACTGAACATCACACAGGATAGGACCCCCAGCTACAATAGCTGCCTCCTACATAGCTGGTGTGCTACTGATTAGCACCATTGCAGAGCAGTGACATCTCTGCTCAGTCCTGTGTACCCTGTATTTCTAGTTCATGGGAGATCTTGCATGTTCCTACTACTCTGAAAATGGTGGGAAATAAGGCTTATCCATTTGAATGTTGTAGCTGGAAATGTCAGGGACTGTAGCCAGCTATTTATTCCGGAACACAGGGAAAAGAGTAGTATTTGAAGAGTTAATGAAGGTGAACTTAGAGAGCAGAGATTAGTAATATTAGCAGATCTCATTCCTAGTGTTCTTTCTGCTGCTGCCAGGCCACCCTGCACTTTCCCCAAGACATGCCATCAGCTGTTGGAAGGGGAAGGAATAGAAGGAATGTTGGATCTGTTTGCCTCATGTCAGTGTTTTCACAGCCTGTTACTACAGGGAGCTTCTCAGCTTCACGCCAAGAGAAGTCAGAAGATAAGAAACTTCAGAGCAGTGAGGGAAGCTGCATTTTGCATCTCGGAACTGAGCTCTGCAGGGTTCTTTCCTCTAGTGCCTGGATCTGTGGGAGGAGTTCCTCCCCCTTCCTGTGCATCTTGAACGTGGTGGGAGCCTATTCCAATGCTTTCAGTCAGGTATCTGGGGGCTCTTTTTCTCTGTTAAATGTGCAGTTAGAGGCTGGTATGTGCTTAGGGAAAGCCATGCTGTTTCTAATGCAGTCTGTGCATCCATCATGAACCAAAACCCACCACAGTCAGACTGCAGGTAAGGAAGGTCTGTTCTGGATGCATGACAGAAAACTTCGCTTTTCACAATGGCCCCTACAGATGAGACAGGACGCAAGTAAAGGGAGCTCCTGTCCCTGCACCACAAGTGTCCCTCCAGGTCCCCCCAAAGAAGGTAGGGCAGGACTTGCGCAGAATCCACCCCTGCTGTGCTCCCAAACACTTTCAGGTGCTTCGATGGGTTTCCTCTTTTCAGATTTCAGGAATGCTTATGCATTTATCAGCTTTCCAGATACTGTTGTATATCAGCAATCCATCTTAGGGTGGTAAAAGATATTTGTAATTGGCGCTTCCCAAACACCAAGTTCCAAATTTTCCATTGCCGATTGGATTTTGGAAAAAAAAAACCCACCAAACCAGAAATAAGCAAAAAAAGCTCGCCTTTCTTTTTTAAGCTTTTGATGCAGTAGTCTGTTTCCTGGTGGTTTTATTTTGGGTCTGTATGAGGGGAACCAGACTGGGAGGATTTTCAGCGTGTGTGGAACTTTGCAATATTAAGAACGTCATCCTAATATTTTAGCTGCTTTATAGCTGTGCCAGCTGTTCTGCCAGAGGAAGCTGCTGCTTCCTTCAGGGTTCTGTGGCCCTAAACAAACTGGTCACCCTGTAAATATTGGCACATTAGAATTACAGAACCCACACTATTGCTGGTGTTCAGAGAAGAGGTGTCAACAACAGAACCTTACTGTTTATCTTTGATAAATCCAAATACTGAAAAATATTCTGTAAACTTGGCCTTTAATTGTAATAACAAAGGCAGTCAAGATTTTAGATGACATTAGCTAATTATTGTTAGATGACATTATGTATTACTAGATACCATTTATTAAATGAAGTGCATATTAATTTCCCTTTCTTTCTAGGAAGGGAGTTCTCTTGACTAGTGATAGCACATCTCTGTTGCTGCCCTGGGCAAGCCTTGGATGGGTTTTGTCTGCAGGATGTGGTTATGGTTGAATAATGGAGTGAACAAAATATGAGGTATAATTAGAACAAGTTTCCAGGCAGTTTTTCATGTCAGAAATTGGGGAAGACCTTAAGAAGAAATATTTTCCTTCAAGAAGGCATTTTTATACACATTTTCTTGGAGCAAAGGGATTATTCCAGATACTCCTAACCTGAAGTAATCTTCCCAGACCAAGGAATCTCGGCCAGGGAAGAAGTGCTGGTTGCTTTCTGTTCATCTCTCTGGTGAACTTTTTCTTCTTGTGTCTCACAATGGCAACATAAAGAAAACAAAAGTGTTCTTTTTGGGTCGGGATCACCTCCCAGCAGGCGACTACTGTACATGTGCCCACCAGTTTGGCAGCGCAGCAGAAAAGGTGAAGAAATCACTGGGACTTGGATACATGTTGTGTTGAGCTGTGCATTGCCTTTGGTAAAAAACGAAGGCAGTTTGCAAAGTAACCTTTTTATCAAGATAAAGAAGGTATAGAGCTGCTGTCCTTATCTGGCTTCTTCCAGTGGAAGTTGATAGAAATCTCTCCTGATACCACAAGGGAAAAGTTGATGTAGTGCAGGAGCAGAAAATGCCAAATGCAAAAATGTCATCATCCCTATTGTAGGATGCCAACTTGGCTAATACAGGAAGTCCAGCTCTATTATTTAGCAGCATGAGGTATCTGAGACACAAACTGCTTTGCCCAGCCAAAACCTGCTCAGTTACACATTGCAGCTCTCCAGTTCCAACAGCGTGTTCACCCTGTTATCTGGTGGATCCTGTTTGTGTGTCCTTGGTGGCTGCAGGTATGGTAACCATCTTGAGTTGTTCAGAAACACTTGAATCAGCCAGAATTTCAGGGTTGGCCTGTTCAAGAGGAGCAGTAGAAAGCTTTGTAATCAGAATCATGTGAGCAATCAGTTATGCCTAAAACAGGCAGGTGTTTTACTGTCTTGTTTTGGTATGATCACCCTGTCCTCTGGCTTAGGGGGAGTAATTATTTGATATAATTGAGTAATTAATTGAAGTATTCTCTGGAGCCTGTGACTTGTGACATCAGTGAGAAAATGGGATTTGGTGTCTGGTTAGACACTTCTGTTTGAGAAGTTAAATGTGCAGATGATGGAGCAAATGCTGAATGTATTGATGTTTTCAGGCAGGTGACCTCTTGGCTGTCCTTAGTATTTGAGAGTAACACATCCTGGATCTTTGTCAGTGTCATGTTCTTCCCTTCACTATCCATTGTTTATTTCATTTGTGCTCCTACCTTTTCTGCTTGCACGGTCACTCTCCAGTCTATCTATCAGTCCCCAGTCTATCTCCACTGTGGATTCACAGGTTGAAGATGTGGACCCATCTTCAGTTCTTCTTTGTCATGATGATTTCTTCATCCTGCTGCCCTTATATCACTGGCTTCAGTCAGCTCTCTTCCCCTCCCAAACTTTCTCCCTTATTGCTTCCCCATTTCTAAATACCATTCTCATGTGCCCATGGTACAGCCTGTCATTTCATTTGATTAGTTGAGATATGTGGGAAAAAAATCCTCGAATTTTACTTGGGCTCATGAAAGCTTTTGATACAGAGATGTATTCTCTCTGTTCTCCAGAAACCTCCACCACCCTTGGAGGCACCTTAAACTCTGTGTAAGTCATCCTGTAATAAGGTCTAGAAGGCTGTAGAATTGAGGTTTGCTGTATGGAGGGCAGTATAGAGGTGCTGTGTGCTCAAAGTGGATCCAGTCCTTGTGTTTTACAGCTTTCAGAGTAACCTATTCCTAGCTGACGTCAATCAGCTTTTACTTTTCCAAAAGGAAACCTTAGAAGTGTGCCTGGAATTAAAATGTAGGCATTCCAGTGGGTCCTATTCTGCTTGTATCGCCATGAACTGAAATCACCTCCTGCAAGAAAGAATAGCATGCAGGTGAGAAGATGTTATCTTAAGGAAAAGGAAAGTTTCCAAAACAGTTGCATAAGAGAAAGTGACATGGAAAATTAAAAGCTAATTTGCCTGCAAAGTTAGCTCTGACTCACTAGACCTTGCTCTGATCAAGTCTTAAAACTTTCTCAAATAGTGATTTTCACATCAGGTGTCTCAGTGGCATTCCAAGATCCTCATGCTCTGGAAGGTGATTCTGTGATTAAGCTGTTCTTATGACTGATTAAATCAGTTTTGCTGAATACAGTTGTAGATAATTAGAGTTATGATACATAGGACATAAGCGGGGAGTGTCTCTTTTATCTCCACTCACTTTCTTCTCCACGCACTCTCACTTTGCAGAAAACTATTCAAGCTAGTATTTGATATTCCACTTTGAATCTAATTTTAATGGCTTTGCCTTTATATAGGCCTATAACCACATGAGTGAACCCCATTTAGCTATTTGATATATGGATCTCCTATGGATCTCCTGGCTTCCAAGGAAAAGCATTTGAAATTGGTGACTTGTTATGTGAACAGGTAATTAGCAGGAAGAATCAGAAAAATAAATTGATTCCATTTGAGTGCCCAGAAATGAAGACTTTCTGTGGCATCAACAGGAAATACCAATGGTTTACAGTGGGCAACTTCTCACTGTTACAACAATGCAAATAGGCATAAGCTAACTGGTCAGGATAGAGGGAGCTCCTAACTGGAATGTATAAAGAAGAGGTAAACATGCAGAAGAAAACTTGCCAGTGGGGCACTTCACACTAGAGAGGAAAGGGCTCTGCAATGTCAGTCAGACTATACAGAGGTTTGGTTTGCTTCCAGTGAAGAATTTTGCAGTACATACATTTGATGGTCAGTGTGTTTGCAGTTAATGCTAATTTATGACTTAAAATAGTCTTACCTGTGCTTTGTGACAACTGTTGCTTGTGAGACTGGAGAAAGGAAGGACAAACCAAGACAAGCATGAGGTCTGTGTAACACAGCAGGGATTGTGTGCCTAGGATTGAGACATCTCTCCACCAGCAGACATTTCTGTGGCTATGTCGTGCCTCAGGCTGGGCATGTCTGCTGTCAGGCTGGCACAGCTGGTGGTATCCCTCCTACAGCCCTCCAGGCAGAGGCACTTCACCTCTGGTGTCCCTCAGGCAGAAGGGAATTCAGGGAGCGGTCGGTATCCATTTCACACTTGGTGGGGCAACAAATACAGGAGGCAGCATAAAGAGCTGTATGTTCTGTGCTGCATTTATATTGATGCTGTTGTTTGATGTCAGACGGAAACTATCTCCTTTCTAAAGTGAAGCAACCAGTTATGGGTGGAATAATTGGAAGTTTATTAGGGACAGCAGGAGACAGATTGATGTACGAGGAAGTCAACTTTGCCCATATGTCTTATATTCCTTGTGCTGCACTTCCAAATTTTGTGTGTTCTCTCAGCAGCAGAGACTGTGAGGCAGTAAAAATACGAGGTTTTGTGTTGGGGCGCTTTTTTGTGCCTGGAAAGGTAAGACTTTTAACGTTGTGTTGAATGTAATTGCTCAGGATTATCATTAGCTACTCATTAGCTTTTCATGTTGCCAGAGGAAGGACATGGTTCAGCCCCTGGAGCCACGAGCCAGTGGATGGATGTCTCACACAAAGTTTACAAAGGCTACCACTTGCCATGGGAAATCCCCTGGTATTTGCTGGCAGCTGGGCATTCATGAAGGCCTTGAGCTCAACAGCTTAGAAACTTGAAGTGCAATTAAGTTGGACAAATCGGGGCCCTAATCCCATTTACCTCAATGTTTTCATCTGTGGTTTAGCAGCAGTAGTTACTGTGCATGCTAAGGGTGAGGTCTTGGTCATTAGTACTGAAAGAGATTGAAGACTCTATTAATTTCCGTGCATGGTGTTCCAGAAGTTCTGTTCTATCTGAAGACTAAAAGCCTCTTGGTGCCCTTGCTGGGGTGGTGGGTCTCTGTGTTAGGTTCAGTCTGCACTGAAAGGAGGTTCTGTCACTCTCCCTGGTTGTGTTGTGTGACCTTGGTTGGTGGGAGGTGTAAACCCAGCTAAGGTTGTGCAGCCTTTCCTGTGACACTTACCATGAACAGAAGCAGGGCTGTAACTTAGTGGAGCCCACGTTTGGAGTGAAATCTGTTCCGTCTGTGATTGAGAACATATGGAATGTTCTGCCTTCGGAGTGTACTCATCACACAGACATCTGTTCTGGGAAACAAAGACCGCTCCGCTGTGCTCATACTCGTGCTTTGTTTGAGGTGTTGGGCTGCTTGGGCTGAGAGAGGGACAGACACACAGTCTGTGAGGGGTGCTTGGTCATTCTTGAATGGGCATCAGAACTCCTGTTGCAAATGGGAGTTTTGTCTCTAACCAAGAACAACAGTCTTTGGTGCCTCTTTTTATAGATGCCAGCTGAACTCTTGAATAATTCTGTGCAGTTTTGCTTTCAGGGGAACAGGAATGTTTAATGATAATGACTCTTACCTGAGGTACTGAATAATGACTCTTACCTGAGGAGCTGAATTTAGAGCATCTCTAAAATCTTAGCTTGACACCTTATATGGAATGCAGGAAAGGGGTGTAATTCCTGAACCCAGAGCAGAGATGAAAGAAGCTGAAAGCACTGGCCTCCTGAGCCTGTGTGACAGCTTCTTCTATTTTATTAATGTTTACTTTCGAAACAAAGATGTGCTTGCTCGCTTTGCTCATTTTCTGAGTCTAATTTATGTTCTGAGTTCAGCCGTATTATTTTCCTTACTGCCATGGAATTTAGTTAAATTAGCAGTGAAAGAAAAATCCAGAGGGTTGATCTAGAGAGAGGTTTAATTTGTGGAAGGTGGGATATCTTATCACTACAGTTTTCAGTAATAGAAGGAAACTCTTCAGCTCTTTCTTTTGTCCAGATTTTACAGCTGAAGGAGCTCCAGAACTCTGGCTGCAACAGTTGCAGAAAACAGAGTTAATCACTTTGGCACCTGGCAAATTAATTTACTACTTGACTCTAAAAAATAAGGAGCCTGGGAATCTTTATGTAAAGTAAAATTAGGAAGAAATAACTAAAGTGAAATAAAAATTAATCAGCTAATTCAAAACATGAATTAAATGAACATTTTTGAGGGAATATTACAGACCAAATTCATTGTTCAAAGGTTTCAGGAAGCATGTTACAAATCCAAGGCTCTTACTTGGAGGAAATTTTATTACTGCATACAAAACCCATGTAACCCAAGGTGACAAATACCACTTCTGCTTTCTCCACTTCTTTGAAGAAACTGTTCACTATGAAAGCACTTCATTTTTTATTAGATTGTTGTTGTACTGTGACCTAAGAAGAGTTAAGGGCACAAGAACATGAGAAGTTCCGGACCCAGTTTGTACATCTCAGAGGGAGATACTTTAAATTTAGAAATTGGACAAGCTGTGTAAACTTCTTCTGCATTTTTGGTTTTGGTTATTTGGTAGGTTTGCTTGGATTGCACAAAAATTGTTCCAAGTTCTGTCCTGCTCCCATCTGTTCTTGGCTCTGGTCGGCTTCACTGGGAGCGGTGAAATGTGCACTTCGATTCTGCTTGTGCAGAACACAGGGCAACAGTAAACTTACGGTTGGCTCTAAAGTGAAATGTCTTTAAATAAAAAGACAAGGTTCTCCTGTTCCTATTTTACCCGAGAGTCTCTGTGCCTCAAATACCTCCCAGTGCCATGTTTTAGGATAAAGGGCAGTGTCTCTCTCCCTTGGGTCAGTGACCACCCAGTTTTTATTCCTGCCATGGATGGCTAAGTGGAAGAAGAAAGCACTGCACTTGATTTTAGGTTAAAGTACTATCTTACCTGATTGTGTTTTACAATCACAGAACATAATTGTAAAACTTCTGATATATCAGGGCCTTGTAACATTACCACTGACCAAAATGAACAGGCCTCAATTAAGGTTGGGGAAATTCAGTGCTTGTGGTTTTGCAGCAAGATTTCAAAACATGATTAAGCAAAGACACTTCCAGTGTTTGAGGTGGCAATAAAGATTTGGAATGTGACCATCAGTCGAAAACATTAGTGGCTTTCCTGGTATGTAATACATATTAATCAGCAACACATCACCTTCCCATTACAGTGTTAGGTCTGTAAAATTAACAGGGAGAATATTATTTTTTAATTTAAAAAGATCAGACCTTTCTTATTGAAAGGTGTGATCAAATGTGCTTACCAGACCTTCAATAAAAGGATTCCTACTGTTGGATCATACTTTCCCCTCTTAATTAAAAAAATGCAACTCAAGGCTTCATATAATTGATCTAGAGGATGCACCTCCTACAGGAAGAGCAGAAGCAGGTGTTTTTGTTCTGTGTGGCTCCTGTGGGGTCTGGTACCATTTATGGAAGAGCTCAGTTGGGTCAGTGGTCCATGTGGATAAAGAGCTTTATTTAGCCATGTTAAGTGGAGCCTGCTCACTGTCACTCAGGAACAAGTGTCCACGTCGTGATAAACAGAAATGGGGGTTTCTTCTTGTCAGGCTCTGGAGGAGGTTTGTTAATTCATCCCAAGAGGTTCCTTCCTAAATAGGACTAAAGAGCTGTGAGCTCCTGTAGACAGCTCAGACGGCCTCTGCCTTGGCTCCACCTGCTCTCCAAATAGATGATGAACACTTTCAAGGATTTGGCAGCCTATGAATGTTTCTCAAGTGCTTACTTCCCATCAGAGCTAAAGGTGCTATTTGGGGACATGCCCTTGCTAGCCTTGAAATGAAGTGATCACAGCAGGAACATGAACTAATTGCTTTTACTTCTTCGTGTTCTATATGACTTCCCTGTGCCTACAGCCAGACAGCAGCTTGTTGGCTCTGCTTCCTGTCTTGTCTTTTATCTTTCCATCCAGATTCGCCCTCTTTCACTTTCAGGTATTTAAATTTTGATTTTTCAAAGAGAAAGAAAGGAATCTCTGATGAAAGAGGTAGGCATGACCATTCTTGTAAGAAGAGAGAGAAAGAAAAAGTGAAGTATTGTGTAGCATGAGTGTTTGCTGAGGAACAGACTATTCATGGTTTTATTGTGAAGCAGAAGGAAATTCCCAGTGGTCAGAGTTCAGAGAGAAGAGTTGGCTGTAGCAATAGGCAACAAGCAGCCCTGCTAGGAAAGTGGTTTTTTCAGAGATTTTTCTACATGAATAAATTCAGTTTGCATAATGGAGTGAGGAATACCTCTTTTTTTAGCTGACCTCTTTTTGGCTTCTCAGCTTCTTTCACTGTCTAATAGCCAGAGACAAGCTCTATCTGAAATTCCCACAGTTCTTTGTCCCTTCCATTCTCCGGCCACCTAGAAACCACTTGCTATTTCTGGATCAGTGCTGGGAAGAAGTTATCTGGGCAACTTGAGAGTAAGAGGGTGCATTTCAAATTCACCTCTGGATCGTGCTGTGTATTGTCCAAAACTACCAAAATCTGTTCTCACATCCCAGGTAACACACAGAGAGCAGGAGCAGTGTTGGCAATATAGTATAGCCAAAATATAATCGGATTTATGGTGGTTCTGCTGTGATTCCAGGGTAGAATCAGAATTTTAACATCTGCAGATGTACTAGTGTGTGTGTTTCAGAAAGAAAACATCCAGCCTTTGTAAACTGCATTCTGATTTTTGCATTAATTCCTGAAGTCTTAAAGAATCTCTGTAAATAATGAGGGAGAAAGTGATAGAACAATGTAGTGACCCCTTCTCTACTACTGGTGTCATGTCCCCCGTCCTGTCTGCGTTCACCCACCTTGATTTTTGGCGAGGCACAGAAATAGAGAGGAATGAGATTATGAAATTTGCAGCCATCTCTTATTTTCTGAGCATTCAATAAATGTTTAGTTTTGTTGCTTTGTGCTTTTCTTTCCTACAGAAAGCTGGTTAGTTGATCATGTTTGAGCCCATTTGCCAAGGCCAGTTCATTGACACATTTCAGGTTCACTAAAGAAAAATACATTGCCTGATCAGTCTGTGCTTTGTACCAATGTTATTTAATGGTGCCCTTACATTTGGGGAGCAGCCCTTTACTATGCAGCATTTTCCATGAGATGTTAATTTACCCCTTGAGTAATTTATTTACTTTTTTTCCTGTAATGTATACTTTGGCTCTTATCTCTGACAGTTTCAATCTGCTTTGTTGTTCTACCCCCAGAATATTTTCATCCTGTGCTGGGTGACTGGTGGTTCTTGTAGAAAGTTTCTTGGGAGAAGTGCTTTAGAACCCAAGCTCACCACTGCCTGTGGTGACCCAGGCACTGTCTGTGCCTCCTGCTCCAAGCTGGTCAGCACGTACAGTACAAATCCATGGCACTGCTTAACGTGTTCTTCTTTGGATTTACCAGTTGAGATGGCTCTGTGGGGCATCGAATCAGATCTCAGAATTATTTATATTGAGGATTTGAGGTATTTTTATTACTCTGGAAATTACACATGTAATGTAGGTCATGATTTCCCAGGGAAAAAAAATGGGTCAAAAATCTTCCTGAAACAGGGATGGTCCCCTGGTACTGTAGGTAAGCAGAACTGCTGTATCCTGTACATGCTCAGTGTACGTGCCTGTCACAGGATCTGCAGCTCTCATGTGAGGAGATTGGGGGTTATAATTGGAAGTCCTAACCCTGTGCTGTCCATATTCAACACACTTGATGGCCTTAGGGGAAGTCTGTGATGCACAAGGAATGTGGGTTTGCTGCCAAGTGTTATAAAATGCAGAGGTGACAGCTCTGTTCCACAGAGCACAGTCTAGAAAGATGCAGAGACAACTTTTACATGATGCTGGTGTGCTCCTTTTGGGCAAACAGACAACACAGACTAGGAAATCCAGTGGTAAAGGTGGCTGAAGGGTTTTATTGCCTTAAATATAGACTTGTATCTTGGCTTAAAAAAGGCACTTCTGGAATGTTTGTGTCGTTTTCTGGTGGTTTGTTTCTGCCTTGGTGGCTGAGACCTTTTGCTAAATGGCATTGGTGACTTTAATTTATCAAAAGTCAATTAACATGATGCATGAGTTTCCTAGATCCCATCCATTACCTATGAGCACTCTTACTGTTTTTACTCATAAGTAATGTGTGCTTCTGACTGCAGATCTAGTTAAATTGATTAGGCTGTTAATCAATGATTTTGAGCTGGAGTAATTTAGACCAGTTTCACAGATAGACTATCTCATCACAAGTCTTGGCCAAATATCCATTAATATCATGGCCCCTGGCAGAGCAAGGATAGTGCCCTTCCTTGCAAATTCTCTCTTGTGAGGATAAAAGGTGTATACAGTGATTGTCAGTGGTAAATAAAATAGTGAGAGGGGTCTCACAAAGCAGTGATATTCCAGGTGGTTGTTGTAGGCTGTTCAAACCAGTGCTGACTTTCAGCTGAAACAGAGATCTTGGAAACATTGGAGCCAAAATCACTCTTTTTTCCTTGGGAGAGAAGTGTAGGAACACTTTCATGTCTGTCCAGATATTGTGAACTTTGAGTTCTGGGTTTCTCAGTGACTATTGAAGCAGCACATACAGTTGTCCAGAGCACTTATTGTGCAGAACCAAGCTTGGGTCTGGTATCCATCTTTCAACAAGGTCCTTCTAGTGGTGGAAGCACTTCTGCTCACCATTGTCACGAATGCCGTGAGCGGTTCCAGTTGGAGGCTGGGTGCTGAACAGGCAGATTTAGTGCTGCTTTTGGGAAAGTATGTCTGTGTGTGTATAGATATCCTTCCCTCCATCCCCAGCAGACTCAGCCTAAGCCAGTGTGTCAAGTGTTTTCCTGCACACATCACCAATAACACGGCTCCAGAAGCTGACTGCACATCCCTTGTTTGCCTGTCAGACACTACAGGGAATTTGTGGAATATGAGCTTCGTTTGGGACAGACCTTCAGGCTGAGCATTCTAATTAGTACTGCAGAAAAGGGAAGTCTGAGGGGAGCTGCTCAGAAGGAGACTTTTGAACTAGGCTGGCTTTATGTTTTGATTCTCTGGAAAAGAACAGCTTTTCCATTTTATAGTAGCATTAGTGGAGAGAAGTCACGCTTGTGCAAATGGCTGCTGTGACACTGTTGGCAATGATGCCTCTGCTCCACTTCAGACAAATCCACTTTTTTAGAAGTGGTGTCTGACCCCCTGCAGCATGTTAATAAGACTGAAGGTGGGAATGGAAAATGTTCTGTTGTGTTTACAGGCTAAAAGATGGGAGGGGTCTGAAGTCAAACCGACTCTTTCTTTGCCCTAGAGAACAGCCCAACTTCACCAGTTGATTCCCACACATTGACCATGAATCTGTCATCTTCTGTGCTGACCTCAGAGCAAAAACTTGGTTTGGGGCTGCCTTAGAGGTTAAAAATTAATTTAAACTCTCTCAAGTAAATAAATTTAAACTTTCTCTTGTGGCTGCTCTCCCACACTTTTGCCTGCATCACAGCCACAGACTACTTCAGTAACTGGTGAAATTCCTTGCTTTGAGGCTGAAATGCTATTCCAGGTTGATCTCTTTTGCCAGGTGATGTGTGTGCAATTGGCAATTAGAAGTTCTGCATCATCACTTATGCTGGCTTGATAGCTTATCTCTGTGCCACTCCAGCAGTGTAGAATCCAGAGTCTCTTGGAAAGGTTGTACACAGTTCATGGGGTGAGGGGGAGAAGCAACCCTCTTCTGTTCCAGAATACCTCTGTGCTGATTGGTTTATTTTAAGGAACCATCAAGTGTCCTGACTTGTATCTGAAAACTTGTTAGCAGCCTTTCAGCTCAACTTGAGCGCCTGTTACCTTAAAATAGAAAGAAGGGAAAAAAAGAAAGAAGGCATTAAAACAAGAGATTGTCTTGTAGAGTTTGACAATGTAAAGTCTTGCCTCATAAAAACAGATTGGGACTATTCAATTTAAAAAAGAAAAATTAAGAAAAAGCTTGCCTTGGGGTATTAGTAGTTACAGTTGAGAGCCAACTCATAATGTGCAGACAAGCCCTGTGCCAGACAGCTAAAACTGGGCTTTGTTCTTTCAATATGTCCCAGATACCTCACCCTGGAATTTGTAACCTGAAAAGGGAAGCTGGATATGGTCTGGCCCTGGGCCAGACTGCATTTCTTCCTCAAATAATCAAGGGGTTTTATGCTACATGATCAAGTTAGACCTTGGTTTACAGTTTTGATACTGGCATACCTTTGGTTCCTGATTTATGGATCCAATCAAAAACCTGCTGGTTTCAGGAGGAGCAGGATTGTACCCCACAAAACATACCAGTGCAGTAGCTAATGGGGAGATAAATGCTTACCACAGTGAACTATTTGTGAATCAAGCCCATTTCCTCTTCCCCTAGATGGTGGTATCCAAGATGTCCAGAGGGAACAATTTAATAGTTCATCTGTAACTGACATGAACCTTTTGTGCAAATGAGATGCCTAATCTGATAGCAGGTTGGCAAAAGGAACTTGTAGAGCAGGTTGGTCAGCAGGCAGAAATGAATACCAAACATTTTCCTTGCTGCCTCTCATATTTTTGGGAACTGTTTACAAGCCAGAAATGTTCATTGGAAATGTTCATTAAAATGATCCCCAAAGTGGATTAGTCAGCGAGTTCTGGAAGAACACTGCAAATTCTCTTCTGTTGTGCTGTTGGCCTCCTTGCATCACTATTAATTATGAAACTTAGCTCTTTAGCAGAGTGCTAATTAAATTGAGGGGCAGTGGTACAGACGAGTGTAGGACCTCTTTCTCTTCTGTGCCGAGATAGCCAGATATCCTGGGGTTGTCATGAGGAAAAGCCAGCCAAGCTGCCAGTTTCCCTTCCTCTAGGGATGACGTGTCACATTTCATTTGACTAGTTGTCTGTTCCAGTGAATCTCTCCCTCCTTTTCTTTTAATTTTAGAATTGTTTATCTCATCCTTTTTCAAGGCGAGAGTTCAGCCCGACAGTGCCTTTTTCCCTTGGTTTGTGGGCTCTTAATCAGTCAAGTATATAATTCAGGTCTGTCCTGGAGGCAGTGTTGGCCAGGGTGGAAACTGAAGGCAAGGACAAGAAGTTACCAGTAGTAGCATTTTTGTAAGCACAAACACTCAGTTCTATAAATCTGCTGAACTCTGATGGTCTTCTCTTGTGAAGCTTATGTAGCTTACTTAAGCTACAGGTGCCTCACAAACTGCTTCACTCTCTCCAGACACAGCCTGAGTTCTCTGACCTCACCTGGGAGAGGGTTTACTTCACTACATCACCTGATGGGTTGTTTGCTTTAGCTAAAGTAACATGATGATGGAGCAGGAGTTTTGTTCTGTAAATCCACTCTGTCCTCTTTGATGGTAAAAGGATTCTGAAGGAGAAGAGAGTGCCAGAGGAGCAGTTTTGTGTCACCTTGGTGAAGTGAGCTATGAACTGCTGGCTGAGGTGTAGTGGGTGATGGTTTGCACCCTGCTGTAGGGCTCTTAGTAGCTTTCAGCTGGGAAGTCCCTTCCATATTCCTTGCTGGCCTGTTACTAGGAAACTATGGCCCAGATATTTGTGTCTCACTGCTTTTTCAATCTATTCTCTGTATGAAAGAGAATGTTTGAAGCAGATAAACACCAGCTTTTCTCAAAGAGAGTAAGGTTTATTTGTGTGATTTATGGCTGCTGTACCCTCCTGGGCACCAGTGGAAGGCTGTCTGGGGACGTGAGAAGACAAAGGCAGTGCTGTTGTGAGCAATGAGTTAACTTTCATTTCCCACCTTCTGAGCATTGGATTCCAAAGCCCTGTTGAACAGAAACTGCACCACCATTACATTTTTGCTAGCTATGCTGTTCAGATATTGATCAAAATCTGCCTTTGCATTCACCATCTTACCTTAAGAGCTGATGTGCTTATCTCTGAGCTGCTAATCTTTTCTACCTACAGAAATCCTCACAAAACCCCCGAACTTTTCATGCTCTCGTGTTTTGATATAGATATATTCTTCCTGGAAATTTAGAGCTCATCTAGCAAGTTTTGTGGATAGGATTTTCCAGCTGAATAATAGCAAGGGCACTGTGTGCATGTAGCCTCCTGGTCCAAATTACAATTGAAAGCATACCAAAGGGATTTGGAATTTGGTTAGTACAGAAGGATTCCCATAGATTCATGGCCTACCCTGTCATAGCCCTTACATTTGCATCATGTTTACCATCAATATATAAGAAGCGTATATATTAAAACAGTTTTCATTTAAAAAATAGATTAAATTTAATTTCATCATTTCTGTCCCAAATTCCTTATTTGAGTTTTCTTGTAATGCTTTTCTTTTAACTTGGAATTTTCTGTTGCATTTTCTTGTTTAACTTTTAGTCTCTGAGAAGTATTGATATCTTTCCTTGACAGACTGAAATACATGAGATTGTTAGAAACAACTGATCAGACACTGGAATTCTTCACAGTATAAGAGGCCGTGGTCACAACACTGATTTGTGCATTCTTGTTACAAGACTTACTGAGATATGAAAATGCTTACAATGGGCTATTCAAACTAGATGTAGTGTGGATTATAAATACTGTGAATTAAAATCCCCTGTTAAAAAAAAAAAAAGTCTTCAAATGCTTAGCTCGAGGAGACTGCATAGTTGTCTTTGGAGAAATGCATACCTGCAGTCATTTTATTATAGTGGGATCACAAGGTTAGCCAGTGTTGAGCATGCGTGAGTTAAAAAAAACAAGCTGACTGAAGAAAATCCAACATAGGGTTTGCAATAAACTCAGAATTGCCAGCCTAAAAAACGTGAATTTTACTGCAGATTTGGAAAAAAAATTTCCCTGTGAACAAGGATTAACCAAGGCTCTATGATACCTAAAGCAGTAATGTGTAGTAATATTTTTTCCAGGAAAGTTTCAAATCTTTTCAGGCGTGATGTTTAGTCTTTAATTAACTCCATTCATTCAGTAAGTGCTCACCCTGTTCAAACAGGGAAACCTCAGCTCCTTTAAAAATTAGGTTAGTGTTTCCAGCCCAGTCTCTATCCTGGCTGCTTTGTTTTACAGAAAGGATTCTGGCCTCAGAAACCTCTTTACATTTCATATGCATGAGAAGGTTTTGTAAAGCATCTTCTCACCAGCCTTGTTCCACATTTTAAGTCCATTCATGAGCATTACAGGATAATCCTGGCAAACAGGTGATGATTCTCCTGGGACAGGAAGAGAAGCAAGAAGCTGTTTCACAGGACTAATCTTTAAGTGAACAGAGGGATTTTTCCTCTGGTACCAGAGCTGGGCCATTTATCATTTGTGTTGATGGGGCAGAAAGATCTCTTCAGCTGTTTCCTAACAACCTCTGTGTAAGTTTGTAGGTTCAATTGCAAGAGGGAATATTCTGAATAGATTCTTTTTTTTCACAATTCTGTCATCTCACTGCCTACTGCTTTCACACTGGTAGGGAGAGAAAAGTAGCATTAGACTACAGACATCCAACCTGTAGTAGCCACTTCTTTATGTGTCTGGCTTTCCTGCTTCCTTCTGTCCTCAGTGTTGAAACTGCACAGTGGTGTCTGTTGCCCGTGGGCTGCTCTGAAGTTCTGGGAATCACTCTGCTCACCTCCAAAACTCAGCGTTACACAGATTTGCTATTCAAGGTAGCATGGTGGATAGAAAGATAAAATGTGCCCTTGACCATGTGATGCACAGCAGAACTCTTCAGTTCAGTGGCCCAAATCTAAGCTTTGGCTTTCCTTTCTATTTATATTGTTGGTTCTTTATCTGGTGTTTCTTCATAGTTCTTCCTGTAATCTGTCACACTCTGCTGTGCTCATCTGAATTCATTCCTCGATGTACACATGAAGCTCTAGTCTTCAGCTCTGTGTTCTTTTTGTACGTTGTATATTGTACGTTTTTGAATACCATATTTGGCCACTTTTCAGCCTGCCTGGAGTGGGCTGGGTGTGTTTGGGCTGGGCCTTGGTCAGCTCTGTGACAGACTGCAGACAGCCTGTTCATCAGTCCATTATCTTGCTGCTTATCAGCCACACTCCCAAAGTCCAGCCCTTGGTTGGGCTGCCCAGCTGCAGTAGTTGAGACTCCATCGTTTCCGTGCTCACAGAGCATTGCTGCAGCCCACGAGTGGGAGGCCACAGCAGCCTAAACGTGCTTCTGTTTGCCACTGCCTCCCACACAGAGCTTGAAGAGGCGGCAAGCAAGTCATGCCTCTTCTGTAGTTTGGGAAAAGTCTCTTTGCTCTCTGCTCTGCTTACTAGGGCAGGCTCTGATCCTTGGCCAGGAGCCTTGCAGCAAAAGGCCACTTAGCAGAAAATAGTCTTCAGGTAGGGGTGGGAAAGCCTCACATGAGGGACAAGGCAATAGGAGTAGGACAGAGACGAGTTGTCCCACTCCCCTCTGTGAAGGATCCATGGCACTACCTGGCAGGCAACAGGATACCTCTGGGGCCAGGGAGGTGGCCCAGAGTCCACCACAACACACATCAATTAGATATTAGAAAAAGGTTCTTCCCCCAGAGGGTGATTGGGCACTGAACAGGCTCCCCAGGGCAGTGGGCACAGCCCCAAGGCTGCCAGAGCTCAGGGAGTGTTTGGATGATCCCCTCAGGCACAGGGTGTGACTCGTGGGGATAGTCCTGTGCAGGGCCAGGAGTTGGACTTGATAATCCTTGTGGGTGCCTTCCAAATCTGTGATATTCTATGATTCTGTGACAGTAGAAGATTGGCCCTTTTTCCTTTATCCTTTACAAGGTCAAACTCATCAGAAAGCTGAAAAAGATTCCAGTCTTACATCCCATGCCAGCCAGAAATATTGCACCCTGAGGCATGTTAAAGGATAGAGCTGTGATGGCAGGAGTTACTTCCTATTGGATAGGGGAAGAGCTCTGTAGAAAGGAAATTTGATCAATTCAATTTAGACTAGAGAAATAAAATGACAAGGGGATCTTATTTCTTTTATCTTTATTAAATTCTAGGGTACATTTCCTTACAAGACTTATGTGATTGTAGCATTTTATTGATTTTAACCATTGTATGCAAAGTAGTTAAAAATACTGTTCTTAAACAAGCTGGAGCCATACCCTGGCATTTAGTTCCAGGTTCCCTTAGAGTTTAATGAAGCTTTGCTGTACACTGTCCAATAACCCTTGATTGATAAGGGGGTTTACGTGCCTGTTATTTGAAGGTGCCAAGACAGGGATTTGAGTTAATGTCTTGTATGTGGTCAGAAGGGCAGCCCAGGTACAGCTGAGCATGGAGTGCTTGACAGAGCACTCTTAGAATCCCCAGCCTGTACACTTGGCTCCTCAACACTTCTTCCTGTGCATGTGGAGTTAACATCCTCACAGGTGTATGGAATGGCCTGGAACAGCAGGAGAACCCATGTCCTTTCAAGCAGTAGCATTCAGCACAGGTGTCCAGTGTGGGTGCTGTGCTTATGAGGGTTTTTCCTTGTTTTGTTTAGTTTTTCCAGTAGTGACTGATCCTTCATTTCTCATCTTTAGTCAATTTTAAAAGAAAATACAGGACCATCAGGGACTCTCTGAGTCACTGTCTTATAGTCTCCAATAAGAACAGTCATTTTTCTCTGGTTGCCAGCTCTGTTCTCGGTTACTTCTATAACTCATTTTCCAGCAGTGTCTCTAAATTAACTAGATTGTCCTGCCTTCATCACTGCTCTTTAGGGGGCTGCTCCATGACTACTGCTCTGGAAGTTACAAGCCTTCTGCAACCAAAATGTCTCCCCAGTCTTAAATTCCCTTACAGCAACTTTGTACATGTTTCTCCTTGTGCCAGGGTTGTCCTTCCAGTTGAATAGCTTCTCCCTCCCACTCCCAAGCTGTGTAGGCGTTTCTCTTCCAAGAAGCCCCTTTTGCTCCACTTGTCACAGGGGGCCTTCTTTGTGCCAGGACAACTGGGCTTTGGCATTAAAGGTTATTTCCTCAAACAAGGGTACTTTGTGCTTTGTGAATTTTATGCCAACAGCTGAAAAGAACCTCAGGTCCCTCTGACCCATGGGAATTCTTCTTACAGCATATGTCCTTCTTAAGGAAAAATCCCCCATGTGGGCATTCCCAGGCTCCTGCTAGCTTTTGTGCAGCAAAGAGAATCCTCAGGTAACCCACGAGCCAGATGCTTCTAAGCAAAAAAGGCTTGAGTGCCAGGGATTTGGGGGTGTCACAGTCAAGCAGTAATTGGAACTACCATCATTTGGTGATCTTTTTGCCCTGAGGAGACTCTTACCGTTGCGTTTGCGCTAAAAGCACAAATTTCTTCCATAAACACCGTGCAGAAATTAGGTGTTTGGGTCAAAGCATCTGGAATCCTCTGTCTTGCATGCTTTTCTGACAATTAATGTCAAACTGAAGATTTGGAGCTCTAGGCCCTGTATTAATGGCCATATCCAATTCTTTACATTCCTTCAGAGTTGTTTATGTCTATAGAGGCTAAACAGATTTGATGATTAAAGAGACTATATGTTAGCTTAAGCTGTGCAAGGAAAGAGAACTGAATTCCACCCTTCCTGAGCAGGTCTTTGGTTACTTGTGCTGAGATCAGCATGGGACTAACCTTGCCTAGGAAGTCAATTTAGAAAGGGTAATTGTCACTGAGTGGTTGTGATTTTGCTTACTCTTCTTTAAGCCATCATGTTCGGTTGATTTATTTGAACACTTGGATATAATTTTTGCTTTGATTTCTGAAAAAGAATATAATTAATTTGTGTATCATGATTGAAGCAAGAAATCTCCATTAGCAGGAATGTGAGGTTGGTCTAATTGTTGGTTGATATGTTTGCATTCCTATCCAATATCAGCTAGATTTACAGGGTCACAGGGTCTGGAGTTGGATTCCTCTCTGGTTGGGACACAAACCATGACTTGCACGTCACTACTGAACTTGAGGTTTTAGCCACATTTCCTGTTCAGCTGAAATGTAAAGCAAGTCTTTTGCATCTGCCAAGATAACAGGACATTAACTGTGAGATACATGTTATAGGCTCTATAAAGTAACAGCGTTTGATGTCCTTTGTTTTGGATTTCCTCAGTGTGTGTATGCTACTGAAGGAACCCTCTCTCTTTGTTCTTACTCCCATGCTGCTCCTAAGAGGAATGCTTTTATAGGTGGAATACTGAAGATCTGGAGCAATGTCAGAAAAATAGAAAGCACAGGCTAAGAATCATCCTGACCTCAGTAATGGCCTCAGCCTGGAGCTATCTGCCACTTGTGCTCTCAAACCCACTGCTGTGTCTGATTTTAAAGCTCTTTCCTGGACCCTTGGTTTTCAGGAGAGGCAAAGTCAGTGTGGTGTCTCATGATGTGTGCAATAAGGAAACACATCCCCAGTGAGGATAAAGTTTCTGGTTTATATACACCAAGGATTGCCACAGGAAAAACAGTTTGTTAAATTGTCTTGGACTCTTCTGCTGTGAGCCCAAATCTTTGCACATCTAGAGTGAGGCAGCTCCAGGAACGGGCTTTCTAAGATAAATTGTGGGTTTCTTTCATTGCCTCTCCTTCCCTAAAGAAACACAGGTGAGACTTGCAGTCTGTTTTAAACTATTTTTTGTGAATGAGGATAATCAATTCCTTTAAAGTAAAACCTCCACACTTTTCTCTTACTCCGAACTTGAATAATTCCCCAGTCTTTTAATGCATTTACTGAGGCTAGATAAGGCTTCTCCAGAATTATTTTTTCTCTTTTATGTTTTGTTTTCCTGGTTCATCCAGAGTTGCCTCAATAGTGGGGAATGGAGACAACATAAACTCAGGGGTGCTGAAGGCATTTAGAGTTCCCACACAGTCCATACGTAGCTGAGCACAGGATCACCAGGCCACAGAGTGCCAGGTGTGGTTTGTGCAAGTCTGACGCTCGCTCAGCACCTGTGATAGCTCTGGAATGGAGGGATTTGAAAACAGGGAAGTACGAGATTCCAGCTTTGAGAGCTTTCTGTGGGGTTGGGTGGAGAGAGGACTTCTTGCCAGCATGAGTCCATGAGAACAATAACATCCTGGCCTGCTGCTAGCAGACAGCATGCTGTGTGCATTAGGAAGCTTGTGATGCACGTCCTGAACGTGACTGTTGGCCAGGCACTCGTATTCCCGACCAAAATCAGAGGAGCGTCCTGGTATGAGTATGGGTTGAAGGAATAACGTGCAGAATGAATTACAGAGAGCTGATTCTGTGGATATTTTGAAGCCCAGAAGTGTTTTCTTCTGTCACCCCACCACTTGATTTGGGGTATTGTCTTTTTCCCTGCTGTTTTCTTTCTCCATTGTAATTACTGCTGGGAATGTGACCCAGGCTTGCTGGCTTTGGTGTCATGCCCATCTCCTGTGCAGATAGTGGAGCAGTCAGGCATTCTGGATGGCTGAGCAAAGCTGAGATATGCACAGCAGTGGAAGGACCATCAGATGCTGCAAACACAGCTTCTGCTTCTTTTCTGCAAAGCATAAATGCAGGGGTTTGCTGCACTCTATCCTTTGGGCAAGCCACATATATGGCCATTCTGCCACGTGGGTTTCCTTCTGCAGCTTGAAAAAGTGCAGCCAAAATTGGGAATTTTAGCCCATTGCAAATGTTGTGTTGCAATAGCAGTGGAGTCCTGCCAATCCCAGCCTATGCAAGCCTGCCTTAAGAGGACAAATCCCTAAATGGTTGGGCTTAACAGCATGAAAGTGAGTCCTGCTGCTGACCTACTGCTGACCTGATCAGACAATAACCAGATCAATAATAATGTAATCCTTCTGGCCAGACTTCTTGCACAGTTGCCTTTTCATTTAATCTATAGCAATAAAGTCAAGTCTTTGCTTAGGTATTTTTATTAATAGTTTTACAAGCGGTAGAAGAGTAGCCTTAGGCAAGTCTTTCCTATCTGCATGTCTCAGGACATTATAATCTGAAAGGATGCTGTCATGGCTGATAGCAGTTCTGTAAGATGATTACAAAACCAAGGGAGCTTTCAGGCCTGTTTACAAAAGCCATGATATTGTGTCTTCCTCCCAGTGGTGAGAGCTCCAGGAGCTATTCCACTGGGAAGTGCAGCAGGGGAATTGGCAGAAATTAATATTTAGTCCAGTCTGAGTGTGTTTGCAGGTAATGGCACAGGTGAGTTAGTGGTGCAACAAAACCTACACAAGTAAGAATGAGATCTTGCTTCATTTTCAGTGCTTTTACCAGCAAATGGCTTTGTCTGTCTCTGCTTTCTACTGTCAGCCTTGTATGGCAGCTTGTTCCCTTGTGTACTCCCACCTACCAGAGGGTCTGTGTCCTTAAATTGCCTGGGAGAGTGGTGGTGTGATGTCTCTCTCGATGCTAGTAGCACAAGGAGCTATTCCAAGCTTTTTTGGGAAAAAAAATCCTGTTACAGTTTTGGAACATGCTCATACTGAGAAACTTGTGCAGCAAAAAGCCATTGTATTCCTGGAGCAAGTGGACAGCAAAAATGTTTCCAAGGGCAGATTATAGACCATGACTAAGATGTGACTTCTGTGGAGCTTTGTTTTAATGACAACATATTGATATATATAAACACATACATCGAGGTAAATTCATAGCCCTTGGCACCGGCATCTGAGAGGTTATTGCATGTTCATGTAACCAGGCAGGCACAACAATAATTTTTATCTTGAGTTGGCCTGTAAGCAGCTTTGGGATTATATTGCAAAAAGCCCTGTGATGTCTGGATTTTAAGCATTTGAATTAAACCCCAACAATTCCAGGAAGCATCTGAGTTCTTGTGCTGATCATTTGTCTTTCTCCTCACTAAAGACTATATGTGGAAGAGAGCAAAGCTGCAGTTATGGCCTGAATCGTATGAACAACTAGAGGATTAAATTATTTTTAAAACTAGTCTGCAGCTTGAGCACCCTTTTCTGGCACGTAACTCCTGTTCTTTCAAAACACTACTTACAAGAGAAGAAAACTGCAAACTACCACATCTTTTGAGCTCACAGTCCCCACCTGCTATACTTGATTATAAGGCTGTACTGAAAAAGGGAATAAAGCTCAGGATATAGGGCAAAAGAGGGCAGCTGAGGTGGTGTTTCTAGGAGCTGGGGCCCGCCAGCAGGCTGGATTTTTCTCCAGACTGTACTGCAGCACAGTGGGAATTGGGATCCTGGGCTGCTGAGCTCGTGCTCACTTGTGACATGTCACAGGTGTACGAGGCACAACTGCAGAGAGGTTTTATATACTAAGCTGAGCAAAGGATTCACAGTTTAGCCTTTGATATTCAGTTTTGGTTTGTTGTGGGCCCTGTTTTGCCAGAACTTTACATGGAATTTGGTAGTTCTTTCCTGGAAAGATCTGTGTATAGAAAGCTCGAAAGTTAATTTCTACCTGTCAAAACCCAGCACTCTGAAAGACTTCCGAAGTAGTTACGCATGAGCAGATATGTCTGTGTGGGTTAGATCTTTGTAGCCAGGTTGTGACAGGGACCTGTCTCAGCCTGGCTAATCAACCTGGCTGAAGCAGTGAATTGATGAATCCATGCTCCTTCTGGAGCTAGGTCATTCTGGGCTAACTTGGGTATTGATCCTTCCAGTCTTGAATTAAAATTTTAAATTCACCTTGTTATTCCTGATACACAAGGTGAGCCACTCCCTTGAATTTACAGCTTCATTCCTGACCCCAGCACGGCCTTGCTGTTCTGCTGGCCACAAGATACCAGGTGGGGTACAACCCAGAAGGCTGTTGTGTTTGCTGCCTGGATGCCCTGCCCATCCTAGGATTTAGGAGAGCATTAGGATGTTGGTGATTGCCTTACTGGTCCTAATTACCACCATCAGCTGAGTGGCTTCTATTGCAGTGGCTTCAGGCCCTGGGATTCTCTGGTCTCTGCAGCACAGGCATGGTACTGTCAGAACAAAATCAACAGGCAGGTTTATGGAGAGATTAAAATAAAAACTGCAAATTGGCCAGAGCAGTTTCCTAATGGTGCTTGAAGTGAGGCTGGAAGTCATGCTCTGACTGCAAACTGCTGCTCTCGGGACAGTCGGCTGGTGAGCGGCCACGAGCTAATTGGAGCAAGACAGCATTTCCCAGGGCAGCTGCTCTGCCCTTGTTTGCACAGATGAAAACCACTCCAAGCAAACCCTGCTGGTCACAGTCTTTCAAAATCCACTGAGAGCAGTAGGCTTGAGAGTGTGTTGTTCTGCTCCCTGTGACTGAGCTGCTCCCCGTTCCCCTTGGCTGGAGTCAGGCTGAGTGGGAGTATTCTGCTCAGCATGAATTACTGCCCTGAGCATTCCTTCCTCCCTGCTGTGCCCCAGCGGTGCTGCACTGCATCAGATTGTCCTAATCCCCATCTTCCCATGTCCTCTTCCCTTTAGGGGCTGGGGGATCCAGTGGGTACCGAGCCAGCTTGGGCAGCTCCCCCGACCTCAGCCTCTGCTGCAGCTTAACCCAGTGCATTAGTGCTCCTGTGATGGCATTGGACAGGGCTCCTGTTTTATCTAGAGGGGGAACTTTAACCAACACAAATAATAATATCTGATATTTTGTTGCTGGTGATTGAGGGCAATTAAAAGCTAAATGTCACCCAGCGGTGTAGGCTGCACTTTCCTAGTGGAAATATTACGTGGTGATTTGGTGGCAGCAGTTAATTAGTTTGGGCAAATGATCTCTTGCTGTGGATGTTTATCAGTGCAATCACATTTATAGTCAGTCTAACGGGGTAGAAAAAAAGAGAAGGGAAGACTCTGCCCTTTTGCATTAGGGAGAACAGATCACTGAGTGGTGTGACTCTTGCAAGACAGGGACCTGGCTCTGTGCTTTTCTCCTCTGTTCTTTGCTAAACAAAATGCTCAGCGACAAGACTGTCTCCTGAAGGTCACTGAGCTGCACACAATAAGAACTGACAGGTCTCTTTCCAGGATCTGCCTGAGCTGCAGTAAGTAAGTGAAAATGAGAGACATCCAGGCTCAGCAGAGCTCTCGGGAGGGGTGCTGAAAGTTCAGGCCAAAGTGGGTAGCAGAGACTGCTCTCTGTGCTCAGTGCACATCGAGAGGCACAGTAAGAGGCTTTCCAAATCAGAGTGTGACTGTGCCAGGACATGTTGTGCTGGGTTTAAAGAGCAGGTGTGTAACTGTCTGGCACCTTTCTCAAGGAATAGCACTGAACTTCTGTGAAGAGAGCAACAGCTACTGGTGCCCAGAAACACACTGCCCTTAATTTAACTGCAGTGGAGCGAGTTCACGGCAGATACATTGCCCAGTCCAGTCTAAAATCACTACATCACTCCTCTCTGTAATTTAAAATAAAGCTGACCTGAACTCCTAACACTGGCAGCTGGGTGTGCTTAGCTTTACGTATGAAACAGTGTGTAGGCTGACTTGTCAAGTGTATGTGTAGTGGCTTAAAGGAAATACAGTGCATATTTTTGGGCACCACAATAAGAATGCCGTGGGATGAGTTGGAGAGGATCCAGAAGGAAGTAACGAGAGTAATCTGGGGAACATGATCAACAGAAGTTTGGATAATTTTAGGGGTATGCAGTAGAGCAGAGTGGAGGAATCCATGAATCTTGAAACGCCTAAAAAAGCTGTTGTGAAGTGAATAATTTGTTTCTTATGTGGTGGAGAGAATTGGGGGGTAGATGGGACTGGGAAATCTGTGGCAAACTCAGAATGGATGCTAGGGGAAGCCCTGGGAAAAGATTATCTGGAGAGTCTGTGAAGTCTCAGTCAGTGAAGGTCTTTAGAAGGAGGCTGGGGAAGCCTTTCTCAAAAACCACTATGGCTGTTGATTCAGTTTTGGAGCAGATGGACGGTCAAGAGGACTTTGTGAGAGTCCCTTCCTGTCTTGCCTTCTGAAGACAAGGTCGGAATGAACACTGGGCCACCACCTACACTTTGAGGTGCAATTCAAGTAATTGGCTTCAGTGACCTTTTTATCACTGCACAGTAAATAAATTTAGTTATATTCCTGAACTCCAGAAAAGGTTGGATGAAATAATTTCTGCACAGTTAGGAGCACAGCTATGTTTTCAATATATTTATTTCCTGCTAACTTGTTGTGTATTTAAAAGCATTTTATGTATTTGTAAAAGGAATGAAAATGACTTCACAGGCCCCCCTTTTCCACTTCCAGTGGCGTGTTGTGTAAGTGTTTGAGTTGTGACTGTTTGTAGACTTAGTAGGGTACCTGGATGGTCCCACAGGTAATTCAAACTATGTGAGTCATGTAGGGAGGAAGTACTAGATAAAGTTTGGGTTCTAGGCAGCTCAGTACCCCCCTCTTGGAGAACTTATATATGGTGAGTCTCCGTTCTGTTCCAAAAATGAACAAAATCCATCGCTTGTGACTAATTTAGATCTGATGGTGGTTAACATTTTTTTACTGCCATGGTCAGTTCCTGGTGTGTGGGACACAGAATGCAGAGGCCAGGCGTTCCCAGGGGATGTTTCCAGCAGCAGTGTGCTGCTCACAGTGAACGGTACGTGCAGTTTTTGGTGGGCTGTCTCACTCACTGCAGGCCAGCAGTGCTGTGCTGCGTCTGTGTTTTCTTGCCTTCCTGACCCCATTCTTTCTCTAACACAGGTCAGCAACTCCTAAAAATGGTGTTGCATACCCATTGGGAATGAGAGCTCTGGATTCTGCTGAGATGCCTCCGGGCCATCTCCATGTTGTTACCTCTAAGTAGCTGCATTCAGCTGCACACTTGGTCATCTTGCAGCAGGGAGATAACTGGGGAAGGATTGAAGGAGATCTAAATCAAATGCTGGACCAAGAGAAAATTGAAGCAGACTCTCAACATGTTTCTCAATAGAACTCAAATTAAGATGTTTGTGGGGCCTGGGAATACAATTCACAAATTGTTCTCTCAAGCCAAAATTTGCCTGTTGCTTCTCACTGGATAAATGTAATCCATTAGTCAGAGACTTAAGAGGCTTGTTCCAGTAGTTGAATTGTTTCAAACTATTTCTGGAACATATTTATGTGGCTTTGTATGTTGTTTTCAAGGCCCAAATGCTCTCTTATTGCTACAGTGGAGATTAATATATATTAGACTGAGTGGCAGCAAGAAGGAATCAGCCCCTTCTACAGCACTTTAATTGTGGCTGTGGGGCTGGCATCGTCCTGTAAAAGCCTACAGATGATGCTGGGGTAAAGACTATGTGGATTTGGTCAAAGAACTTGCCTACCTTGCAGTGTTTAACCAGTGATTCTGAGAAGGAAAGGTGGTGGATTAGGAGGAATTCTAGAATATCCTGAGTTCGGATATAGTATTTGTACTTTTAGGAGTTTTTTCTTAATAAATTGGGTAAATGGAATAGAAAGATGAGGAGTGGCACACTCAAAGGTTTATACTGTGCTGCACTGCACTAATGATGTATTCAGAAAATATTCTGCCCTGACAGTACATTGGAAGATGGATCCTTCCTCAAAAAGACACTCTGAATCATGAGGGTGTTACAGAGGGACAAAGCTCCTTCTTAAAAGCAGAAGAGAATTTTCTGTTTGTAGATGTGCCTTAGTGTGGGAAAGGAAAATGATGTAACTCCAGTGATTTGGAGTAAAGCAATACTGTGATACTTGGGGCTCTCTCTTTGCTTGTCTTCCTGTTCAGCTTGGTCCTGCTCTTCTTTTTCCATATAACACAGAGAAAAGTGAGATTACTTGAGTGTATGAGTGATAACAACCTCACTCACTGATGCTGGATGTATAAATTAGTAACTGGGGGGGAAATGTTTTGCATTATGGGACCTTTTTGGGCAAGGAAAATCTGTTCAGAATATGAAGCAACCTGATCCCTCCCTCCCTTTGCTTGCTAATATTTGATAAAGCTGCTGCTGCTCTCTGTCTGCTGGAAGACAAGGTGTTCAGCTGTGAGCCCACTGAGCTGGTGAATCCTGCATGATTCCTTCTCTTGCTGCTGACTCCCGGTGTGATCTCGCCCTTGTGGTGCCTTAGGGGTAGTGTCTGCTCTGGACTCTCTTTGCACACCCCATGATTCTGGCTTTTGCTGTTGACTATGGAAATATCTGGAATTTTAATGTGAGGAATTTTTTTTGCCTAAAACTCATATTTCCAGGTAATCAATTCTGTGACCATGCTGAAGATGTTGATCTTTGTGCCTAGCAAAATATTGACAGGTGACTGAATTAGATGCAGATTTCTCCTTTCCCTGCAGTTGTTTTCCAAAGGGAGATCTAATTGTGAGTATTCTGAGGAACAAACTGGATGCTTAGTTGAGGAAGTAGCACCAATTGTGGTGAGACCGACTTCACACTATTTCCATTTCCCAGAAGGGAGATGAAAGTAGTTGTCAGGCCAAGAATTCATCCTCACACAGACCAAACTCAGCTCTCACCTGGCTTTGGCAGATTTCACTGGTTCTGGCAACAGCCAGGGCCAGGAAAATCAAAGGTGTTCTGTACACAGCCATGCCTCAGCACTGTCACCAGCAGCTCAGAAGCCTTCTCCTCACAAGGTCCAGGTCAGTTCTTCAGCTACCATCCTTTTGGAACTGAGAACCTACCGATTCCTTCATCAACCCCAGTATCTTCTACCAGTCCCAGAACCCATTTTTCACAACCATAACATCTTGATAATGTGCATCTCTGTCTGCCAAAAGGCTGGATTAAACTGGAGTTAGCTAAAAAGTGATGCTGCAGATTTAGTGGTGGAGTCACTGGAACTGTGGTGATCCATGACCACAGTATCTGGGTGCCAGAAGTTCCTGAATTTTGTTTTTTAGTACCCAAGCCCACTCTGAAGTGACAACTCATACCTTTGGTGATCCCAACCACTGCAGAATGTGATGGGAAATGATGGGGACAAGTGAAAAATTCACATATTGTGTCAACAACATTGCTTTCACCTCAGCCAACATCTGGGAGGGCAAACATCAAAGGATGCTATTTTATTGCTTTAGACTCAGAGTACTAATTAGAGTAGAGGTACTAATTATACTTTTCATCATCTCTCTGCTACTACCTTGTCTAGTTGTGAATTCATCTGTTCTTGTTTTCCCTCCCATCTAGTTTCAATCTGTTCACCATTAAAAGGGATATGCGCACATGGGGAGCGTTTTTCTTTCACCTCTCAGGGAGCTCTCTAACCTTTATCAGGCTGGAAATGCCACACTATATTGAAATCAGGCAAGTGCTGTCATGCCTGTTCTGATTGTTTTGCTGTTGACATTTTTGAGATTATGCAGCCAAGGATCTGCGCAGTTTGTTGTAGAGAAAGAGCTCAAACCTTTAAGGTTACTGTGAGGTTAGTAATGAAAACTCAGACAGCTCAGAAAACGTGTCCTGGGATCGATTGGAGGCAGTGCTGTGTACAGAGCAATTATTCCCAAGAACGACAATTTCCAGTTCAAACAAGCTCAGACTGTATTTACAGCAAAGGGGTACTGGAGTCGAGGGATTGTTTAACTTCTGATACACTTTGATGACATTTGCTACATTTTCAGCAGGAAAGATAAGCAGACGCCAGGAACAGAGTCTAGAAATGGCAGTTTCCTGCCCTCGGTGGAATTGCACCTGCTGAGTTCAGACAGGGACTCAAAAGGGGGAAAACGTCCCCTTTTCGGAGGCTGTCCTTTACATTTGTGTTTGAAAGGAAAGAAGGCAGACAGAAATGTAATTAATCAAGGTGTGAGGAAACAGGATTGTGAGGAGATTTATATACATCATCTGCATGTATAATGGCTCTGCCAGCTGCAGGATGGCCTCCTTGGAGGGGCTGCTGTCTGACTGGTGAGATTTAGAACTCCACAAAGCTGAGGCCAGTGAAGGTGGGGAAGTTGCAATAGGGTGATGTGGCTCCCATTTCCCTCAACTTTTGGTTTTGTTCAGAAGAAAGAAGGGGAGAACAGAGGATCAACACATTTTGTTGATATAAACAAAAAGCCAGTTTGTAAAGATCTGCTAGTTTGAGAGTAAAAGGGGCAACACCTGAATGGCTGAAGAGTATCCTCTGCACTTGTCTGCCAGGTCCTGTAGAGGCCTGCAGTTGCCAGCAGTGCTGGCCATTCCAGCTGGGGTAAGGGATGAGGTCTGTTAATCATGTTGCCTTCCCAGGCGCTCACAAAGGCGCTGCATTGCGGCATCACCCCCAAGTCAGGCTGACACGGAGCTGCAGCTCAGCCAGGCGCTGGGAATGCAGCCTGCCCAGCACCAAAGGGATGTGCCTGGAATATCCATCACTGCTGCACCCAAATGGCCCTCTGGACTAAAAATGCATCCTAAATTTTGTCATGAATTTTAACAGCATGCTAAACTTCCATGATCCCCAGCAGGTGCTACGTACCTCACTCTCTGATTTTAATCACTAGAATAATTCTCTTTTAAATCTCCTTCAGAATAAATCCACAAGACTCTCACTGTTCTCACCTGTCCCTGAACTCTGGATTTTGCAGAAACTGGGGAGCACTAGAGCAGTGTCTCCCATGGCTGCTTTTGGGGAAAAATCTGTGCCTGTTAAGGTGAGGCACTGCAGCCCTGCCCTGGTGTGCAGAGCAGTCCCATGCCGTCTGTGCCTTGCCCTGCTGGGGTTTCCCTCCTGTTGGTCTCTCCAGGTCGCTCTTTACACACCCCGTACTTGTCAAGTAAAACAAATGCTTTTTGGTGCTGAGAGCACTGGGCACTGTCAAAGCAAAGATGGATGGCTTTCCAGGCTGGACAGGCATCTTCTGGGAATTCGTTTTAGAGGTGGTTTGTTTTTTTGTTTTCATATTGGAGGAAGAAATTTATATCTTTTGACAGTAGTCTCCTGGGGGCCTCTTTGCTTTATTGATACTTCAGTGTTGTCCTTTGATGTAATAATCCTGCATTACATAGGCTGTCACTCAGAAATGATGAAGTTGGGCTTCTGGTGCAGGGGAATACCACCAAAGCTGAAAACAGTTATTTAAATTTACAAGACAGAGACAAGAGCTATACCTTAACTTAAAGGAAGATGTTCCTGCCCAGAACCATTCACAGTGCATATGAAAATAAGCCAGGAGCTTGGTTTCACAGAAATATAATCTAAAATGACAGATTTTGTGTTTACATTTCATCCAGTCAACTTAAGATGCACAGATACTTACACGTAGCCTTTTCTTTGCAATTTTAAATATGCCTCAACCACATCATGCTCTGTAGCAGTTTTCTGTTTGGGGAAAATAATATGTTTATAAATATGGGAAGACTCTTTTTGTTTTCCTTGAAACTTCATTTTAAAATGCAATAAGGATACTAAGACTACCAGACCACAGGATTTCTGTGTTGCTTTGTTCAACAGATCAAATTTTGATCCATGAGAGTGAAGCTCAGGCAAAAACTCGGCTGCAAAAATAGAGAAATCAGCTTGGTTAAATGGCCAGGCAAAGGAGAAACTGGATGCTTAGACTGGTCATCCTAAATGAACATGGATCAGGTATAACACCTTTGGAAAATAAGGTTAATTTAAATTTGACTTCTAAATTAGCAAGTTGTTGCTGGAAGAATTCCTTCACCATCTGCTTTAGTTCTGAGGCACAGTGATTTTTTTTTTTTTTTAAGACACTGAAGGACCAAATCATTGTGTAACTAGTAAATCACAACACTCCCTCCAGTGTATCTGAGACTTAAGGTAATCCTGTACACTGAGCACTCCAAAAGCTTGGTGGCAAGGGGCTTAGGTTCCTTGTTTCTTTTCCCTGCCCCTCAGTCAGACCTCTCCAGTGTCACTGAAGAGAAGTTTGGAAAATTGGAACCTGTTTCTGAAATTGTGAGTCTGGAACAAGTTATTTTATTTATTTTTTTTTTTAGCTGCTTTGGAAAAGTTGAAGGTTGAGAAATGATAAATGTATAGTTTCTCTTCAAAACCAAAGTCCTATCAAAATTGGTGGCATGTGGGATCTAAATAAGAATCAATTAGTAAATGGAAATAGTGATAGTGGCACTGTGGAATTAAATGTTCTAAGTTTTGGCTAAACACACCAAAGGTCACATTTGACATACCTGCCTTTAAGTGAAAGGATTACTGTGCTTGTTTCATAAGCTCGAACAAATGATGAACTGAAGGTTTGTTGATGAGTGCAGTGCACTAAACCACATTTGGCTGTATGCTCTGTGCCCTGCTCAAAAGGATGGACCTTTAGGCAATTTCACTTCTGAAAAGATTTCTTCTTCTCTTACCTTTCTAAGAGACCTTGTTCAGCTTTTGCTAATTAATATTGAGATTATACTGCTGCCTGTGTTAATATACTTTTGCCACTTAATTTTACCATCTCCAGCTGGGGAGGGGTTCAACTTTTAAATTAGTTTTCAAAGCTTCCAAAATATCCTGTGTTGCCTCCAATGATCTGTAAGTGGGAATGTGTCGTTTGGCATTCATAGTTCAAAATGCACACTTAGCATCTCAGGCTCACAATTTGCTGAAATGCTGATCCTATCAATTCTGCTGTTCTGATTTCCTTGTTGAAGCCCACAGGAAACATCCTAAGTGATGAATTTAACTATTAAAGGCACCCTGACCAATGTGACCTTGACAAAATGCTTTCTCTGTTTAAGAGGTTGATTAATAATGGCTTTGAATTGAATACTTGATATATTTCAAGAGGAATAATGTTTTCCTTGGAAGAGTTTTCTTGCTGTGGGGTGAGATTGCATCTGTCACATCCAGCAACAATTCAGACCTGGAGCTGAAGGTTGTGAAAACACTCTGAAATAAGGTACCTTCTCAAACCAGTTCACATTTCATTGAATATGAACTCTCCTTTTGTCCCTCTGATATTTGAAAATTTATTGAGAGGCATCAATCAATGGGTTCGGTATCTTGAGCATAATTTTTTAAATTTGATTTGCAGTAATATATCCCATTTGCACCCTCAGGTTCCCAGGGAGCAAATACAATACAAGCTGTAAGGCCTATCCTTCTGTATAGTTCATATCAATATTGCCATCCATTCCCAATTTGCAGTTATTTTGGGGCAAAGTCTTTTCCCATAAATCGCTGGCAGGGCAGTCTGGAGTCCCTGAGGAGAGGGGTAGTGAGGCTGACTGGTGTGGGGACTGCAGCTGGATCTGGTGTGGAACACACTGCAGCCAAGCAATGAGGGCAGGAGACTCATCCAGGTCACCCCTGTGCTCCAGCCTTCTTTCACTGGGGTGTAGAGCTGGTCTTCGACACTGAATATTCAAGCCAGCCAGTCCTGGACTCCAGCAGCAAAGTTTCCACTAACAAAGCTGTAAATATGAAATGTCTGAGTGGGTTTGAAATTTCCACCTTGTCTCTGTCCCTGAGGTCCCTCTAAACTGAGCTGACCCGGTGCCCTCCTGTTGTGCACCCATCTTCTAGTGGAGATGCTCCTGTGTCTGTGTCTGTTCACAGTATAAAGACTGGATTACACTTGACCACATCCTGTAGCTTGCTCAGAGCTGATCTCCCAAATCTGTTCTGAATAACACCAAAGAATCCCCCTGAGTGAGTCAGAACCTGATTCTGACTCCGTTGTTTGTGTGGTATTGCGTGATTCAAACATGCTCAAAGAGCCTCCTCCCTTAGCTGGTGTGCCTGTTGCAGTTAAATAATATTAATCCTTGATTTTCTGTTTTCCCTTCAGAAATATGTGGTAGTTTGATCTCAGGGATTTTCTTAGAACTCAGATTAAAAAATAAACTGGGACAGAGGGATTTCCTAAAGGTAAAGCAGTTTTAGCAGTATTTTTAATGAAAAGACTGTATCCCCATCGTGAAACCAGAAGATGTGTTGTGTTTTACACAAAGACTGGTCATTCCAAATAATGTCAACAAAACAATCTTGCTGGCCCTTGAGACTTACACTTGATAATGCACAAGAGCAATTGAAAGTCTTCTCATGGCATTCATTTTTAATTACTTCTGTGGTCCAAGGTCACAGATATAAGCCACTTGTCAGCCTGGATAGCTTCACCAAGATAAAGACTAGATTTATGGCATTATGCAGAATTCTGGGAAAAAACAAAGGTCACATTTTTCAAATGTAAGTGTTCGAAGTTAGCCTCTTAAATCCATCCTCAGACACTTAGATAAACAGGCTGCTTTTCACAAGTGCCAGGCAGTGGCTCTTTGTGCTGATTGTGCTGGAAACAGCCTGTGCCCAGTGCATCTGTGTCACCAATCAGCCTGGTTAGCCTGGCTTTGGGCTTGCAGGCCTCCTTAAGGCTCTGGTGTTAGGTTTTGCTCTAACCAAAGGTGGCTGCTGCATTGTCAAGGCTTTCAATTGCTATGAAAGCAATTCTTCATTTGTAATTGTTCCAGTTATAAAGTGGATTATGCTGGCATAAGAAAGACTCAGGCCTGTCTTTTTCCATGCAAAGTTGGCATGACCGAGTGCAACAGTTTATAGACTTTTGTGATATGAATTGTTTTACATCCTAGTGACAATTCTTCATAAAAATGATCTTAACCATTCTTTACAGCGTGGTCTTTTCCAGGCCAGTAGCTAAAGCTTGGAGTATAGGGGACTTTTCTTGTTTCTAGACTGTGAGTTAAGACTGAGGAAAACTATTTGCCTTTTTGCAAAAAAATCTTTAGCAAAGACTTAGCTTTAAGCTCTTGGTCTTCTGAGGGTGTTCCTGAATGCAGAGATATATCAAAAGCACAGAATCTTTGGAAATATAAATCAACTGGAATTTCCTACAACGTGTTTGAATTCTCTCATTTGTTTCATAAAGTAACAGGTACAAGAAAGGAGGTTCTGTGAGAGCCCACCAGAGCCTGGGTTCCTAACACTCTTCAGGGAGTGTTCTTAGGAAGTTGTTTCAGAGGTGAAGCAAACATCATGGCTAAATCAATATAATTAAAACAGACAAGGGCAGCGTGAGATTTGGGACACAACCACACTTGCATTAAGAAAACTTCATTTAAATCCTTGGAAAGTAGCTGCAGAGGTAGGAGGAATAACAATTCCTGAGAGAATGGGGAAATGTTTTCTATTCAAAGTCTTCTTTTGAGGACTGGTGATGACTAGAAGTATTGGTTTTGTCTGAAGTGTTTGATGTTCTTTCATTTTCTTTCTGGAGGAGAAAAATAAGATTCAAACACAGACTTTGGGGAATGCTTGAATATGCACCAGGGCTTTGGTTCAGATGAACCTCAGATTAAGTGAAGGCAGAGCAGTAAGACTCAGTAGCAGTAAGACAGTGGCTCTTTTGTTTGCATGTTCCCACACCCAAGTTTCATACATTTGTGCAAGGAAAAGATGAGAGAAACCCAAAGGGAACTTTAGGAGTGATGCCACATGTAACCATGCACTGAAGTAGTGCCAGGTGTTGGGATCATATAGGGGAATCTGTGGGAATAATCTTTTAAGAAAACAACGTGTCTCTTTTTGCCAGGTTGCTGATCTTCCAACCTGTGGGATGTGCCTGCAAGGTTTTGAAAATCTGGAGCAGATGCTCTCCTGAAAATAAACAGATAAAAACAAATAAGTGCCTGAAATGTTATTGACAAAATCTCGTCCAATCCATGTTTGTCAGGCTCGTCAGCTGCACTAACACTCTTTGATGTTGCTTTTACCTCCTATGTTTGCTGAAGTAGGTGTTGCCCACTGTAAATAACTATTGTTCTGGTTTCCTGGCTCATTTGCTTGAATTTCCTCAGTTTTTGTTGCATTTCTGGGTAAGAATGGGTGGATGTGGATACGTGGATGTGGTATTTTGATCTTTGCAGGTGAGCTGAAAGCTCACCCGAGGACACTGCTGATCTGAATTGACGCTGAGCACGCTCTCCAGGCAGTGTCAGATGTGTTGTGCCCCAGCCAGCAGCCTGTCAATATTCTGGGACTCACTTGTCTGATGAAGGGGCAGCTTTGTTGGTGGTGGTGGTGTTTGCTTCAAGGGAGGCCAGTTTGGTCTGGTTTGATTTTTACTCCCAGACATAGCAGGCACAGGGCTAAGCTGCAGAGTTAAATGGACAGGTAAAAATTCAACATGAGTTTGGAATGTCAGTGTTTGTTACCTGTTACAAACAAGAAAAGCAACCATTTTAGTCTTCCACAGAGGAAACGTTCAAAAAATTATGATGGATGGTTTCATCTAGACACCCCCCAAACCCCTCCCACCAACTCCTTTAAATAGCAGCTACTTCAGTGAACAAGGCTACTTGTTGGGACAGTAAATGATGTGCCAGGTATTCCAACCTGTATATCCTACCAAGGATATAGTAAAGAACGTGCCTGGACACCAGAAGGGATTCGTGTGCTAGTTTTGATTGCTACGATTGATTTAATGTTTAGATTGTGATAGGGCTAAAAGGACTGAACTAGAATTGGTCCCCGTGTCCAGACATAAAGTAAACAGCATTTCCAGAGACATTCATCTGAAAAATGAGAGCAAACACGTCAGTATGGATGAGTAATCAGACCTGAGTAAATAAACAACAAATACGTGGAGTAGGAGGACGTGCCTGCTTTTTTCCAAGTCAGTAGCTGGGATGGGAATGTGGCCAGTGAATTCATAGTTTGTGTGCAGTACAACAGAGGAACTTTTCAACAAAGGATCAGACTTTGGATCAAAAAAGTATATTTATGTGACTTCCTATCTGTTTTTCCCATTGTTTCCACTCTTCTTCAGAACTGTTTAAATTGCTCCCCCTCTCCCAGTTGTACCATCACTCCACAAGCCAGGATGGGGCTGGGGGCAGCTCTGCCCCATGTCTGCCAGGGGAAAGCGGGCCAAGCTGCAGGAGCAGCAAGTGGTGACGTGGGAGTCGGAGCTGCAGAGCCATTCATAATCCACGTCTCTCTTCCCCATAATTATCTCCGCTACCCGAGAGAGCTGAGAACTCCCTTAAGCCTCCCTGCAAGTCATTTAGATTCTAATTGGGATTTAAAAACTCTTGAAACCTGAGTGGGTGGCTCAGTGCATTATTGCTGATGAATGTTACCCTGGGTGATGTGCCCAGCAGACCCACAGAGGACCTGTACTCAGCTTTCCAGTGAAGAGCTGTCCTTTTTGTTTTCAAGAACAGATTTGCTCTTTACCTCAGCTAATTAGGAACTGGTTTCATTCACAACAGCAGTTCTGTTTGTGGCATTATACCAAAATGTTAATTTAATTTTGTTATGTAGAATGCTTTCTCTCTTTAATGTTCCTTTAAAATGGAGGCGATGAAGCTTGCTTTCTCCACTGTTTCTCCTTCCTGGGCTGTGATTGCTTCCTCAGAGTTTCATTTAAACCACTTTCATTACCTTCTCAGAAATGTCATCATGAGGACTTTAGCTTGGTTTTAAAGGACCATGTCTGTAGTTATTTTTTGGTTTGTTTTGTTGGGTTTTTGTCTCCTCGTGGAAGCTCATCCTAACTGGTCATTGTTCCCTTGTTGCTAATTCCCTGCCAGACTTCCCTCTTCCTGTTAAACTGGCCCACAACCATAAGCAGAATGATGAGAGAGGGTCCATCAGCACAGTAAGAGCTGGAGAATTGCACTGCTGGGGCAGAAGTGGGATGACATCACTCTGATGGATTTTACTGTGGCAGCTGCATAGGGACCTCTGTATATCAAGCATCTGATAAATGAAGTGCATAATTGAGAACAGGACTTGATGGAGACTGCAGCACTTTTGGCAGCTATTTCTACGGGAGACAAGGGTTTAGCAGTCCAGGATGGGTGAAGAGGAGGGTAGAGGGGCCCTTTTCACATGGCAATGTAGTCTGGGTTTGGCTCCCCACCCCACACACTCCCTTTACTTGTTTATCATCTTCAATCTCCTGAAGTACTTCCTTCAGCATCTGCACTGCGCTTTCCTGTGGGCGCTGCACACAACCACAGCAATCCCTGCTCAGTGAGGCAGAGGGGATGATGTTGTTAGCTCTGAATTAATTTGCTCTGTGAGTGTAAATCAGGCTCCCACTATTATTTTGCCGAATTATTTTAAATGTAAATGCTGCAGAGACAAATGCAATGGGTGGATGCGGTACTGAAGAAACACACTTGAAAGAGATAATTCAAATACACAGAAGTTGTTCCTCTTGTCAATATAATGTGCTTTTAATAAACTATGAATGCTCTTGGCTTTTCAAGCTGTCCCTAATCATCAGGGATTCCTTACCCCTAAAAGCTGTAAACTGTAAGTCAAATGAAAACAGATAAGCAACATTTTGGGAAAATGCCTCTAGCCCGTTTTCCTTCAGTCCTGGGTGGGTCATTGTTCAGGCTTCTGACCCAGACACGTCTGGAGCTCCTCGCCAACGGGGAGCTGCTGGGGTTTATTCCAGCTGAGACATAAACCTCTGTGACTTTGAGAGAGCTCTGTTCAAAGCCTCTGCTAGATCTGGGTCTGTAGTGTCCAGCTCCTCAGAGGAAACTGTTCTAGAAATTTATTCTGTGCTTGTCAGAGAGAGGGTGGGTTTAGTTTTCTTTAACTTGTTTTTAATTATTATTTTTTTTGGTGGAGGTAGGTGTATGGGGGTTTTGGGGGTTATTGGATTTGGTTTGTTGGTTGTTTTTTTCCAACAGCAACTTGTGTTCACTAATTCCTGGCTCTTGGAATGTATGAAGCAGGTCCATCCTTTGAGAAAGGAGGACAAACATAACAGTGTCACCTGTAGTAGGTGACCGTAGTCTAACTCAATTCTGGACTATGGTTATCACTTGTTTTCTGTAGATTATATAATCCCAACTTCTTTTGGCTTCCCACCAGTTTGATGAACAACACAAAACCTCTTTTCTTTCCCCTCCCTGCCGTCTCAGTTGGTCATGAAGATCAAGGCTGTCCCAGCATAGCCCAGATGTTTTGCTCTCCAGTGTCAGAGAGGCTTTATTGTGGCTCCCAAGAGTACCAATCCTACCGTGCAGGCAGCTGCCTTTGAATTATCCCAGCGTGCCTCTAAAGCAGGATGCAGCAGCAGGCCACTGGCTGGGGTGGCAATGGGTTGTACAGCTGTGGCTTGTCCCTCACTGCAGGCACAGAGCGCTGTTCTGTGTGAAGCCACAGAGCTGGTAACAGCTCCAGTGACTTCCTGATGGGATGGAGAGCTCTGTTCTTTTAGAGTTGCTTGGCACCACCTTTCAGCAAGATGGGTCAGAAGCTGAGCGCTGCCAGGACCCTTCCCACTGCTGCCTGCTTATACCTGCATCCCAAAGATGTCAGGTGAACCCATATACCTCCTTCTCCTGGACCATTTGATCAAGCTTCATTAAATTTGTGTAGAGCTCTTCCCTTTTGTTTTTGTGACTGTCCTTGCATGTAGCCTAAGTGCTCTCTCTCAGGCACTTGGACTCAGACCACCTAGGCCAGGTTCTCGTTTTAGTGCTGTGTTTTGTATGAGTTTTGCTGCTTCATACCTCAAGATATTTCCTCATGGAGTCAGTACTTGACACCTTATTATCTGTATGGATGCATAAAAGAGGGTTCATGTGGCATTCTTTTGGGGGCTGCTATTGCCAGAGCTATCCGTCTGCTTTTGTACAGTAATGATGTAAATCCTGAGCTCAAGCTTGGACTAACAACAGTATAAAGTGGAGTTTTAATACTTGTACAGAAGGTTGTTGTACTAAATGTTGGTGATGTGCCTTCCCTCTGTTCCTGTGTATGGGATTTGTTGCCGTAGTTAGTGAAAGTTATCAGGACAGAGGTACAAAATATGGAGAAGTCTGCCTGAACTAATTGATATATGGCCGTACTTTTGGACAGAACATTGTTCCCGATTGCCAGGGACAGGTCAGACCAGTTGCAGAGGGACACGGAGAAGCCTGTACCAGTGGATTTCAGCGTCAAACAGATGAGCATTTAGCAGGGGCAGGAATGAGGCATCAGGGTCATCTGCTGTGCAGTTCAGTAGCAGTCTGTCCACCCAGTGCTGTGCTCTTGAGGAAGCTGGTAGACTATTTCAGAAATCTCTGCTAACTTGTCTTTTGAGATTTTTGTACAGTGCTTGCTTCTCTTCTACTTGACCTAGTTTATGCTGTGCATGTTAAGTCAGTACCTATGTTAAAAGCCTTCATTCTCCTACTTCCTTAATGGTTTTCTAGTGCATTGGGTCACCATTCCAGACTACTGCTTTATTTATTTATTTCTCTGTGGTCATGTCTTCCATGGAAGCTGCTTCAGGACAAATTCTTATTTTCCCCTAGTTTAATTCTTCCTTGAAGCATTAGTTAGGGGAAAATGTATAATGGCTTTCTTGGGCCACTCTTCCTCAAGGTTTGAGAGCTGCCTCCTGCCTGTGAACTATGGTTTTGGTGCAGTATGTCCATCAGGACTTTTCTGTCGGGAAAACTAATCCTAAATGCAGCACCAGGTTTTGAGACTGCAGAGAATTGATGAGCTTGGTAAGATCAGAGAAGAAAAACAGATCTCTAGTAAAAGCAGGCACAGCTTTCAAGGCACTTAGCGGAGGTACAGAGCATTTTAAGTAACACAGATAAATATCTCCCTGGAGCTTTCGCTTTTTCATCTCAGCACAGACCCGAGAACAAATAGGAAAATGTGGGGGCAAAAAACAAAAGCTTTAAAGATGTCAGTGAACATTTCTCAAGCTGAAAATTACCGTTAGCAGTGAAAATAGCAAAAGATGCATAAGGCAAAAGTAATGAAGCCATGTGTAAAATAAGGGAAAAGAATGAGATCAGAAGGTTGCAAAGGAAGTTTTGAATTAAGTGACTGCTGACTTCCTTCTTATAAATTATTTATTTTTATTTGTTCTTGAAAAACATTTCTAATTTGTTTCTCTTGCTGCACTAACACACAAAGTTGTTCATTACTATCAGACAAATGTTTTTTAGACAGTGTATAAGCAAGAAGTTATACTTTAATGGTCTTTAAAAACATAAATGTAAGTGCAAACCATGGTAACTCTGCATGAAATTATAATATCAGTGGCATTCCAGCTGGTTTTGAGTTTTATATTAATGGACTAGGTCTTAGCCCCAGAACTGCTTTATATGCAGTCTATACTACTGGCACATATTCAGTACAGAACTTCTGTATAACGAATGATGTGATGTGTCAGAGCAAAGCTAGGAGAATGCTTCATTTTCTTGGTGAAATGTCACTTAAAGTTGAATGGTTGGGTAGTTCCACACTTGCACAGAAAATTCTGCTTTAATCATAAGCTCATATGCACCTCCGTGTCCTGAATTGCCATCAGCAGTGAGTGGAGTTCCAGGTTTAGGCAATAAATCCATCTTTGCTGTGTTGTGTGTATTTATCAAGTTCAAAACAGAAATAGGCAAGTATTTAGTTTAAGAATAGCTCATACTCATCATTTTGATGTCAAGTTATTGCACTGAACTGAGAGGTGCTACACTGGATTTACACCTCACTGTTATTAGGAGTAATCGGGTGGCACAGCCTTAGCAAACCATGCCATGGGCTGAGAGCTTGGATGAGCATGAGCTCTGCAGGTCTGGCTGTAACCTCTGACAGCAGTTTATTCTGTATTACTGAGGAGCTTTGCTTTCAGGTAATATAATAATAATGGCCCGTCTTCGCGAACGAAGAGCCGGGGAAGGTCCTTACCCGCATATGCAGACAAGGCCTTCGAGCC
>JAWWES010000011.1:22857133-22884129 GCA_035583135.1 Lophotriccus pileatus | reverse complement strand
TCCCTGACCGGGAATCGAACCCTGGTCTCAACGGTACCAGCCCTGCGTCTTAACCACTAGACCACCGGGGGCTCCCTTTTCAGGTAATAATAAGCTAATGAATCATCAGTCATTTTTTGGGGGGGGCCCATAGGCACAATTAGGTTCATAGGATGCACTTGCACTGTGGAATGAAATGAGGGCTCAAGAGCAGGTTTGTGTGTTCCCAGACTCAGACCGGTGCTTTTCCTATCCAAGCTCTACAGGGTCAAGCTCCAAGTGTTTTTCTCACCTGTTCTGCAGGAAGTTTGAGAGTGACATCATGTGTAACTTGGACAGCAAAGCCTGTCACCAGGAGTGCTAATAACAATGTCTGTTTTCACTTCATCTTCAATCTTTGTCATGGAAACGGTTGCCCCAACAGTTCCTAATCCAGATGAATGTCAGCAAATGTCTTGGGACTTCAATGCTCGTTCTAGCTACAGACTGTGCACCCTCCATTATCTGTAGCTTGTTAGGGGCTGTGCTGAGCAGAATGGCCCTCCTGTGGTAATAACGGATAATTCTGGAGCAAACACCCTTTAGGCAACGGAAATGCATGAACATTTTTCCCAAAGGGTGAGAGTTTCTTTGGCCTGGCAGTATTTGGTAAATCATGATCTTCAAGGTATGAAGTGGCAGGTGTGAGTTTGTTACCTAGTCCAGTTTCCTGCCAACACGTCAGTGTCCCGATGAAATCACATTCGTGTCATCGTTGCCCTGTGCCTTTTTTCAGACCCTGTTTCCTTATCCTTACTTGATCTTTTCTTTGCAACACACAGAGGTTGTTGAATTATTTTAATTCAAGTCATACTCTCCGCTCTACAAAAAGGCACAGTCATTTATGGTAACAAAACATGAACGGAGAGAAATTCTCAGGAAAAAAGGGGAATGCACGGGGCTGGAACTGTGCCCTGAAATTACCTAGATAGTCTCCTTGTCTTTTTCCTGCTGTGCTGTGTTACAGTGCCCTGATAAGCTCACACCATCAGGGCAGTGCTGCTGGGGACCTTGTCCCGCATACCCATGTGTCCCTGTTGCTGTTGCAGTGATCGCTGACGGGGCCCTGGATAAGACGGCTCTGACGGACGATGTGGGAAGCGAGGAGGACCTGTACGAGGATTTCCGGAGCTCCAACCACCGCTACGGCCACCCCGGGGGCGGCGGGGAGCAGCTGGCCATCAACGAGGTACGGAGCTGCTGGGTTGAACATAGGCTTGGTCTTCACTGCTTTTTCCTCTTCCCCAGTAAATTCTCTCCAGGGATGTGAAAGACCTACCTTTTTAGTTGCTGCTTGTAGCTATTTTATTTCATAGTGCTGACAATGATTAACTTGACAGCAGCAATTTAAAAATGTGCTACTTGGTTTAACTGATGCAATGAGAAACATACTAATAGGTTCTAAGAATTTTTTTTTTCTGAAAAAATACCTTTTTTTTCCTATACAGTAGAACTGGCAGCCCCTTATACACAGAATGCTTTTTCAGTGAGGTGAATTTTCACTGAAAGAGTGGAGCATGTTCACCATATGAGTGATCTCTTGCACTCCTACACCTTCTTTATCTCTGTTACCTTTCCATGACCTTCCCAGGATAAGAAAGCAAGAATAAAAGGTGTATTATATTGTCTTGTGGCTAAACTACAACTGAAATTATGTGGACTGAGGCTCTGTATATATGTTTGATGATTCTGGGTGCAGCTTCTGGGGTCTGGAGAAAGCTCCAGAGAGCTGCACAATGAGGATAACAGCTTTTCTTCAAAAACAGCAAAAGCAAATGCTCTTCCGGCAGTTTTCCAGCTCCTGGTGCTCAGAATCCCTGCCTACAGCCCTGGGTGCTGGGGATAAGAAAGGGAGTTCCCTTATTTTCTTCCCCTGTTGCTTATATCCGTGGCAGAGCTTTTTGTTTTAACCTTAACTGTCTTGGACTGTTGTCCCTGTCAAGCAAACATGAGTTGAACACCAGAACATCTTGAGCTGCTTCCTCCCACATTTGCCTGGTGTGTTTGTGAGAGAGGGCCAGGCACCACAGGAGTCAGTCCCATCGTGTGCACCGAGGCTGTGGGAAGAGGATTCTGCTTCCCTCCCGTTCAGGTGCTTGCCTTGCTGATTCTTCTTGCAGTGTCTCACCAAATAGAATATCCTCTAGGTTTGTGTATTGTTTTCTTTTAAAGGAAAGGGCAAAACATCTGACTTTTTTTTACGAAAATCTTCGCAACTCTTTAAAATCAGGAAAAAACAAGCTTGTCAGCAGGTCTGTATATGCATCATGCATGTGGTGCTTTTCTCTTTCATTATTCATTATTATTGAGAACAACCGTTTTTTCTTTCTTTTCTTGGAAGTTCTTTTTATTAGAGTAAAATTCCATCACTTTTAATCAGGAAGGCAAGTGGATGTGTCCGAAGCAGGTGTAATTTGTATAATCTTTGAAGCATATGTGGGGTTTTGTTGGCCAGTTGACTGAAAGAAAAAAGATTATTTTTGGCTTGTTCCCTAGAATCTTGCCTGTTCAGGAGCCAACAAAACTGTAAGAGCAAACAGTACATTATTTACTTTGCTGACTGGTTCCTACGGGTAATTAATCCATCACTTAACTTCAGTGAGCCTTAGCAAAGTGCTGCCTACACAACTGCTTCCCAGAACAAGAGATTACAGTAAAACACAAAAACTGCAGCAACACACTAAATCTGTGAGGCAGGAATTTTACAAGAACATCTTAAGTGTTGGAATTGAAATATCTCAAATAGCTGGTAGTCAGACAGGCTTATCCTCATCTTCCCTGCTGGACCAAAAGCTGGGTATTGATTAGTCTTGAGTATTTTCTGTAGTGCTGGGAGTGATGTGGGGTGAAGATTTCAGTGTTCAGTCATTCACTCGCATCTTGAGGAGTCTTGTCTTTGTTTTATTGTATTCCAAGTTGCATTTTATTGGTGGTGGATAAGGAAACTATGGTAACCACATTATTCTTAGCCTTCTTGGAAGAAGCAGCTTTCAAATAAACAGAGAAGCTGAAATACATTTTTAAGGCGTTTGGCAGACCAAGTGTTGCATTAAAAACAAAGCACCCAACCACTGAGTTATAGTTCGTTTTGGATCAAGAGAAAATGGTTATGAAATAAAAAAGAAATCTTTCATAAAAGTAATTTATTGGCAGGAAGACTAGGGGGATAAAAGAAAGCTGGGAAGGTTGTGTAGAGCCCACCTAAGACGATCAGCATGACAGTGTGTAAGAGCCAAGAAAAATCAATCAAAAAGTAATAATAAGGGTTTGGGATGAGAAAAGAGGCAGGGGAAGTAATTTTCTTGGGACATCTGTTTGACATTCTTTCAAACACATTCTTGATGATTGTGAAAAGAGATTTTTGTGTTTAGATTGTACTTGGTGGAGTTTACTTTGTGTTTGGTCCAGATAAAGACCCTGTCCTCATGTTTTATTGCTTCCAAGGTACCATTAGGTAGAAATGCAGCAAGAGGAAAATCTATACTGCAAACACATTGTGATTTTGTCCTCCCAGTGCTGTATAAATGTTACATACAGAACAGACACAGCTTCAGGCTTCATTAAATGTGTTATACGTATTCTGAAGTTGAGCACATGAGGGATTAGGCACATGAAAAGCCTGCCTGGCTCTCGAGGGACCGCGGTGATGATAAGCTGTGTAGTTTTCATTAAGTAATTGGCCTGGGTGAGGAAGCTTAGGCCTGTTTGCCTGGAATTGTCACATGTGTACCGAGGGTTTGGGATGTCCTGCTGTGCAAAGGGCCCCCCTGGCTCCGTGCTTTGGAAGAAGAGCCACTGCAGTTCCACACATGGAGGGTTTATCCCCTTGCAGCCCTCCATGAACAGCACCGTCCCATCTGGTGAAAGCAAAGCACCAAGGGTTTGGAAAATTACAGCAAGACTCCCTTTTTTTTCCTTATCTCTTACGGTTCTATGCCTGATAAGTTTGGAATTTGGTATGTGAAGTCTCGTTCCTGAGAAAGGCACAACTCCTTGGCTTCAGGAAGCCAGGATTGTATCTAAGACATGTTTTAAAGTGGCAATACTGCAGTGTGTTACAGATGTTTGTGCTCACCAGTGCTTGCTGACAAGACATAATTAAGCTAATTGGTTCAAACATATATGTTTCTGATTTAACAAAGCAATTCCTACAGAAAAACGTTCAGGAAGTGACACAAACAACACATCTGCCACGTACCAAGGGCAGCAGATATTATAGCAGTACTCTATCTGTCTTACTGAGTCTCTAAAGCATTATTCTTGTGCTAAACTCTCTGATCACACACTGAGAAGTTGTTCTGGGCTCACCCAATGCTCCTCCAAGCACAGTAATTTTAAACAAGACAGAGCTGTGAACTGCAGGGGTTTTTTGTTTGGTTGAGTTTTTTGTGTGTGTGTGTGTGGTTTTTTAACCTAAAAAACCAGCTAAACCAAACCCCCAAACTCATAAAATGTTAATATAGATGATCTCAGAACAACAGATTTAAATTTTGTTAAACATGAATAATATCCTTCATAGCCTTTTTCACTTCACTTATCTTCATTCTAATTAACAGAAATCTCTTGTGTACTATGTGAGGACAAACTTGAAAAGAACAGAAACATTTTAAAATAGTGCCAAAAAATGTTGTCATGTTTGGTTTGCTTTTTCAAAATAGTACAGAATAGACTGCAAAAATTGTGGTCACAACAGATTTCCAGGCTGGAAGCTTAATTAGAATCACTGATCATATGGAAGCAATATATAAAATCCCTGTGTAATCTTAATGTGAGTATATTGCTCTCCCAGCTGACGCTGCAGCAAATAGAAGCCAGTTAACAAACACCACCACCCCTCACTGCGCTGGTTTTTCTTCTTCCGAGGACTTAATTCTTGCTTTTGTGTCCTGCCTATTCCTCCAGCCAAGCTTGACAACTGTGGTCCAGAAGCAGCAGATATGATTTATTTGCAGAATACTGTATAAAGCTCAGTACTGTCAAGGACAAGAAATAATGTTCCCCTGTGGACATAAATCTTTGCTGGATCCTTGTGTTTGGTCCCAAGTGCTTGCGTAACTTTGTGTAGGGCTCAGATGGGAATGTTCAGGATATGGAGTCAGAATTGTAACTTCTTTTAATGCCTGATGGATTTAGTTTGTACAGTTTTCTGGTCTGCAGGCTTCTAAGGTTGTTTCAGAGGGCTTTTTGCAATGGATTTAAAGCAAATTGGTGTATTCAAATAGTCTGTGGCAATTATGCCTCATCAAACACCCAGATCAGGAAATAAGTGGTCCCAGGGGTTGCCAGAGCCATACTTCTGCTTTCTACCATGGGCAGCTGGGGCTGCTCTGAGACACTTTCTCATGTCCTTGTTAGCACTGGGACTTGGCCATCCCCTGCTTGTTCTTACTCCCCTGTGGGAGGTGAAGGTAGGTGGCTCCCATAGCACGTGTGTATGGTCTGCAGCACACACACCACCAGCAGGAGTTCAGTCCACACTGAGGCCTTTCTATAAAATATATTATGTTTTGCTAGACCCATGTTTCCTCTAAATACCCTGATTAATCTGATACTCATTAGGAACGAACAATTAGCTTAGTTCTTGGGGCAACACGGGGGGCTGTCAGAGTTGTAACTCCCAAACAAAACCACGGAGGTACGACAGTGGAAGGAGTGCTGCAGGTGTGTAAGGGTTGTGGGCTTGGTCTCCTTGCAGGAGCCAAACTGAAGTAGCAGAACTGGAGCTGTAGGCTCTGTGTTTCCCCTCTTTGTGGGCACGGGTGTGTCCACATGCACATACAGACACGTTCAAAGAGGGGAAGGTGCTGCCCAGACTTTCATCTGTGGCCATAAAACAGACCCAGATACGTCACTCAAAGGAAACGACTGGAGACAGTGTGATGGCTTTGGAGTTCTCACATCAGCCCTGCCAGCTGCTAAACTGTAGAGACTAACAGCTTCTGTTAGCACTTGTTAATGATAATGTGAGCATGAGGGGACTCTTAACAAAATGTCTGTTGTTTGCCGGCATTAAATGTGTTCCCAGTTACTGGGTGCAGAAGGGGCTTGGCTCCGCAAACAGTACTCCCCTTGGAGAAAAAAATGATCCAACACTGTTTTAACTTCTGAAGTTACTTGTGCCAAGTCATCTCAAAGTTTGCCTGTATTTTATCCAGTATATCCATGGGTTCCCAGAACTTTGATGCTTCCCACGGCTTAAAGGAAACATGGTGTGTTTACTGATGCTGCTCACAACAGGTGGTTGTCTCTTTATGGTGTAGGCTGCAACCGACTTTCAGTACTTTGGCATGCCATTAAAAGGGCTCCTTTAACCCCTGGTAGTGGCATTGCATCCTGTAGGGATTAGGGTTACATTGCAGAAGGTCTTGGCTTCCTGCCTGCCACTTCTAGCACATGAGAGCCATCTACCATGGCATCACTGAGACCTTCAAACCCTTGCTCTGGGGCACTTGAGATAGTGTGGCAGGCAGGCACTGACCCTCCAAGGTCCTCAGGGCTCTCACATGCACCTCATCAGGTTCTGTGCAAGGACATCCAAGGAAATGTGCAGGTGAAGGTCAGTGATTTCACCATTCATGTGTAAAATGGGAACCTTTCAAACCTGCCCTCGCTCTAAGGCAAAGAAGGAATTTACCCTGTCCTCAGAAGCTCCTTGTTTGACTTGCAGGTGTGGTACCTAACTCTCTGCCTCTGTTTTATGGGAGGAAGAGCACTGGAAGCTCTATTTGCAGTATCTGCACTCCTATGAAGATTTTACTTCAAAAATGTTGTATAAATTAAACTGCAGTTATCCCTTCTTGAAATGGGAGCCTGATGATGTGCACAGACAAGTCTGTTTTTCAGAATCTTGATGTTACAATTTACTTCTGCCAATGCCTTTGTTTTAAAAATAGGTTTTGGGATGTCCATGCCCCAGTTTGCCAGTTCAAGAAACACCTGTGATGGATAACAGCACAATAACAAAGGGGATATTGCAGTATGAAGATTTATGGAGAGAAGGGGATAAAGAAGGAATGTGACAGAGTAGGAATGCTGGGTAAATGTTAGTTTAGAGGTTATTCCAGATTTAAGTGTTTGCATAGAGACAGAGGAGTGAATATATCTGGGTTTATACCATACTTCAGGTTCCTCTCAGCATGCTTTTGATATCAGAACACTTTTTGGATTTGTTCTCCTCTCTTCAAACCCTGATTTAGAGCAGCTCCTCTCTGCAAAGTTTTCTTTTTTTCCTAATCCTCAGAAGACGTTTCACCCCTGTGGTGGAAAAATAAAATCCCTCCTGACTCTTCTGGCCCTTCAAAAAGCACTGTTAATCCTGAAAAGATCTTCCCCAGCAGCTTCAGCCCTGTCCTGTGACCAAGGCCCCTTGTCCTATGCTTGGTAAACTGGGGGCAGAGTTACAATCAAGTTCATCCATGGCTTAATACAGTGAAGGCACTGTCATATTCCCTGCAGTTTTATCACTCTGATAAAAGCAGCAAGGCTGTGGGAGCTGTAGAGGGAAGAAAGATCAAGAACAATGAAGCTGCTGAAGAGCCAACCCCACTTCTCCTGAGGCTCATGGAAAGACTCCCCCTCCCTCTGGGGCACTCGGGGCCAGCCCTCAGTGCCCTGGGAGAGCCCCTGTTCAGACAGGTCAGGCATACCCTGCTCTTTGCAGCAGAATGAGGAAAGGCTACTTGCATTAACCCCACACCCCTCCTCAGGAACAGGTGGAGGGGAACAGAGCAGCCTTTGTCCCTGTCCCCATGCCTGGCACACCTCCATGGGCCACGCACTTGTCAGGGGCTCTGCCTGGAGCTGTGCAGTGATTAGGGCCTCAGGGGACAGCAGTGGAGCTGTGCTGCCCTGCAGCACTTGAACATCAGCTTCCTTCTTGAAGTTTTGGATTACAGGGAACAGTGACCTAGGAGGTGTTGATGGGGGTTATTTTTTTTCCCAGTCCTACTTCTAACTGTTTTATCTATGATCTTTAAAGATGATGCTGCTTCTGGCTGTTCCACTGACTTGCCACTGGCAAGTCTCCATGTCAACAGGTTTTATGAAATGACAGCAGGATGTGTGAGCTACCTACTATGGACCAAATGTCCTGTTATTTTCACATCCCTCTGTCCCTAATGGATGCTTTGTTAGTAAAGCAGTGGGGCACCTTGTTCACTTACAGTCAGGGCTATCAATTTCCCATCCTTGCCTTCCTGATCATCTTAACAGCCACTTACCAAGTTTGCTTCTGAGCTGTAGCTTAAATTTTTACTAATTTCTTGGTCCATGGGGCAGCTTTTGGAGAACAGCCCATCAAGATTCATTCTGGAGGGTGTATTGCTCCTCTTTATTTTTCCAATCTGCTGGATAAAACAGAGAGGTATCAGGGGAAAACATGGCTTTGGAAGGCTGCTTGGCTGTAAAATTTCTGCCCTGCTTTTCTGTCATGTAGACATAGAAATGTTCAGCCTGTTTCTTATAAACACCTTGTGTGTCTTTTACCCTACTATGGCTTTTCTCATTCTCATACTCCATGGAACTTTTTGTCCTCCTCAGCCCTCCTCTGTGGCTGCCTTAGTTGCATCAGGACACAATTAAGGAGCACTCCCAAATTAACATTACTACAAGCCAGCTTGGAAGAACTTTAGAGAGCTGTTGCTTGTAAGCAGTTTTCCTGTTTTCTGCTTCCACAAGACTGATATATTCTGCAAGAGATGAGGATGCTGAGCAGTCAGGGAAGTGTGATAACACATCATTTTACAGATGACACCTAAAGGAATCCATGTACTCATATTTTATAATGTATGGGCTCAATGGAATATCTGAGACAGCCCAAAACTACAGGGCTTTCTTGCAAACTCCTGTATAGTCAGAAATAAAAGAGATTTATGGTCTAGAAACAACCAAAACATAAAGCTTGTCCCTGTTCCCTCTCCAGTCACCTCTTGTAAAAACTCTTAAAGGGTTTATGTGTTTCCTTTTTTCAGCCTTGTACATTAGGCATCTTCCTTATCCCATGTTTGTCACCACATTGCATCTCGTCCTTCACCTTGAGCTGTTATTCATCCCGTTCTTCTCACCCATGTTATCTGTGTTCACTGGCTTCATTGCAGCTTACTCTGACCTCACCTGCTCCAGGATCCACAACTCTACCCATGCCTGTTCCCTCTCTTCTTTCCCTGACTTCTCTCACAGTATTTCTCTACCTCTGATTCTCTTTTATTTCTCTGTTCCAGCCCACATGACCATTCCTTGTTATCCACGTTATCCATTCTGTGTTATCCATTACTGTCAAATTTTCAGCTCAAAACCAGGATATTCCCCCCAAAAAAAGCATTAGAATAATTTTTAGGACCCTGAACACCTCCTCTCTCAGTCACTAAGGATGTCATTGTCAGCCTCTGTTCCTTCTGTCTGTTCCTCAGCCTTATAACCAGTGTCATCCATTCTGACCCCTTTCCAGCTATTGCATTCAGGCTCTGTTAATCTTGCTGGGTCTCCAAGATGTGGAATTTCCTTTCCTATCCATCTTCCCGTCTTTATTTCAGAGCATCATTATTAAGCATCTTTTGTTCTGCCTGTGTCCAGTCTTGTACTGAAAAGATACATTTTCCAAGGCCATTGCATGGACCGTGCCAGCCCGTCTTTGCTTCTCTCTGCTTGTTCCTTGCTCCGCCACATCTGTCATAACATGCTTTGGTTTTGTTTCCCAGCCCATTCCCGCCTGTATCGCTGCCCTGTCATCTGTCACTCAACACTGAGAGAGAATTTTCCACCTTCAGCCCCCACAGCAGGCCCAGCCCATGCTGGAACATTCCATGTGTGTGATGCTGGAGGCTGCCTGGCCTGGGCTCACAGGAGCGCGTGGGGTGTGTTGTGCCGGCACGTGGCTCACGGCACCAACACGTTCCTCTGGCACCGGAGCTCCAGGCCAGGATAATACTTCCCAGATGCCTCCAACATGTTAGCAGTTATTGCTGCTGCTCTTGAAAATAAAACTTGCTTTAGGAGAATTTTGAAGATTTTCTAGCTTTAGCAGAGTCTGAACACAAAAGACTGGTTGCTAAGCACATTGTGGGGTTTGGTTTTTTTCTTTTAATTAATTATAGTCAGAGGGGGCCAATCTAAATGGCTGCTTTTCTTGCAGTGTCCCAGCGTGCCCATGCCTTAAACTGTGCACTGCCCCAGGAAATGGTCAGGCCAATCTTCTTTCCATTGATAATTACCTCGTGAATCTCAGTACTCCAGCACGAGAACAGCTCGCAAGGTTTTGGCAGGATGACACGAGTAATCCGTCCAGGGAAGCACTGGCTGTAAAAGCTGTGTGGGCTCGAACCATGCAGTACGAGCTGGGAGAAGATGCAGTGGGAGGAACTGTGCTCTAGTAACACAGTGTTACACACTGTAAAAATTCAAAGCGAACTGTGGGCCTCTGGCAGACTGTTTTCCATTTTAGAAATGCACGATCGTACGCAGCTGGAGAAGTTGTACTTGTTCTGATGTTCTCTGGCCATGGCTCAGTGGGAATGATATCCTTTTGGGAGGTGTTAGCTGCAGTTGTTACTGGGAGTTAATTCAATGCACAGAAGAGCTGATAGTTGCTTCGTTTGGATGCTGGATAAAGTGTGAGAGTGGGATATTTGGGAGTTCAGGAAACTTGGCTTCCATGGATTGATTTGCAGGTAGCAATGCTCTCCCCTCTCACTATTTCATTGTCATTCTCTCTTGTTTTCAGTTGCTGAGCTGAAAACTGAGTAGAAATTTGTCCACTGAACATGTACTCAGCCCGGATTCTTTTTCTGAAAGATGCATTTGAAGTGGTTTGTCACCCCAGTGTTATTAGATACAAGTATTTTATCACCCAATTAAAAAAATAAAAATCAATAGAAGCTTCTCCCCAAGAAGCTGTGCAACAGCTGTTTTATGAAAAGAACGGGAATAATTTGGTGATTTTTATGTCAAAGCAAGGTTAAGAGGGGACAAAACCCAGTCATATGGACCCAGGTGAAATCTATTCTCTGGCTGTCAAACTGTTGAAGGTTTTTGCAAGTACTGAACACGTTCTCCTCCTCTGTAGAGCTTTATGCTCAGCATCTGAACATCCAGTAATGCCAGCCAGAGGGACAGGGAAGTTCATGTTTGTGTCTGTGGCTTCACTGGTGCAAAAATAGAGAGCACTGCCTCAGAAGGTATCCTATTTAGCAACACCTTTGGAAAACTTGTAAAAAAGTTCCCATTTGTGTGCTCTGTGCTGTGTTTGCACGGTATGCGAAGCTCTGCTGCACAGAGCCAGCACAGCACGGAGCTGCTGCCTGGTTTGTCCATGTGCTCTGCCCTGAGCAGGCAGTGAGGCAGCACAGCTGGGGCACAAAGTACCTCTCTGTGTGTCACATGGGCCCCATCCAGGCTCAGTTCTAGCACTTCTGTCTCTGTTGCTTGTTAATATTTTGATATATTTTTCACCTTGTTGGAGAAAGGGTATTGATAAATGACCCAGTAAGAGTGTTCTTTTTTCTTCTAGGGGTTTTTAGGGCACTCTTTATTTGTGCCTGCAATACTAATGCATCCTTGGCTTTAAGAGGAGTTGAACTGAGTTGTGTCTTGTAGCAAGCACATCCCTGTTTGTGATAAGGCAAGGATAGGGAGTCCTGGCAGTGTGCTCCAGCATGGTAGGCAGTGTGCTACAGGGAGCCTTGCTTTCCAAGTCTGCTCTCTTGAGAGAGGGGAGAGGTGCTGCTGGCAGGGCTGGTCCCCTTGTATGACTGCCCGTGGTGGCCCTGCTCTGGGACATGGGCTCTTTGCCTTCCCAGCATGATGGGAACTTCACTGCTTGTCCCCTCAGTTATTTATTTGCCTGTTCTACTGACACACCTGTGCTTCCTATTACAGTTCTTTTTTTTTTTTTCACATTTATGTACATGTGCCTTTCAGTTCCCAGTTCAGCTGCCGAGTATTGAAATGCTCTTTTCACTGGCCAGCAGTGGGTTTGTCTGCACACTCCTGGCCCCCTAAAACTGACAACTAAACCAGTTGTCAAAAGCTTAGGCCCCGTTTGCTGCACATACAAGCACAGTGACGAGTAAGGACTGGGCAATATTTAGTATCATGTTGGTGAAAAGTTAAGGCTTGTCTTTCTGTGTTTATTTTGTCTAGTATTAGACTGGGAGTTCTTGAATAACTCCTTCTCTGAAGGCTTGGTCACTGGCCATCTTCTGGGACTGCAGCTTGGCTTTGTGTGTGCCCAGGCCTTCGAGGCTGTGCTGTGCTCACCACTTGCTCTGCTGGAGTGGCAGCTTTATTCCCCTGGTGCAGTCCTGGCTGAGGATGGCTCTTCGAGGAAGAATTGGAAGGAAATTATTACAATTGCAAATTAGATTCCAGTGGAGACTGTGCAACAATTATTTGAAATGTACTCCCTCAGTGACACTTATACAAAGTAAGTCCCACTGTATTACAAGCCACGAGGTCAAACTTTCAGCTATTTCACCTCTTGCTGATGCCACCTACCACAGAAGCATGTCTGATCAGTGAGGAGTAAGAATGAGGCTTTATTTCCATCGTGGAAAGGTGCCACGTGGTGTTTAGAGAGTACAGCAGGAGCTGGAGAGCCCCCCGACTGCAAACACTTGGAGTTACCATGGAAGTAACTCCCCCGTGCACAGTCTCTGCCAAGGACCCTGTGAGTGGTTTCACTGCGTGGGGGTGGAAACAAAAGCCAGGTCACAGCTAGAGTCACTCTGCAGCTTTTGTCCTTGTCGAGACCAGTTTCTGTTCACTGTGGGGTCAGAAGGGTGACTGTGACTTAACATTAATTGTGCAATTCTACAAGATGTACACAGGGTAAACATGTTATTTGAGCTCAGGCAGTGTAGTGCAGGAAGGCACTTGGGTCTGCATGTCAGAAGAGCAAAGGAACATAGGAGTGGCTTAGGCTGTTTCTTAGAGACAAGAAAATCAGATGAAAATGTGCCCTCCATGACTATTTTGTATCTTCTTTTTTCCTGCAATTTCATCCTGATACCAATTTCCCCTGAATTTCTCCTTCCAGGCAGGCTCAGAGCAGTGTCCAAGAAGTGAACTATTTTCCCTTTCAGGTGCCTTTATAGATATTCAGGCAAACTTTCTGTGCTTTCACCTTCAAATGCTCAAGCATGTTTGCAAGTGTCAAAGATTTTAGGAAACTACTGGAGATCATCATGGATTTTAGAAACTTTTGTGACACCAACAGTGTATCTCTGTCTTGTTGAATCACTGGACTTTATTTATTTTCAGTGTAACTAAGTGCCTAGAGAAGGTGGTAGTTGTTGTGCAGCTTTCAGAGGAGCAGGTGTGATCATGCTTCCCATTCACCATGATTAGCTTCTCCTGAAGATCCACATCCCTGCCAAATACTGCTCAGTGGCTTATGTCCAAACTCAAGCAGTCATGAAAAGCCTTCAAAGCCAGACAAGATTTGCAGAATGCCCAGGAGTTGAACAGTGCAATGATGTGAGTCAACTGTGGACCTGAGGAGCGTTCATTAAATGGAAGCCTGCAGACCTAGGGATTGGACTGTCATGCTGTGGTGCGTTTGGCAGGGAGAAAGTTTTTCAAAGCCATTAAGCAAATGCAGGCCAAAAACTCAAATACCCGTGAGCTTGAGCAGCTTGTGGATCCCAGTAGTTTGCAGTGTATGTGAAGGTTTTTTTACCAGGTCCTGAAGCTGCACTGAGAGCACAAACTCTTGTCCTACACATTATTCTCCTTGTTCCATATTTAAGCCAGAGACAAGGAGATTTGCAGGATCTTTACGTTCAGAAACCAGAAACCGTCATAATTCTAGGCTTGATTTTATTATGCCTAAGAAAGACAGCTATCTTAAACAGTGCAGAAGCATCAGGAGACAGTGGAAGTTTTGGCTGCTTAGCCCTTTCTCTGTAGCCCCTGCTGAGGTTAGCACAATTTGGAGAAAAACTCCAAAATCAAAGAAAAGTACCAGTACCCATAACTCTTAAACATTTCCCCTTTGAAATCTCTCACCTGCTGTGTTCCAGGATGCCTACAGGAGCTGTACAGATCCCCCAAAAACATTATGGGCAATTGATGTACTAACACCTGAAAAAAGGCAGCTTTTTTTAGTGCATTCTCTGCATTGTGAGAGCAGCTGAGAGCATTCTGTCCATACCTACATCGTGTGGCTGCTCCCTCACTGCCCTTCCCAGAGATGGATGCTACCACAGGTGTTTAGGGGGAGAACCATGACTTCTGGATCTTTCTCCTAGGAATGTGTGTGTCTATATAGACATGTGTTGGGTTTGGGGATTTTTATTTTTTTTTTCATGTTTGAAACTGTTGTGTAAAGTGCAGAGTCATCCTCTTGGATAATTCCATCCTCCATGGAGCATCTGCAGCTCCATGCATTATCTGCACTATTGTCTAGCCCTAACTCCAGGTGCTGGATGGCTGGATTCAGATTTCTCAGTTTCACAGGGGGAATGTGTGGGGTAAGCACGTGAGAACTGGAAGATGTGAAATTGCCTCCTGTCAGTGAAGGACTTAAATACAGTGTCCTTCTTTTCCTCTCCTGGGGAGTGCTATTGCTGCTCGCTGTTGAGTAAGAGGTGGGCTCTGCCTTGCGGGCTAGAGGAAAGAAAAATCTGTAATCAAAGAGCTCCCCAAGGTCTATCCCTGCCTTTCCTTTTCATCCTGCTCCTGATCCGACCCGGGCTGGCGCTATGCTTAGCTGGGGCATCTTTGAGTGTACCCCAGGCAGATTGATGCTTGGGGAACTTTGCAGTCCAGCAGCAAAAGTTAAGTTCACAAAAGGGCTCTGTAGAGCTGAATAGAGGTTTTCTGGTTGCAGAGATTTGAGGTTTCAGTGACTCAGGCCCACGGAGGCGTTGGCAGAGGGAGCCAAGTCCTTTAGACATTCTGGCTCCAGGATCCTGCCAGGGAGTGGATGGTGGAGTCCAAGAGGAGCCGCTTCTCCCGATCCCCGGTCGCAGGGCTGCACCTTCCTGTCCTCCCGCGAACACCCCGCACTTGTTGCTCCCTCAGGTGTGTGGGAAGCCGTGCGTGCCCTCGCCGAGCCTGGCCGGGTCCCACGGCCGGCTCTTCCCAGCCCCACCCGGCGCTGGGGATTTGCTTCTGGCAGGGCTGGCCTCTCTGTTGCTGGCACATCTTAGTGCGGGTGGAAGGATTTAAAAAAGCAGCCGCCTAATCCAGTGCTGACCCTCCTTAAGAGCCTCCCCTGCACACCCCACGGCTGCGCTCGGCGTTGCTAAGGCCTCGTGTATCCTGGAGACGGCGCCCAGCAAATAGCGGAGCCGCTCTCTGGAAAGCCAATATCGCAGCCGGATTGCAGCGCTCCGGCACGCTCCGCGTCCTGCCAGAAGGAATTCAGTGTCCTCCTGCTGCCAGAGCCATGGCGACGGCTCCCTGGGCAGGGACCCCGCGGAGCCCCGCGGATGCGCTGAGCGGCTGCCCCTGAGCTGAGGGGGCGTTCGCCACATGTGCCGTGCGGGACCGGCAATGGCCGTGCCGAGCCCTTTAGACTCCTGCCACTGAGAGCTGCAGGCAGCTTTTGTTCACAGCCCTCTGCCCCATCCGTGCCCCAGCTGTACAGCAGGCACTTCAGCTTTTCTGGTTGTTTTGTTTTTGTTTTTTTTTTTCCTGGGGGCTGAAGCCATGGCAAAGGTCCCCGACCGAAGCAGACACAAATGGAGTGCTCTTCACACTTTCCTGCGCTGCAACATGAACCCGGAGACCCAGCGGGTAGTGGTCTTTGTCATCCTGCTCTTCCTCATCATCGTCAACGTGGTGCTGATGTTTCTTTTGGCATTTCACTGAAGGAGGACTGCCGGTAGTGGTGTGGTGCATGGGGGTTTCCAGGACTGGGCAACAAATCAGCAGGTCAGCTTGTCGTTGTCTGCCTCTGGTCTGCTTGTCTGCTGTTACGGTAACTGTGTGTCTCAGAGTATCCCTTCCTTGTAATCATCACCCCCTTCCCCCCTGGCTCCCCTCACTCTCCTGCTGTTATCACTTGTGCCTTGCGGTTTGGATCAGTTAAACAAGAGAAAGGGAAAGAGGTAACGGAGCCAACCTGCTTAATCGTACCCGTGGCACTAATCAGCCTTGACTCCTTACGATGATGATGCTGTGCCTGTACGTAGCACTTCCCAGCCCTGGAGAAGCCCCAAGTGCCGCTGCTTTGTTTGCAGAGGGACAGTCATCCTATAAGGAGCCCTTACACAAGGACCTGCTACATGCAAACACCTGCTGTAAAAAGCTGAAGCCTGTAATGCCTCTGTTGCGCTGTCACTGTGAACATTGTGCTGTGCAGTGGCCTGAGTAATGCCCAATTAGCCAAAGAGATTGATTAATAGAGTTCATCAGGAATTCTGGCTGAATGAACACTGCAGCAGTGTGGAAGGAGTGTTTTGTTGGCTTTAATCCCATTTCCTTTATTATACCTCAGTGCTTATCAGCTCTGTGTATCAAGATGGCTGGCAGAGCCACAGCACAGGACGCTGCTTGCAGGCCACTCGTTTCTCACAGGCCGGTGGCAGCCGTGCCCGGCGGGGGAGCGACTCAAGGACCACTCTTGTAGACTGTGAGGAGGGAAGGGCAGCAAAGCAGCGTGTCCCCTCTGGGCCTGTTCACCTCCATGATGTGTTACCAGCAGCCCTGTCCAGCACAGCGCTTCCAGACTTGGCACTGGCACCTCAATGGAGCAACTTGATGGCACTGAAGGAGACCAATTCCCAGAGGAAGACAGACTGGAAAGGAAGCCACGCTGTTCTTAATGATGCTGCTTGCGTTTGTGCTGGAGACTGCAAAATAGTCAAGCCTTTAAAATTCAGCAGGATCCTTCATTTTGTGTGTTAGGTAATCTGCAGTTTAAGTACAGCTTTCACGAGGGCAGTGCATTTGCTGGCACTAATGGTTGAAGCTACTGCAGTCCTTTCAGACCTGAATATTTATGGCTCCTGGAGTCTGGTCTGGTGTTGAGAAAGGCTAGATGGTGATGTTGTCTCTGTCATCATGAGTGATGTACTCTGTACCAGTTATTTATGTGATTGTGTAATACATTAGTGTGGTACAAAATCACGTCACTTTAGCACACAAAAATATGGAATTTCTACTTGCTGCGCTCTTTTCTGTTACACCTGAGCTACAGAACATCCTTTTTCCTAAGAGAGGAGACTCTCCTGCAGTGCTGGGTATGGGGCAGCTCTAGGCCACAGCTCCCTGCAGTTCTCTGAGAATCTCCTACCTACATGAACAGTTTTGAATTATTAAAAATCTCAAACTATTTATTATCTAGACATTGTGATAAACAGCCACTGGAACCATCCAGTCTGTGTGGGTTTCTGAAGTTACCATTAAACAAAAACCAAAACTGAAGCTGCAGCACACAACACTGGCTTTCAAACAAACCTGATTTCTCTCAGCTCTAAACTTTACCTGTGGTCTTAGTTACAGCTGGAACCAGAACTTAATGGCATAAGGTGGAAAAGAGGTTGTTTATTGCAAAGGACAAGTGAATGATGTGAATGTATACCTCAGTCTTCAGGTGACAGATGAAGGACCAAAGTATGGCTTTGGGGTCATAGGTGTCAGTGACAGAAGGCTTTTGGCTGCTGCTTGTGAGGGCAGATCCTGCATAAGGTTTGAGCAGGCTCTGAAAGTGCTTGAGGTTCAGAAGCTCTTGCCCCTTGTCTGCTGGGAGCAGTAAGAGGCCTCAGCATCGTGGCAGGCCCTGCACTGTGTTTGAATTGTCAGTTGTTGCTGTCTTGCCTGTTCCGTATCTTGAAAAAGTGCAAAAAAATCTGATGTTAGATGAGAACTGCAGTTACTCACAGGGCCTGCACACACACACACACATAGCTCTGAGGAGCATCTGGTAGATTGGCTCCATTCATAATCCCAGTGTTTGGCTCAACACGTAGGAGCCATGTGGGGCAGCTGGGAAGCTGAGCACAAATGTCTGCCAGCCCAGACTGATCCCAGATCACAAAGTGACTCATGTTCCTGTTTAGCTCAGTGCCGTGTCGCTGAAATGCTCCTTGGGTGGCTTTTGTCACTGAACTGCAGACTGTAGCTCCCTGTTACACTCTGCATGAGAAGGTACTTCAGGGAAGTTCTCCAGAAACTTCTTTTTATTTAGTGTCCCGCAAAATTGATTAGCCAGGGCTGGTCGTGGTGATGAAGTCCTTCACCCCCTGCTGCCTGCTCAGCCTGGGGACACCCTGTTCCTGCCGCTCGCTGAAGGGCTCTGCTGGTTTGGAACCTGGTGATGGCAGTGTCCCAGGGCAGGCACAGATCCCACAGCGCTGCAACCTCCTCCTTCTCTCTCTGGCCCACTTTTACCACACCTACACAACACCTGGTACAGTGTCCTTGTTCCCAAAAATCTCCCTCTGCTCTGCCCAACTGCAGGGGCTGTGTCTGTGGGAGCCAGAGCCATTTGCCTTTGCTGCTGTGACACATCAAAGCTTGTGCAGCAGCAGCCAGTGTATGTAATGGGAGTGGGAGAATGTCCTGTAACAGCTGATCCAGCGCCCCAAAATGTTCACTGCTGAGACTGGAAAGAAAATGGAAGGCTCAGGAATGATGTGAGTTTGATGCTTCTGAGGTACAGAGCTGCCACATTGCTTCCTGCAAGGCAGCTCTCCTCTCTGGGAAGTGTTGTAGTTGTTGATGGAAAGGGCTGGAGCCTTCCCCAGCTGCCTGCTGCTAGAGAACTAAAGCAAAGAACTGTTTTCTTCAAGGCCTGTGGGGAGTCCAGGACAGTGAGGAAGAAAAGCATGTTATAGGAAAAAATAATGGGACCTCTGGTGAAATTGCCTCCCCCTTCCCTGCTTGGGGCAATTTACATTACTCCTGCTTAGGGCTGTTTCACCAGATTGTTCATACCAGAACAGTTGGGAGCAAAAACAGTAGGACTGTTCTTGCATTTAAGAATTCTGAGCAGAAAAATAGCAAGATTACAGAGTACCCTTTGGAAATATGTGTTACAGCACTGCCTGCCACAGGTGTTAACGCTGGTTGCTAAGAGCCTGGGAATACTTTTCCTCTTGATATGTAATGTTGGGTGAATTTTAATTTTTCCTAACACTTGTCTAGGTTCTTGATACATGACTATTCCTGAAGTATCTGTGTCAGGTTTTATTATGGGGAACCCAGGTTTTGTCCCCATCCTGAGCTTCCCCTACGGCTGTACACATTCAGCTGGAAGCTGCAGATGACATGGAAGTGTTAATCAGTCTGATATTAGTTGTGACTCATTCAAGCCTGCCTCATATCTTGGCTGAAGAAACTGTGATGGCTGATAAAGCCCAGGAAAAAAAGAGCTGATGAAGGATCCCTGAACCATGTGCAGGAGCTGTAGATGGTGATGGAAGGATGGTGGGGAAGGAGAAGCCTCTGACATTTCTGTTGTGTTTTTCAGTTTGCTCTCCGCGCACTTGTTTGACACGAGCTGGGCGCTCTGCAGGGGGGCTCTGATTGCCTTCCCTGCAATCATCTGAACATCAGACTGTGCCATAGCACTGGGGACACAGCCCCAGGGGGGAGCAGCAGTGCCAGGGGAGGGGGAGCAGCACAGTCCCTGCCTCCCTGCGGAGCAGTTGGGGTGGCTGCTGTGCTCTGCTCCTGCTGAGGAGCAGGTCATGGCAGCCGGGCCCTTGTGTGGCCACTGGACAAGTCCTGCTCCTCCTCCCTGGGTGCTGGGTGGGCTGTGCCTCCCCCCTCTCTTCTGTGTCCCAGCTGAGTGGGACCGTGCAGCGACAGGGCAGGAGCTGCTGCCCTGACCCCCCCCCCCCACCCCCGTGGGGAGTCTGTGTTGCCCCTGGGTGGGGCAAGAACGCTTAAAAGGCAAGAGCTTTGCTCTGCTGCTGCTCTTTGAGTGCAAAGAGCATCTGTGAACAGGAGTGAGACCAAGACATCATTTCTGAAGGGAGATCTGGGCTTTAGATTTTATCTTTGCTTAATTTGTTCTCCCAGGCTAAACTCATTTCTGTGGTGATATGTGGTATCTGCTGTCTTTGTGATTTATTCTTGGAATCCAAGGCATGAGCTGGCCAGATAAGAAACAGAGTGAGCACTTAGGATGATACCATCAACAATTACTTTTAATTAATGCTTCCAGTGTTTTTATTTAAAGGGGGAAAAAAGCAGCAAAAGAAGTCCCATTATACAGGTTAAAGAAAGATCTCAGGAGGGGTAGTACTTGTTACTGATGCTGTGTCACTGGCCTTGTTCACTACAGAACGTGCTGGAAATAAAATTATGTCTTATATGAGTCTTTGTTCTTCGGCTCCAGGCACGACTGTGGTTGTCACCTACAGTGCACCCACTCTGTGTCTGCTTTTGGCAGTGGCAGAAATGGGACTCGAAGGGGTAGTGTGGACCTGCCTCACACCAGTGGCTTTCTCTGTCCTGTCATGTGTGTGCAGGCTTTCTGCATTTGTAGTTGATAAGTGTAATAGCTCAGCTGTGCTGGAGATGCTGCGAGAAATATGTCTCCCCAAGTACCAAGAGGTGTTGATCAGCCTTTCAGCAGAGGAGTCAGTCAGGTGTGAAGGACCTCAGAGAGGGAAACTGGGCAGTTTGCTCTCCCTTGCAGCTGCCCAGCAGATTTGGCCCCTCTGGAACAAGAGCCTGCTGTCGGGCTCTGGTCCCACACATCCCACTGCAGCACCAGGGTCCCATGTCTTCCCCTCCTCCTTCCAGGGAGAGGGACTCTAGCACAGCCCCTTCCAGCATGCTTTCCCCTCCAAAGAGTACCAGCTTCATACTGGGCACTGAATCTCTGCTGTCCTTGGTGGCAGAGCACGTAGAGCCTCCAGCACCTGGGGGAACAGGAGCTGCCTTCAGCCCCCTCCCTCCTTCCCACAGCAGTTCTGTCCAGAGCAGGCTGCTGGACAAAGCCAGGGTGACACAGGGCATGGAGCAAACCCCCATGGCTCCCACACTTAAGAATCTTGTGCTTGTTCAGCATCGCATCCATGAGGGATATCCACACAAGAATGGAATTAGCCCGTTCTCTTCAGCTAAGCTGTGCTGATTTGTAGTGACCACTGTGCAGGGGCAGTACCTCAGCGTATTTATAGCCCCGGTGTCTATAGCCTTTGTGGTCACGTGGCTCTGAACAGCACAGCAGAGCAGGGTTTGACTGCTTGTGGTTGTCTTGAACTGTGATCTTGTCCGGTCTTGGCATGTTGAGTCTCTGCAGAATTGTGGCTGACTTTCTATGGAAATACAAACACTGTGTGTAGGCATCACGTGGGAATCCAAAGAGCCACACCAGGATCTCTCAGCAGCAGCCTAACACAGCTTTCCTCACCTCACCAAATGAAATAGTTCCAGCAGGAGATTAAGAAAAGACAGGCTCCTAAGGAGTCATGACTTAGTATTTTTAGCATCCCAGTTCTCACCTGTAGTGCCCAGGAGTCAAGACTTGTTATAGTAAGCATTATCAAATTACGTGGTGAGAAGATTTGCACTGGGTGCCAAGAGAGGAGTGTTGGGAATGGCAATATCCCATTGCTGCCTGACCTACCAGAGCCTGCTCTGCACTGAGCTGCCTCTACTAAACTGCTTTGTCTGCTGAAAAGCCTGTGGCCAGTATGGGAGGGTTGTGCAGGGAGTCAGGGCAACTGGAGGGAGAGCCTGTGAGAACAGATGTGTGATCCTCTCCTCCTTGGGCTGGAGAAGCCATATCCTGCAGGGAGAGCAGCAGGTGCTTTGGTCTTCCACAGTTAGAGAGCTTGTTTGCGAGGTGGTCTTGGAAACGGGAATGTGGTTCTGGTTTGAGGCCTTAGCTTTGTTTGGGCCATTAAGTCTCTTCATCCAGATGTTGTGGATGTGAGACGAATTAATAAAGTGGATATATTTAAAAGCATGATAGTAAAGGGGCTCAGAAGATCCCAGGAACCTGCTGCTTCCTGAACCAATCTTTACCTAGCACAGGACACTTGCAATGGGAAAAGGTTGTTTGGGTTTTTTTGTATAAGTGTACATAGCTTGAAGAACCCTCTGTGGGACTACAAAAGGCATGACTCATTTTTATATTTACAGATGCTAATCAAAACCAAAGGCTTAGGCAGCCTCCTTTGCCTGACAGTGAGACATTATCAAGGGTTTTTTGTTCTTTTCCTCTTCTCTATCTGGTATTCAGATTTTCCTCTGCCCCATTTTCAAAGACAGCAATTCTTAGTTCAGTGAGGAAAGGATCTACCCCAGTGTTTGTGTGTTAGGAAAGAGACCAGCAGAAAGGGGTGAGAGGCGTGGAAACCATGAGTTTTGGGTCCCCAGAACCCTGCAGGGTTTCTCTTTCAGGAGGAGGTGAAAAAATGGATACTAAACTGTGCGTGGTTCTTTGGGGGCAGAGAGACCACCTCTGAGCCACTCTATGGAAATGCATAAACAGTCCCTGTTGGCCCAGCATGTCTGCCAGCACCTACCAGTGATGCACAGACTTGGGCAGTTTAGTCCAAGGGAGATGTTTTCACAGGAGATAGGAGCAATAGAAATCATTTCAGTGTGTTCCATTAAAATTAAATCATGCACACACACGAAAAGGAAAGCCATGCTCTGTGTTTCTGGCTTGCTGCCCACCATGAGCCCAAAGAGATGCTGACCTTTTGATGATTCAGAGAGGTTTGCTGGCAATGCAGTTTGTATCTGCTTTAAAATGTTTTCTTTAACCTTATTTGTAAAACAAATTTAGATTAATTTGCCTTCAAGCTCTAGCTTGCTGTATCTTTTGGGGGAAGGGCATAGCAACAGTCAATCAGTGGGCAGAGAGCTCTGGGACCTGCATGGCTCCTTTTCCTTTCCTTCTGCAAGAAGTAAGGATGCAGCATTTATCCTCAATAAATCCCTGTGTCGTGTGAGTTGCAGCTGAGCTGTTTTGGATACATTGTCCTGAGGGATCTGTGAAGTACAATTCTCATTTGTCCAAAGAAATAATGGTGAAAGAGAAAGCAAAAAAAGGAGGTAGAAAGGAAAAATTCCAAAATTAAGTCATGGGACAGGCAGTGGAACCGGGAGCTATCCTGCGGAGAGGGAAAAGGATGGGAAATGTCCCAAGGGGATGTGCTGATGGGAGTGCAGAGAGCAGGGGTGATGTTGCAGCAGCAGCAAGAGGAGAATGGGGAAAGCATAAATGACGTAGCAACGTGTTAATGTAGCATCAAATAAAATTTCCTGAAGAATATAGTTTCTATTTGGAAGTCTGAAAAGTGGTAATGTAAAAAAGATGCAACAGCAGTCACTCTTACTTGTGAGAAAAGCCACACAGAAACATCCTGGGCTGTTTCCATTCCCAATTTGTACGGTTAAAATCAGGGCATCAGAAAATGCACAAATGTATTAACCAGGTTTGCTTCATCCTCTGCAGTGACTTCAGAGCTCTTGGTGAGGTGAAGAGGGGAATCAAGCAGTCTGACATGGTTTTTATCTACAGCCAAGCTGGAACCAGAAGCTACAAACTTTGTAGATATGAGAGCCCTAGGTCAGAGTCTTGTTCAAACCTGAGAGTTCAACCCCAGGCCTTGCTCCTTTCCAGCCTTAGAAACCAAAGAAAGTAGGAGAAGAGTATGTGGACAATTTCCAGATGCTGTTACAGCTGCACCTGGGCTGTTTGGGGTAGATGGGACTGTGGCACTTGGATGCTGCCTTCACCCTGGAGTGATGGGTGCCACAACTGGGGGAGGTATGAGGAGGGGGCTGGCCAAAAGTTAGAGATTCTTAAACCACTTTTAAACCTTAGAGTATTTCAAGCTCCTTAAGCCACTTTAAGGCTTTAGATGGGTTTAAAATGCTTAAAACACTGTAGGGCCTTCGATGAGTTTAAGCTGTTTAAGCTGATTTAGAGCTTTGGAATGACTTAAGTTCTCTGGCTTTAAGGAGGTTTTGAGGTCCTTTGAGCTCCTGGGTGTAAAGGCCTTTCTGAATGTTTTGAGTGAGGATGTAGCACATACCCACTCCTGTGAGCTGTGTCCAGGGACTCTTTCTCCCAGGCAGTGTCTGAACAGCCAGGTTTCCCTGGGTAAATTTTCATCCTCTCTTTTTTTTGGTGGGGGGGGAAAGAAAGTCAGGAGTCGGACACCCATGTGGTAGGGGAGAATGGCTCCTCCAGGGAGCGCTGTGTCAGTAGGATGAGGTGTGTGGGATCTGTTACGTCAAAGCCGTGTGGAAAACAGTTCTGAGGAGTTCCAGCCTGCAGGATGACAGCCCTACCCCAGGGGACATCCTCATGTCCCTGTAATTACTGTTGGCAATGGCTAAGTTTCCCCCTGAACCAGGGTGTTGCTGTACCTCACCGAATGTATCTATTAACATTTTCATTTAGTCAATGTTTCTTTCCTTTTGTGTTTTTTACAACCCTAATGTCCTAAGGCCAGGTCTGCAGGGCCAGGCAGAAACACTTTCACCTGTGACTTGGGTAACTACTCAGGAAGAGAGGCAAGTGTGGCCTGGCTCTTTCCCTTGTGTGCCTTCCCAGGTGTGTTTAAGGTCCCTGATGGGCTGTATCCAGATAGGATGTGTTTAAACAGCACTGAAGGATGTGTGTACATTTGCTTAATTTCTGTTTAAATCATCTCTGTGTTTGGCTGTGGGGCTCCCTGTGGCACAGCTTAATTATTCACCGCAGGGAAAGGTACTGCTTTTGTACCAAACTGCTTGCCCAGTGATTTCACTGGGCTCCCAGCGGCCTTGCCTTAGGAATCACCTCTTTGTAAGCCTTCAGCTCGTGGCCATCCTCCATCCACCTGTCTCTGTTGCAGCTCCAAGGTCTGTTCAGCTTGTACTGGCCTAGAAACTATTCCCACGTTTGATTTGTGATGCTCTTTGTGCCTTGCCTATTTCTCCTCTGCCTTTCTGAGTCATTCCTGACATTTGGACTTTCTGACTCTGATGAAGAAGGCCGATGTTTTCTTGAATGGGTCTACAGAGACATTCCTGAGGAGCAGCTCATTTAGTCAGTCTCTTGTGGTAGTCACTGCTTGTCACAGAGTTTCATTTGCCATTTTGTCACCTGCCTTTCAGCATTGTTTCTGCTTGTTTAAAAAGAGGGAAAATGTATTTCACTTATACCAGGAAATAAATGTCTAATGGCAGTTTAAACAAGTGACCTCTGGGAACTTGCATGACAGGTTAAAATGGGAGCTACTTCACAACTTTACTTACAGCTCGTGCTGCCAGCAACTGCAACGTGCAACTATAGAACGTGATACAAAGACAGCCTGGCACGGAGTACTGAGAGGTTGGAGAAGGGCTGTGCTCCTGTTATTTCCTTATGCCAACACTGAAGGATGTTAGTTCCCCAGGTTAGCAGAATCTCTTGTTATACAGGTCATGGGAGAGGGATGGTTAGAGTACTGAGGGCACTGACACGTCCTCAGCCACCTATCCCCAAAGTAAGAACTTTCCTGGCTATTTCAGGCAAAAGTAAAACGCTTGAAAGCAATTTCAGTTGATTAGTTTTGCCTTATAATAATCAGCTCCCACATCTTAGGTGAGGAACTGAGAACTGTTTGTGTCACTCTGGGGTTTGAAGAATCCCTTTCAGTGGGACTCAGATGGGTGTGCACCTGGCGAGGCTCCCTCAGCCGTGCTCTGCACTGGCAGGTCCAGATAACACGAGGCACAGCTCTGCCTCCTCCACCTTCCACAGGGGCTGCTCCCCTCCTCCTGCAGCACTCCATACAGGGAGCTCTCAGAGCTTCTCCTTGCCTGCTGCGGGGGACCCTCCTCCTCCTCCCATCTGTTTAAGCCACTTCTGAGGGGGAATCAGGGCTCAGATGATATAAATAAAAGGGAATAATGTAATTAATGCCAGTCAGAATGGTTTAGTGGAAAACAGTTCTTACCAAATAAATGTGATGACAAATTTTGAATGTTTGGTAAATGGAGGCAGCTGTACTAGATGTCACATGAGGAGTTTAACTACAGGCACTGATTAAAAAAGCAGCCCTATGGAGTATCAGTGTAGCACCCTTAGCTGGATTAAGATCTTCACTGACTGGCTAAGGAGAATCACTGTCAAATTAAAATATGCTGAATGGAGATCTGCAGTGTTTGGTACATGCCTGAGAGTCCTCCACTATCTTTAATCAGTCTCAGAAATCTGTGCTGAAAAGCATGCAGCTGACACTGCAGGCAAAAGGGCAACCAATGCCGAGGGCACGGCTTGACGGGGCACAGTGTGTGGGTCTGTGCCTCCGAAGCCATGAGCGTGACCCTCTGCCCACGTGGGAACATGTGCCTGCTCTCACATCGGCAGGGGGGGCTCCTGCTACCCTGAAACACGTAGGCAGAGGAGCAGCAAGGAGCAGTGAAGTGTTTGCAGTGGCTGCAGAGTTGTGGCAGTGGTTCTGGCACCCTGGAGCCAGGCAGCAAGTCTAGTCTAGCACAGCTAGCCCAAATTCCTGCCTGGCAGTGAAGGGAGACAGGAACCCCAGGGGCTTGGTTATCTCATCATGCTGAGAGAGATGCTGAAGATGAACCCTCCCTGGGGTGCCTCTCTCCCCACAGAGGGGAGATGCTCTGAAAAGACAACCAAGATAACTCGTTCAGACTCAGTGCCTGCTGCTCAGATGACAGAAGCTCTGCAAGATGAATTTAATCTCTGTTGTCCATCATTAGACAGTGAAGCTAAAAGTTTTGAGAGGAAGCAAGAGCAAGCTGTCAGGACAATTTGAAAACTATCCTGTGGGTCCAGTTCAAGGCAGAGGCCAGCTGGCTTCTGCCCACTTTCAGGGAAAATAAGTGTTTGTGTGAATGAAGCACTACTTTGGGGCAAGTGCATAACTCCTCTGCTTTGCATGAGAGAGGCAGAGGAGAAGCTCTGGAAGCAGAGTGACTGGTGAAAGCTGGAGCCAGGCAGGGGGGCTTTGCCTCTGGGACCAGAACTGCTGCAGGGCTTAAATGTTTGATGTGCTGACCCAGTTCAGCCTCAGTCTGTAACACACAAGTTACAGTGGTCAGGCAAGGAACAGAGGCTG
>JAWWES010000011.1:22760073-22850250 GCA_035583135.1 Lophotriccus pileatus | reverse complement strand
TTGTTTCCTTGTAAAGAAATGTTTTTTATGTAATTATAACCAGTTACTTATACAAAGTTTTAATTCAACCTATTACACATGTAATCCGGGCCTGTGACAAGGGAGGGAGTGTGCACTGGTGTTGTATGCAGATGTATTTGTATCGAGGGGTAAGTAATCATGTCTAGAAGAAGCTACATTTAACGTTTAAAGCAGTTCTGTGTCATTATACTAAAAATTCCTACAGTTATGTGTGTTTCTCCTTCATATCTTATTTTTTCTCTGTGCTGAGATTGATCATTTGAGTCACGTTCAAAATATTCTTGTGGGCACTCGGAGATCTACAATAGTGCTACAGAAAAGCTCCGGAGTGAAATGCAGCGACACTTGGCTGCTTTAGCTCGGGTGCTTTGCAGTTGTTTACCAAACAGACCCTGGGACGGTGTGGCTGCAAGGCTGGTGTTCCTCTGCTCGTGCTGTGCTGCCATCTGATGGGCACCGGGAATGGCCGCCAGTCCCACAAAGCCCTGGGATGATGTAGTGCCGTTCTTCCCGCATTGTGTGCCCACCGGCAGCTCTATCTGCTTTTATATCAACAACAAACTCTCTTTAAATAGTCCTGGGGAGTCCGAGAGTCTCTCTGTTATTGGTAGTATGAGCACAGTAAATCTAGATAAACCCCCAACCATTTACTGGTTACCCCCTCCCTCCCTAAGTGCCCTCATATACCTGAGAAATTTCACTTGATAAACCCTTTTTGTCCTGGTTTTATATGTAGTCTTCCTGGAAGACTTCTGTCCACAAGAGATGCCTGCTTAAAACCACTCATATAACACAGTAGAAGCAGCTGCCATGTGGATTGAAAAGTACCCTCCCCAAACTATCTGACCATAGCTTCCCCAAGGGGAAGATAGTCTAGGAGCAATATACAGCCCTCTTCACACCCAATCCAGACTCAGTCCTAGTCTGCCATTCAACAGTCTGACTGTCCCAAAATTCCTTGGCAGAGTTGTGTTTAGCACTGCAAACTGTGACCATCTTGTGTGTCTGGCGCAGCTGCGAGTGAACCAGGATGAGCCCATGGAAGATTATCCCCTGAAGGTGGAGGGGGGCAGAGAGGACGACTCCCGGCGCTTCGGGATGGGCCAGACCACCAAAGACCAGATGAGGACCAACGTCATCAATGAGATCATAAGCACAGAGAGAGACTACATCAAGCACCTGAAGGACATTTGTGAGGTAACCGAAAAAAGGGGGAAGGGACTGTAAGAACTTGCCCAAAGCATAATGGAGAATGTCCCATTCTTGCCCAGAAAGGGACCCTGAGCAGGTAATTTTCCTGAAAATGAGACTGTATTTCCCTCAGAGCCTGCTCTGCTGGATGGCATTACATGCTCAGAAAACAGAAGACTATTCATTACAGCAATATCCCAAATGCCTCTGCATTTGGAGCACGCACTTGTGCTCTGATTAAATGGAATTAATTGAATTTCCCAAGCCAGAGAAAAGTAAATGTGTAAGCCTTGCTGTCCTCTCTAATATGTGTTCTGAGCTAATATAATCAGCAACTCCAGCCTTCAGACAAGTCTGCTCAGATCAAAACAACTGGGGGATGCTCAGCCAAATGGGCCCTTCACTTGCAAATATGCTGAGTGTTGTGACACCTCTCCTAAAAGAGATGCCCTGGTCCTAGGGAAGGTAACTGGGGAGAGTTCTGCAGGAACACAGTTCTTCACTGAAGTGGTACAAAAGTGCAGTGGCTCCCAGGAGAGTAGCTGGGGCAAAGCAGCACCCACACACAAACAAGCCTCTGCACTGTCCCCACATCCTGGGTGCACTCCTCCCTGAGTCAACCAGGCATCTTCCCACACAAGCATCCAAACCACATCCACAACTGGATTTAATTGGTTTGAATCTGTCAGCGGGTCAGTGCTGGGGTCAGAACATCCCACAGCCTGCAGCCACAGAAAGGGCTTTTTAACAGGAGGGAAAGCAGCTCTGTGACTCCTTTAGGTGTGGGTTACAGGATCCTTCAGGGCACTGATGTGTCTGTGGCTTGGCTTGGCTTCTGTTTCTGCCATGTTTGGGGTGACATTAGAAGAAATAACAGCCTATGCAGGCAGGGGGTGCAGGAACCTGCTGCACACCTGACTGCAGTGCCTGGGCGTTTCTGTTGGTAACCAAAGGCCACAGAGCGCGTGGCCAGGAAGGTTTACAGTTTGGTTTCCTCTAGGGCTACATTAAGCAGTGCCGCAAGAGAGCTGACATGTTTACAGAAGAACAGCTGAAGACAATCTTTGGGAATATTGAGGACATCTACAGGTGCCAGAAGAAATTTGTTAAAGCACTAGAGAAGAAATTTAACAAGGACCACCCACATTTGAGCGAGGTTGGCTCATGCTTCTTGGAATATGTAAGTAAATTTTACTTCATGGGAAAGGGGTAGCTGAGCGTGGATAAAGCCAGAGGATTTAGAAATTCATCTGACACAACCGAAGCTATCTTTAGAAAGACCCACCCACCCAAACTAATTGCCACACCCCACTCCCTCCACCCTGTTCAACCATTGCTCCTGCTCCCAACTAAATATCCTGTAACTCTTGTGGCTGTGGAAAGAGCATTTTCAGAGCGCCCCAGCTTCTGAACACTACCCTCCCTGCCAGACCTTGGCAAAAATGTAGGAAGATTCTAAAATTTTGAGCTGGATGTGAGTTTACAGGATGGTATTTCCAGGTCAGTGCAGGATCAGCAGCGGCTGATCCAGCCATTCAGAGCATTCAGCTGGGCACAGTCCAGGATACATGGGAATGTCCTGGTCTTTCAGAGAAGCTGCACGTGCTGTAACCTGGAACACCATCCCCGGCTCCAGGCCTCTGGGCTTCAGAGTCTGGGAGGATGCAAATCCCCAGACAGAGATACAGGAGTAGGAGCTACCCAGGGAACACACAGAGGAGTCTGAGCCAGGCCGCCCCCCTGAGGAACATGGCCAGTAAATGCCTGTTTCCCTTGCAGCAAACAGAGTTTCAGATCTACTCCGAGTACTGCAACAACCACCCCAACGCCTGCATGGAGCTGTCCCGCCTCACCAAGGTGAACAAGTACGTTTACTTCTTCGAGGCCTGCCGGCTGCTGCAGAAGATGATCGACATCTCCCTGGACGGGTTCCTGCTGACCCCCGTGCAGAAGATCTGCAAGTACCCCCTGCAGCTGGCTGAGCTGCTCAAGTACACCAACCCCCAGCACAGGTGGGTCAGCCAGGGGCAGGGCAGGAGCCAGGCTGGGCTCATGGAAATGGATTTGTGCAGAGCCCTGTAGGGAGGGCAGTTACCAACTGCCAACACCACAGTTCTCACGGGTTACCTTGTGGAAACCAGGAAAAAAAGTACTTTTCTGTCAAATATGTAATTTTCCATTACAGTAGCACTGGGCTTTCCGAGTTAAAAGGTCCACCTTATAATGGCACTTTTCTATTTTATTTAACTCACCTCTCTGGGATACCACCTTGTAGATACTCTGCAGTTACGTGTTTCTGGTGGTGGTGTTGAAAACTTAGTCTCCAAAAGCACTGGTAGAATATACCCCAAAATGCCCACATAGCTACACCTCACCAGTGGGACGTCATGGCCTGCAGCAGCCAAGCCACACACACTCAGTGCCCTGTCAACACCAGCTCCAAAGCCTCCAAATCCATTGCTCAGTGTCAGGGTGAAGGCCTTGCCTTTGGCTCAAATAACTGTCGCTTAATCAAGCATCTGAAATAATCAGCTACAGAAATAAAACATGAAAAATCTGTATTAAAGTGTTGATATTGGTCCATTGTGGCTTGGCTTAATTTCACCTTCCTAATTGCAGCCCTGGCATTTCCCAGAATGGTTTTAAGCATGTCTTGTTAAATCTCTAAGCATGTTGTCTGAAGCTGACCTCGGAGCAGAAAGCTCCTTAATGCAGTGCACAGATGTTTTGAAAGTTGCCTTAGAGCCAAGTTGTGCAGCTTAGCTCCTTCCCACTCTGAACTCAGCAGAAGTAGCTGGTGGCAGCAGATGGTGTGTGGGGGAGGGTGGATCAGCTTCTGTCCTACCCTTCCAGATAAGCCATCGGCTTCTATTTGAAATGAAGCCAGTTAATGCAGAACTGCCTCACCTCTGCATGACAGATCAGCCCCGGGGTGCAAACAGCGGCATTGTGAATGTGTTGTATTATGTTGCAGAAAGAAAATGAGGCTTGGAAAGCCCTGGAGATTCTTCCAACTCAGATTTACACCTCTGTGGCTAAACTTGATGACTTAGCCCCTTCCCTTTCCCAAATTTGGCCTGTATTTGTTGGAGGCCCATAATCTGTGCCTCGAAACTGTGCCTCCAATTTCCAGCACAGCACAGCTGGGACAGACTGCAAGTGGAACTGTGTAGTGCCCAGCTCAGCCGTGAAGGGCTGCCCTCCTTTGCAGTGCAGGTACAATACACATGTGCCACTTTGCCATGTCTGACACCTCTGCCCATCCCCAGGGATTTCAAAGATGTCGAGGCTGCCTTAAACGCCATGAAAAACGTTGCCCGGCTCATCAACGAGAGGAAGCGGCGGCTGGAGAACATCGACAAGATTGCTCAGTGGCAGAGTTCCATAGAGGACTGGGAGGTGAGACTTCCCCTCCCCTGTTCTATGTTGGTCCTATTCTGCCCTTCCAACAGCTTCTGCTTACAGTGAGATCTCCCTATCCAGCCCCACCTCAGTTCTCTGCCCCTCCTCGTGGTTTTTTATTTTTCATTTAAACAGCTGTGATCTTTTAGTGCAACTGAACAGGTCTAGCACATAACCCAGCTAGACCAGCTGCCTTGGTGTCTTCCCTGGGATTTTTGCTTTTTCCTTGCAGAATGAAATTAGCACGTAGGTCAGTGAAATTCTATTATTTTTCTCTTGCCCCCCATTTTATCTCCAGTGGTTTCAAACCCTCGGGATGAGAATTGTCACTTAATGCTTAACAAGCCAGGTTATTGTTGCAGAAACATAAGCTGTGATATAGCGACAGAGGAAGCCAAGGTTCCCTGTAGACTCATTTTAAAATTTGCTAAACCAAAGGAACAAAATACTAATTTTCTAAATCCTAGACTCAATAAAACCCCACTGCCTCCCTGCCCAAGCGTGTCAGGCTAAATTCTCAGCTCTCTGCTTATGTGCTTCCTTTCTGTGTGGGATGAGGCAGCTTCCCTAAGCAGACTCCTTGGAAAAGGAGATTTTTTTCATTTAACATGCTATTCTTCTCCTCAAATTCAGTTCTCATTCCCTGGGTGCCAAGGGCACAGTGTCTGTCCCCCTGCTGTGACAAGGACTGTCCTTCAGCACAGAGGCTGCCTCTCATTCCCAGAAGACTTTTGTCAGCAGGAATTCAGGCCCCTGAATTATTTCTTGCTCCCCATTTTCAGATGGCTGAGACCAACCTGTTCTTTGTGCTGTTCCCAGGGTGAAGATGTCCTGGTCAGGAGCTCAGAGCTCATCTATTCTGGGGAATTAGCCAAAATCTCCCACCCTCAAGCCAAGAGCCAACAGAGGATGTTCTTCCTCTTCGATCACCAGCTTGTCTGCTGCAAAAAGGTAATCCCAGCCAGGCACCAGTGCTGCTACCACAGTGCTGAGGAATTTAAGTGAGCTCCCTCTCCACTCCTGTGTGTCTTTAATACTTACAGGCTCTGTGTGCTCCTGGCACCGAGACCTCCCTGTGCATTCACTGCAGTCTTTTCTCTGATGTCCTGGGGTGTTCTGTGCCCTGAGCACAGCAAAGAGCTACCAGCCTAATTCTCGTACTGAAAGAGGAAAGCCCTGCACTGCTTCTAGGGTTAGTGTAGGGGATATTTTATACAACTCAAGTATGAGCATTCTCACATATTTTCTTTTAAATACCTTATTTTTTAACTGTGCTGTCACCTGAGTATCAGAGGGCACCTGCAGCTTCGATGAAGAGCTGTGGGCCGTGGCAGGCAGTAAGACCGTATGAAATCAGATGTAAGTCTGTTAAGTACAGCCCATGCTTTTTTTCATAACCTAAGTAATGAAATCTTCCCTCTTGGAGCCAGTGAAAGGTATCTTCCTCTGGAATTTCAAAGCTGAATGTGCCAATTATTTTTTGCACATTCCACATCTTGCAGGTAGCTCTGAATAACTTTGGTGTGAAAACCGCTGTTCTCAAAGTTACTTTTCATTGTCAAAAGACAGGAAGTAATTAGGTGGGTTTTGTTTTTGCTCTCGAACTGGAACTGGAGGATTCAAATAGTGTTTTCTGTCAGAGGACAGAAATGAGGCATTTGGGATAATGTGTAATACCGAAGCTTGCTTCTCATTCAGATCTTCAGGGCAGTTGATACCCCCCAACAGCAGATGCCACCTGTCCTGCCCCCTCACTGCCAACAGTGCCCACAGCAGCTCAGCAATGCCACAGATTCAAACCCAGTACTCAGGATTTCTTACAGGACTGTAATGACTACCAGGAAGATTAAGTACATCACATCAGAGAAAATGAATGTTTAGGACAGGAAACAGCACATCTGTTGTGGTCTCCCTCACAGGACCTTCTGCGCCGGGACATCCTGTATTATAAGAGTCGGATCAACATGGATGACATGGAGATACTGGATGTAGAAGATGGGAAGGACAAGGACTTCAATATCAGTGTGAAAAATGCATTTAAGCTGCGCTGCCGAGACACTGAGGAAGTCCACTTGTTCTGTGCAAAGAAGCCTGAGCAGAAACAGCGCTGGCTGAAGGCGTTTGAGAACGAGAGGAGGCAGGTGCAGCTCGACCAGGAGACAGGTATGGAAAGAGCAGTGCTGGGAGACAGGGGGAGTTTGTTTGGGTTTGATTTTCCCCTTTTTTTTACCCACCAGCCAGTGCCTGGGAGAGAAGGGGTGGGGAAGTCAGTCCATGCTGCAGTCCAGTCTGGGCTGCTGAATTGCACATTCTGAATGAATCTGTGCAATTAAAAAACCACCATGAGCCGACACTGCAGTCCGTCCCCAGGGAGGCTGATGTGTCTTTAATGAGTTCAGGCAGGGCTGAGAACAGTCAATACATTACAAACAGCTTCCAGAGTTCTGCAGTACAGTGTGAGTGCCCAGCTTGGAGGTATCTGTACAGAACAGGTTCAGCCAAGGGCTCTCACTGTGCAGGAGGGTTTGCACTATTTTGTCCAAATCCTGCTTAATTCAGACCAGAGTGATCTGGTAAGATTTCAGCCAAACTGGTCTGGGCTGGCTTCTTCACCCAGCAGAGTGTGGGGCAAAGGGCAGGCAGCAAACCTGGCATGAGAGGTGGGGAAAGCTGTGCAGTACAGGCTGGGGGGAGAGGGCTGTGCCCCTGCCAGCCTTGGCATTACTGTGCCCTCTCACCTCAGGCATTTGCCTCCCCCCGTGTTTCCTCTGAGACACCAAACGATGACCTGCTGCTGACACACAGTTTTATCTTCCAGGTTTTTCAATCACCGAGGTGCAGAAGAAGCAGGCCATGCTGAATGCCAGCAAGCAGCACCACGCTGGGAAACCCAAGGGTGAGTCACATCTGAGCACAGGAAAGCTGTGACAGTGGGGGGTGGCTCGGTATTTACTACATGGGAAGAGTTCCAATGAAGTGGCATTAACAAGCTCTGGAGAAGGCCAGATGGTGAGCTCTGATGTGACAATCTGCACTGCAGTTCCTGGTAGATTCAGATGGCTGGAGTCAGGAAACTGTTCCCACTCCAGGAGAGCTGCTTTGCACATAATCGCTGAGCGCTGTGCCAGAAAGCATCAGCCCTGATCAGTGCACAGCCTGGCCCAGGGACACAGGCTCTCCCAGCAGGGTGGCCAAAGGCAAGATCTGTAGCAATCCCCACGACACACAGAGGGTCACAGAGGTGACTGCAGCAGGGACTGTTCCTGCCTGGGAAGATGCTCTGAAACTGCAGTTTGGGCAAAGTGCCAGGGGCAGGTACCATGCTCAAACAGAGCTGCTCATTCAACCTGTCAGACACAAGGACAATTTAGCAGCTGACCGGGGAGTGGGAACTCAAGCAACAAACAGGAAGGTTCCTGTGCCCACGGCACTGTTGGCTGAAAAGAGCCATGTGATGCCACCTTCCCCTTCTCTCTGTTCACTTGCTTTCCTCTGGACCCACAGATGAAACCACTTCCTCTTGGTGGTACCAACCAGCACTTCAATCCCAGCCACATCTCCAGTAAGAAAGCTCAGCTAAATGTCAAAATAGGTCAGAAATAAGATTTGCCTGCAAACAGAGGGAAGTTTGGAAGGAGGCCAAGACCTCTCTAACAGAGAAAAGCCCTTGGGACAAAGCATTAAAGGTGGACCCACAAGCTAGCCCTGTCCACTGGGCAGGCACTGACCGGTCCTTAGAAATGCAGCCCAGGAACAGGCAACAGCAGCACTTGCACAGCAATTGCTTCTCCCAGCACAGGCAAAGGCACCAGTTAAGGTTGGTGATGAGCTGCAGCTCTTCAGCTTTTCAGGCAGTTATGTATGTGGCACGTTTCCGGAACTTGCACAGCATCAGCTCTAATCCTAACAAGCAGTGCTGAAAGGATAAACTAAGGGAAGGGTCACACTAAGACAAACCCAATTCATGGCCCTGCAACTTTAACGTGGACTGAAGGGGGAGGAGGGAAGGGGGCTGAGCTCAATTAACATGCTTCCCCTCTCCTGATCCCAGCTGTCACCAGGCCCTACTACGACTTCCTGATGCGGCAGAAGCATCCCACCCTGCCCACCACGCTGCCTCAGCAGCAGGTCTTCATGCTGGCAGAGCCCAAGCGCAAGCCCTCGAACTTCTGGCAGAACATCAGCAGGCTGACGCCCTTCCGGAAATAGGGGCAGCCCCGCGTTTGTGCCTGAACCCCTTCTGAGAAAGCACTTTATCCGTCAGTCCTGGGAGGTGGAGCCCAGGTTCTTCCAATCCTTTGTTTACAGAGGATGGCACGTGTGCTCCTGCCTTCCCTATTTATTTTGCAGCCCGACTGACCGCCCTGGCTCCGAGGTGAGACACTGCGTGTGTTTGTGCCAGTGCCGTGGAGCCAGCCTTGCACAGCGCCCACGAGGCACAGCTCCAGGAGGAGCTCACAGGAGGGAGCCTGACACGCTTCAGCTGAAGAGAGTTTGCTTGTCAGCTGTGCTGGGACTTACTCCTTCCCACTGTGCCCACCACTGTCTGGCAGCTGTCAGAGGGGGTGGCAGCTGACAGACCCACTGCCGTGCTCAGAACGACAGTTCAGAGTCACTGACATGACACACTGGCCGTGCAGGGACAAACCACCCTCCTGCTCTGCCCCCTGCCCCACGTTTCTCAGAGACATGACCCTCCTACACAGGCCCAACTAACTCAGCCTCTGCAGGCCCTCAGACAGACACAGTGAGTACAGCACTGTGACCTCTCCTCTCCTCTAGTCCAACACCACTGGTGAATGGTATCGTACATTAAACTGTGCCAACCTGCAGCATGAGTCAAGTTCAAGAATCTCTCTAGTGGGTTTGAGTTACATAAGTTAGAGAAAAATGTGCCTAATTAATACCGTACTCAATTCCTTAGATTCTCGTCTCTCCATCGTTCTGCCATATTTCCTGGCCAATGAAAATGCTCATTGTTTGTAATGTGTTTATTTATGGTAAAAATCAGAACTGTGTATTTTGTAAGTCTGTAATTGTTCTTGTCAGATGTTGTTAACTTGATGCCTGTTTTGTCTGTTTAATTTTTCTTTTTTTTAAAAAAAAGGTCAATATTTGCAAACCCGGCTCCCAGAAGTCAGAGTCTGCTGTTCAACTCTGAAACGCGATTGTTATGCAAACTCCCACAGACCTTCACATTCAAGGTGTGTTACTGACACCTTTAAAAGAATGGAAAACCACTTTTTAAAAAGGCCTAAATTTGGCATAAGGAGCCGCATTTAAGTACCCAAGTTTCAAACCGTGGCCAAAAAGAATTAATTTAAACCTTGGTTAGCAAAAGGAAAGATTTGCCTTACCATAGCAGAGTTAGAAGCCATACTGACTGAATTCCCTAGCTTAGGAGACATCCCGTGACAGTGGAAGGAAGACTCCTGCTCATTCCAACTTGACACTAGTGTGAGTGAGCACTAACTGTCTGCAGAGCTCAGAAATCCAGTGTTTGTTGATGCTGTAGCTGACCAAAGTCTGGTCATCCAGGGATATCTGAATTCAGTAGCATGTACAAAGTCCTTCTTGCACTATATCTTCCCCCCAGACCAGGGGCAACATTTAATTTCATAAAGAAACTTGTAAAAGTGACTCTCAGCCTGTGTTTGTCTCCAGCATGTCTGTGTGAACTTGTTTCTCTCCAAAGTCACTGTGGAGGTTCTGCTCTTGCAGCTCCAGCAGTGACCACACCCCATCACCCTCAGAGCAGCCACCCTGCATGGGGACCGGACCAGAGCAGGCACTGGAGAGGACCTGTGTCAACACTGGGGGAGGGACAGGGAAAAAACAAACCCAAACAGAAAAAAAAACACTCCAAGAAGCCACTGAGATCAGGCAGCTACATCACTGTTGGCATAATGACCTTTGGAACACAGGCACACTGAGACACCCACCAAAGGCACAGACACTGAGAAGACACCAAGACACACAGACCCCAACAGACACACGCCGAGGGGACTGACAGGCACACACAGAGACAGACACGGGCAAGGTGGAGAGACAGATGGCAACCAAGAGAGGCCCTCACACACAGACACACACAGGTACATCAGTTACAGCCAGCACCCCTCAGTAAGGAAAGCAGTTGTCACATTTGTGTTTACCCTCAGTGTCTGCACCCTCCTTTCCTTATCCATGGTGTGTTTGTTTTGATTGGCCAGGAAGAAAATCTGTTGGCACTGAAATGATCAATTTTCTGAGCTTATCATCAGCTTTGCAGTAAGTTGGGGAGAGGACAGTCCCCCCCACAACACATGCACACACCCTCTAAGCATGATCAGCTGTGAAGATTCAACAGGTTTCTCATGATCTTGTCCAGCTGAGTGTGCTCAAGGGTGGGGATTCCTCCAAGAACCTCTTTGCCTCCCTGAACAAAACCTCACTGTCCCCACCGTGAAAGAAGTGCTGACATCTATTCAGAGTGCCCCTTGCTGCAACATCTGATTTGCTTTTTAGCCACAATGTTGCTTAATACACTCAGCTTTACATCTACGTTGAAGTCACTCCACTAGAACTCCTCACCTCTTCTCCTGAGGGAAATGGGGTGACAGTGGCACAGGACCCTGGAGTGCAGCAGCTGTGAAGTGCAACACCACCACCCCTGCCCTCCCCTGCTGAAAACACACACAAGAACTGGCTACTATTCATTATCTGGGTAGCAATATTCTGAACACTAGATATGCACCAAGTGGTTTAAATTCTCACATCACTTACCAGCTCTTCCAGAAGTGATTTCACATCTGACCAGTGCGCACAAACGATTCACAGTGACACTTTTTTTACAGAAATGGGGTTTTTTTGCCAAACCAGACTGCTCTGGTCAGAAAACACTGCTGACCAGTTACTTACCTCTGGTAGAGAGAAATACATTCTCTGCTTGACTATCAGTACTCTTCCCAAGAAGTTTCCTCAGCTGGGATTCTAGTCTCGCATGCCATGTTTGGAGCTGGGATCCGATCCCCCATCGAGGCTGAGATCGGACACAAGCTGATCGTGCTGGAAGAGGTGATGCAGCTGAACAGGTAAGGCTCAAACCCACTGTGCTCAACACCCCCACCCACAGCCTGCTCTGAAGAGGATCTTAGCACGAAACACCACCCTTCGTTTTCTACCCAGCACTGCTTCCCAATTCTCTCACCACAACCCACAGTGTTTCCTGAACAAACTGTGTAGCAGACCATGTGTGAACTCCATTGGTGTGAAGTGATTAGACACTCAAAAAAGTCATCCCCCAAGTTCCTCATTAAATGGCAAAATGTACTTGCGTGTGAGATGGTGGTAAAGCATTAACCAACCCCGAATTTCCTTCCTCTCCGCCCTGGCATCTGGATTTCAAATGGAGTTCCCTTGTTCTGGCAACGAGCAGTCCCAGGGAGAACACGTGTGTAGGCTGAAGGGTGTGTGTACACGGTGTGCAGCTTCACAAGGGCATCAGCTAAACTCGTGGTAACGGGGTTTTTGGCAATGAGCAACACGAGTACAGCCTCTGACGAGCTCTCTGAGCCAAATGGACAGCACAGTCTTGCCACATCCACAAGAAGTGCTCATTTGACACATGAGGTAGAGCTGTGAGATGTCAGAGGAGCTCTGGAGATGAACCTTCTACATGGGCCAGAAATGCAGATTTTTACTCAGAACAAACTGAAGCTCCTGACATGAATCTGAACAGCACCAATCCTTCTGTATTTCAGGTAGAACCATCCTAACTGCTCAGAAAAACAGTTCTGCACTGAGTTACATGAAGTGGACAAGGAGATTCGATTCAGGGGTGGTTTGGGTTTCTAGAGCTGTTGGCTCTATCTGTCCCACTCCTTCTATAGCTATCCATTTAGGAAGCTTCTTCTGAAAACAGCCATGTTTCTGAAAATGCTACATCTGCTCAGTTTTCACTTGGTCAAGTAAGACACAGACTTATGTAAAGCATGTGAATGCTCAAAAGAATGATTTTCTGAAACTACCAGTAATGTGAAGAGAACCAGTGGCTGCCAAATAATGAAGTTTCTGCTTTCTGTGACCAAAAACAAAACAAAACAATATTTTGAATTATTAGTTTGGAATAACTGATTCAGACAAGGTGGGTATATACACTGTGCCAAGTTCCCAGAGCATCAAAACCAGAACAAACTGTTTTTGTACTAACTCACAATAGCAACCAGATCAATTCCCATGAAGAGAAAAGTTCCCCCAAAGCAGCCTTTAGTACCTTTTCTGTTTTGTCTGTAACCTGAAGAGCTGTGGCGTGCTGGAGAGCCCTGTTTGTGGCCAGCCCGTGTGCACTGCAGGTGATTCCCACCACCCAGGACACAGCTCCACAAAGCCAGCATGGCTGTCCATCATCCAGGAACCAGCACAAAATGCTGCTTTTCTTGGGGTGCCAGAATGGCCAAAATTAGGGGTTTTTAAATGAAAAGGCCTTTCATCTTTTGCAACATTTGTCAGAATATCAGGCTGTGCTCCTCCAGATTTACTGTAGTGGAAGCACATCCTCAGGAAAGAGCAGCATTGAAGAATTTGGTGCCCAGATTGGTACGTATCAGTGTGTTGAACAAGTCCTGCACCACTCACCACCCGGACTGCTGGAGAACTGTCAGCACCTTTGGGGGACAACACCCAGCAAAGTGTTGTATTCTTATTTTACTGGCTTTACTTCAGCTGTTTAATGCTCCTGTCAGGTTTCACCACATACCTGCTAAGGAGGGTTATGGCACTGCAATGCCCTTCTGGACAGTGACTGTGGTAGTACAGCAATTCCTAAAGCTTTAAGAAGGGAACTACTCACACCTCATTCAACTGCTCAGCCTCAGCCTGTACCTGCTGCTACTCATGTTTTCTACCAAAGTTAGCAGGACTTGCCACTGCTCCTGACATCAGCAGTGCCACGTCATACCATCCCAAGTCTCAACTAGAATGTCCTGTCCCAGCCTACCAGCAGAAACTCCCTGTCGCAGAGCTCCCAGCCTAAGCAAAGCTGTAGGATCAGGTCCTCAGGTAAGTAATGGGTTAAAGAATAAGAGCTCTGATAATGGAGAGAAGTTCACTGAAAAAAATGTTAAGTGTTTTCAGCTGATTTTAACCCACTGAAGGCACAGTGGTGTTCTTTAAGGTTGAAAGTGCAAGGGAGGGAATCAATCTTCCAAGCAGCAGAGACAAATCACTTGAGATGGTTTCAGAGTGAAGCCAGTGCAAGGTGACAGCCAGCAGTGTGACAGGGCACAAGACTCCTGCACTGCCCTGAGTGCTACATGGGGTGGGGGATCACACGCTCCAGAACAACCTGGATTCACTTGCCTTTACACTCACAGCCACAGCTCCAGGCTCAGCAGAAGCCAAAGGGTGCTCCTTCCTGGCCACACAGCAATCCCAGCTTGCCCTGCCTTGGGATGGACACCTCACCCCACACTTCATTTCTGCCCATGTCTCTCACACGTTATCCTTAACAAGCTACATTGCTAAAATCCCATGGCTCTGGCAGCGCTGGCAGTTTTAGGAAAAACGCAGGCTGCTTGTTCTTTTTGCTTAACACTCCTGTCATCTTCCCCCCCCACAACTCCACCCTCCTCTCCGCACGTCCTGAGCTCCTCTTTTGCACAACTTTGCTACCAAAGCAGCTCCCTGTTTCACAGCCTGTGCAAATGCAATACCTGTGATACTCCCCCCAGACCTGTGTACCTTTGTGTACTGCTTACATATAGTTGTGAGATGGGAAATAAACAAGCTACCAACTTTAGTCTTGTCTAATTCTGTAACCTTCCCACTAAACTCTACTGAGTCTACAGCATCAGCCTTTCTATCTGCCATAATCACGTGTAACAGCATTCTGCTTAGAAGTTCCTGCTATCTTTCCACACCTGCTTCTTCCCCTTTTCTCACAAGCAGCAGCCTGCCCACCCATTACCTGGCCTTGATAGTAATTTGTGGCTTTTTTTCTTTAACCTCCAGCAACCTGAAACAATATGCTTGCTGTCTAAATCCCACCATCAGGACAAACCTTACCCCAGCTACGCCACATGAGCATTCATGACTGAAACAAGGTTGAGCTCAGCTGGGAAGTTCACATGAGTACAGTTCTTACAAGGCTGCAAAGGCAAAACTGAGGGAAGGTGTGTTCCCCTCCCTCTGCCTGACGCATCAACTCATCCATGTATTTTACCTTTCTTGCCCAGGAAAGAAAAAGCTACTCTAAAACTCTACAAAGTAGATTAATATAATCTAAAAATGAAGGTCCAGCTGCAGTAATTTGACAGCTGAGCTGTTCAGTGCTAAATTCTCTCTATCAAATTTTTGTTGGAAATATCTTTTATTCCACCAGCAAGGACTACAGCTATGGGTTACTTGTACCCACAAGGCTCAACAGCCTTCCCTCTAGGTCTGCCATTCCCTGACACACACAGCACAACTTCCCGTAGCTACCAAAGACATCTTGCTGCTCTAAACTTTTTTAATGTTTATTTTAAAGTACTCACATGGCCCCCCCATTTGTTCTGGATGATTAAGACAGAATAGCTAATAGCCTGATGGATACTGAAATTAAATCCAGGAGAGCATTCAGCCTCCCACACACGAGTCAGACCTTTAATCCATCTAAAGCAGCAGCATATTCTATTCCAACACCTTCTATGATTGATATTTCCTACACAGAAAAATTCCCAGCTAAATAATAATCACTGGTGGTTTCAGGGGAGCTCAGCAACGTAACTATTTCTGTTACTGAGCTTTTTTACAGTGAGCCATGGAGTTTAGAATCTAAAGCAAGATGCTGGAAACAGCAAACTTTGGTTTTCCAAAGTTTTTTTACTTACAGGAAAACTTGAAACTCAAATCTTCCTATTTCTGACAATCACTGATGCTTTTCTGGAAGAGGCTCTGGCTGTTTTTACGTGTTCAAAGCTGCCCTTAAAATGAGAAAAGTTCTTATCAATACATCTAACCCTCACAGCAATTAACTAAAACTCCATTTGTCAGTGAGTGGGACAGTAATATGCATTACCCTGCCACTGCACTGTGAACGTGGGAAGAGGGGCAAAAATCAAGCCATTACTGACCCACTGTTTCGGCAGTTCCATGGGTACATTTAAAACCCCCATGAAAGAACCCCCACATACAGACTTAAGAGTTCAGTACCCCATTCTTACGACTGCTGAACACGGCACAAAGTCACGTCTCACAGCAACAGACCCCCACAGGAACAGCTACGCTGGAATCCCTCCAGCCCAGGAGTGATCAGCACCATTCTGAAGAACAGTATTTCCCTTTGGAGCATCCCAGATTCCAGCAACCCACCGGTTGAGGATTATGAATTTTTATCAGCTCCAGCGCTCTGCAAAACACACCCCCAAACCTGTCTCCCTGTAACATGAAAGCAAGCCCAGGACAAGTGACCAGAACTTAGCTTGAGGTAAAGCACACTGAGGAAAAACCACCTCTGCCCAGGGGATCCCTCGTGCTGGGCCACAGCTGCAGAGGCGCAGCCACTCGTGGCTAAACCACCCGTGGCAGTCTCTCAACAGCCACACGCTGCTCCCGCACAGCGACGCAGTCACGTTGCACCTTCCTCTGCCACACGTTGCTTCCCACAGGAACGGTACCCGGTTATTTTGGGAGACCTACAATAAATCAAAATAGCCAGTTAGTTCAAGCAGCACAGTTCTGTTCCCCCGAAATACACATAATTCCATTTTAACATCAGCGCTTTACAACCACCCACACACTAATGAAATAGGATAATTACCCACACTTCACACCTACTCAATTCTTTTCCTTCTGGGGAACACTCAAGCAACTGATTTATAACAGCCTTCTGCTCAGGGCCTGTCACCTCTCCCATCAAACAGCATGGGTTTGGTATCAACCAAATGCTGAAGTACTGTCAAATTTTACATCTGTTCCATTTCCTTTGTTTTAAGCTGTAAAATAAAGTAAGAAAACCCTCAAATCCCAGTAAACGCCTCAAAAGGGAACAAGGCAGGGGTGCACATCATTACCATACTCTCAGGGCAACTTAGGGCAGCTCATTCCCCACTGGGGAGCCTTTACTGCTGTGTTTTGCTGCCTTACTGAGAAAAAAAGTCACTTAACCCATTTCAGTGTTTGGCTTTGCTTCGATTAATCACCAGATTTCATCAGCTTCAAGAGTTCAAACGTACCATTCTGCTCTCCAGCAACAGAATCTTTTCTGGAAGGATGTCAGCAAAGATAGTAGGAAAACAAAAAACCACAATAAGCAACACAAGTCAATCTTTATTGAAAACTGAAGTATTAATACATAACAATTCTTGTTACAATAAACGTGCTTTTAAGAATTTAAATCTGAGCTCATCTACTCATTGAATTGCATAAAAAATAAAAAAGTATGAATTTTCACAATTGAACTGGCTCAGAATGGAATCTCCACTCTTTGTGTTGATGCAATAGTTCAATGCAGGAGTGAGTGATGCCTTAAAACTTATTCTGGAAGACAACATTGACCTAAACTTAAAAAAAAGTACCAATACAACTGTTCCTAAGACAGTTTTAAAAAAAGTCATAAAAAGGAAACCTGTGTCTATTTCATAACAAACATGGAGAACTATTACTGGGGCCTCTTGTACTTCCATTGCATGCACTCACTTTTTTAAATCTTAGACAGGAGGGCAGCCAATAATAGCATTACAATTAAAAAAAAAACACTAACAAATCCCTTCTACTTAAAACAAATCTGTACAGCAGCCAGCTAAAAAAAGCTTTCCCAGTTTGCCTGCTAAGTGCCCAAAAGTCACAACCAGTTTAGAAAAGTCATGTTCACTTTCTTGATGTTTAAACTTCAGAGCCCATAAATTTTACAAATCTCAAATGGACCCTTACTACGCATGAAATTCAGGTGTTTCAGTGTTATATGCAACCCACACAAGAAAAGGTTCTCTTGTCCCCAGATAAGCACTGTTCCTTTTCCCTCTCTTCAGTCTGCCAAACAGCCCTCATTCCCCCTCAGCACCCCTGAGCAGAGGTGCCCAGCCTGCCCCGGAGGACAAACTGCCCTTCCCTGCTGCAGGAGCTCCTGCACAGTGGCATTTCACCCCTCCCGTGTGAGGGCTCTGCAGGAACCTTGGAGCTGACACAATACAGGACTAGAAAGCCGACACTTACTAATGAGAACAATGTGAATGAGCTGAAATCGCCGTGTCTGTTACAGCGTCACAACCTCTGGGACACGGAGGCTGCTGCCTGACACCTGCTGGAGAAGTCTGGGGTGACTGGGCCTGTTTCCCACGGAACACTGCACAGCCCACAGGCCACAGCCACCGCGTCTGTCCTTCCCCTCGAGCTCCAGCGGAAGCATCCTAAGATGGGGGTTTCACACGCACGGTAGTTACTATTCCTGGGATGAGTTTAAGCCTACGTAGGTGGTAGTACTGGATTGCTGTGCTCACCTGTTCAAGCAAAACCCAAATGAACAGTGTACATAATACTGTGCTGAAGCACTGGGGAGTGATTCCAAGACAATCCTGACCATCTCTTGCCTTACTACCCAAGGAGCAGCGAAGCCAGAAGGCTCCATGGAGAGCAGTCAATGCTGAGTTCCCTGGTATACAGCTCTGCACCATCAGCTCTTCTCTGACAACACTAAGACACGGTGGTACTTACAGGTGGTGGTGGTTTGGTTCTGGTTTTTGTTTGTTTTTTTTCAGTGGATGAAGCAATACAAGGAAGAACTTCAACTAAAATAAAGGACTTTTTTTTTTTTTGTCTACCACTGCATCTAAGCATTTAACTTGCATAGTACACTCAAAAAGAAGCTTTCTTGAACAGCATTCCTGCATGTCTCCTAGAAACTTCAAACAGGAGATGGTTACAACAAGCATAAGCAACATCTAATAGTAGGTTCTCTCTTTTCCTTCCTAATGTTTAGTTAACCACCATGCCACTGACTAGGGCTACATGTTTTTGATGCCAATTATTAGCCATTTTTCTTTTGCTGCTGCTACATTTAAAAGACATTTTCATCAGCTGTTACTGACATAGGGAATACCTCAGTTTTTTAAAAATACTTTATCTAAACTCAACACCTGAAATTTGAATTTTAACCAAAAGAAAAAAAAAAAATCTTTCTTGGACTTCTCTTTGTTATTGCTGCAAGTTATTTTCAGTTCCAGGTTTATAGTAGTACTTTTTTTTTTTTTAATCTTATAAAGCTGCCATAAAAGTTTTTCTGTGTGTTTTTTTTGTGTTTTTTTGTTTTTTTTTTAAAGAGAAGCTTGATCTGAAATGTCTCTACTGCACTAGCTCTTTTCACTTGCTGAGGAGCTCTTGTGCAAACACACACTGCGTATTCATTTATAAAGGAATTCTAAATAGGGAATGTTATATAAAAAGCAGGAGAGAATGTTTCGTAAGACCCTCACTGTGTAAACGCCTATTTAATGATGTACAGTTTCCCCTGCTGCAGTTTTATATCCATGCTTTCTACTATTTGCAACAAAATACCATTAAGATAGTTATATATACACATATTCCCCCGTCCCCCTGCACTGTGCTTTTGGTTACTTTTCCTAACGACTCCTGGAGACACGCTCCAGCCTCCCAGCAGACCAGAATCGCTCAGAGCTGGAAGGTGCAGTACCTTTGGAAAAGGTACAGTTTCTCCCTCCTGCATGAATCCCATAATGCAACTTAGAAAAAAAAGTGCTCAAGTAAGTGAGACTGCCTAAATGTTATGGAATACTATATGGAGACCAATTCCAAGATGACATTTAGGAATCTGAAGTTAGAGCCAATATACAGGAAGTTATATTCATTCCTCAACTATTTCTCTATCACAGCATTCACGGAAGTTCTCTCCTATGATTTTCAAAGCTTCAGTTTATGGTGGTGAGACAGGAGACAGCAAAGCCTTCAGCTTGGCCCTCCCAGCTCCTCCCCAACACAGCCCTGCTCCAGACCTCAGCTCCTGGTTAAACCCACGCTCAGGACAAGTGCCCTGTGTTAATGCTCATTGTGCTCTGCCACACCTCACTAATCAAAGCTGCACATCTACTACACAAATGGAATCGTTAAACAGACTTGAACAAAGCACTACAGATTCAACTAGGTTTGTCTTGGGTGATTTTCTGCTCCATATCAAAAACATATGGAAATCCCTAAGCTGCAGTAAGTGCTCACGAATAAGGTTTAAAGTACTTATTCTAACAACATAGTTATGTCCAAGGCATTAGAAATAAGGGGGCCATCCACTGACAGTGATTCATGCAAAATAAACCTAAACTTTATTAAAAAAAAAAAAGGGTACAAAATACAGAGAGTGCTTACTGTAAAAAATAAAGTTACTGAGAGCTCTAACCACCAATGGGGTATGAAGGTACACAAGCCTCCCACCAGGGCAGAGTACTGGGATGGCTGCACTACCTCAGCACTGATGCTGCCCCAAAGCAGCTGCCATATCTGTACAGGAGCAGAACACCCCAAAACAAAGCGTAACTAGATACACAACTTCAAAAAATTTAATTCTGAATGGAAGTTAACCTAAGGGAACAATACAGCCTGATATACCTCGGTGTAAATGCTTAAAAGGGAACAACATTTTATAACCATTTACTGCATAATTTATTGCAGGCAGAACGTATCAAAAAAAGGGAAAAAAAAAAAGGAAATTGCATCTGTCTGGAATTGTAAATCAAGCAGGTTTAAGAAAAACCTCCATTTTAATGTGCAATATTCAAATTAAAAAATTTAAAATCTCTCCCATAACGATTTTGGTATACAAATGGGTTCCAAGGCTAGCCCTTTATGCCCACAGCATTTGCTTTGAGGTACTTTAAAAATTGAAGTTGCAAGAAAGAACATCACAAATGACTCACTGCAATGAAATGCTAATCTGCAGCTGAGTCTTATTTTACGTGTTTCCAAGTGCAATTTAGGAAGTAAAAAAAAAAAGAAAATACTAAGAAAACACATAAAAATGCTGTAACCAACAAGTGGCTCCTATATCAATTACAGATATTTTCAGGAAAAAAAAAAAAAAGAAAGAACAAAAGAACTGCTTTTTGAAACCTCTGGCAGCCCTACTACTGAGTATCCATAGTCCATACTGCAAGGAGCTAATAAGGAAATTGTGTTAAAATGATTTGTTCCCCTTTAACATACTCATCAGGCACACAAGCTTTCCTCAGAGTAACATGCAGCTGAACTTTGTTTGCTGCTGCAGAAAGCCCTCGCACTTCTTAAATTTCCAGAAAGCAAGCTGGATCAGCTGCACATATACATTTTCAACTGACTACAACATCCTTTAGGAAAAACAGCACGGATTTCCTCAACTGAGAACTACAAGAAAGAGTTTTCTGTCGGTCTGTGTGGCAGTCTCACTTTGACACGTCTTGCATGGTATGAAAGACAGCACTGGATAGAAATCTCCCCAGGACATGCAAGTGTCATTATGCAGGTGATATCACCTCCTACTATTCCTACGAGCCAGTTTTGCCTCAAGGAAGTTTGCCTTGTTTACTGGCACACACAGCATTACCTCTGTCATCTCATTCTGATCCTAAGAACATCTGTATAACACTGAATTCGTATCATGAAAATGAAAAGGTATGAAGTAAACTAATTGTGTGCGGGATTTCTACAGCTTGTCTGACTCATTTTCCAGTCACTCCAATTTAGTAGCTGAATTTGAAAAGAACACATCACTTAAATAAAAATATGCCCCTTTTAAACTGGCAACTCCATCAACCTGAAAAAGGCTGAAGCACTTATCTAATGTATGTTATGGTATTCCAGAAAGAAACTCACTTTCATGATTCTACCTTTTCAGACCCTGCATACATTACAACAGTGCATTAGTGATACAAGTTGTAAAATACTTTTCGGTTCCTTTGGATTTGCATATGATGGTTTTTGCATCAGTCACTGCAGGTAGATTGAGCAAGCTTTGTTTTTGTGTTTTAACATGCATTCAACTAGATATGGATCAGAATAAATTTATACTCCCTTTTTATCGTTATAATTAGCTAAAAAATTGCAAGACAGTCCACAAAACAGGATTTGCTTTAAGACTAACTGCTGGAGTTCCAAGATGTAAGATATGCAGCACTGGAAAATCTTCAGTGATCAGGAATTAGTAGTGTTTAGCCAAGTGTTGAAAGCATTCAGAAGGAAAGTCCTGGTTGGAGGCATGAGGGCTTCAGCACCAACTTTTAAACCTCAATTTCTTGATTGCATATCTCCCATCTTCAAACCTACATTAGGAGGGGGAAAAGAGTGGGAAATACTCTCAGTTAGGATAACTTTCCTCATAAACTAAATGGACTAAAGCTGAAAATTTCAAGTTCAGTTGGTCTGACAAGTCATTAATTCCAATGAAGCTCCTTTCAACTTACACTAAAAATAACCAAGCAAAGCAGAAACAGAAATATGTATCATAAAAACATTAGGCTTTGTATCATTTTGACACTGATTACACCCCCAAAGTCCATCCCACTTTATAGCAGATTTCAAAGTTAAACTCCTCTTCTTGAAATTCATTATTTAAATTTTGGTTCACACTAAAAATGCTTTTTCCACACTGACTGTAAGAAGTATGCACTGATACTTAACCTGAAACAGGATGAATATATGAAATTGTCTCAAGGTTGTTTATTTGTTCCAGCAGCTTGTGAGAAAGATTCACCCTCAGAGCAAGGCAAAACACTTACCTGGCCTACATATTTAGCCAATCAAAAACAAGACTTCAAAGTCACACACATTGTTTCATTCAGGAATCACAGTATTGCTGAATCCAACGATTCCAAAACACTGAATACATTTAATTCCAGATGTATTTTAAGAAGACAAACTTGAGGCTCATTCTCTCATATTCAACAATCAAGAACCATGAAAATGATTCATGATTTGTGAAGAAACAGACCACTGAAAAAGCCCCATTAGTACAAAGTACAAAAGTACAAAGTACAAAGCTGCACTTTGCAAGGAACAGCTAGTACATAAACAGTAATTTTTGTGTATTCCTACTCAATTAGAACACAGTCAAAGCACCCCAGACTGCTTACCTTCTGGAGACTCTCCCTCAGAGAACCTGCAATGCTGTCATTTGTAAGAAAGATTAACTGGTTTCAATCTAAATCAGTAACTTACACTGACTGCCAGGATGATCACCACTGTGGGGGCACATAACTATAGGTTGGTGTTCCTGGAGCCCGATACGTGGGCATAGTAACTGGATGAGGGGCTACTGGAGTTGGGGAATGAGTTGTCAACAAAGTACCTAGAATGAAGAGAACAGTTTCCAGTAAGCACAAGTTCTAACAGAGAGGGGAAAAAAAAATCAAATAAAAAAGGGAAGGACAGTAAAAGATTTCATTTTAAAAACAATTACAGCTTGCTCATCTTTAAAATGACCAGTATCATTTTGCTCTCCAGCCCCAATCTGCCTTCAAACCTTTATGCAAGGGGGTCATTTTACCCCAATGGATGCTCAGTCCAGTGCAACACAGATACTCACTACTCAGAAACAGCTCTGCCAAAAAACCTGCAACGTAAGTATGATTCACTGCAAGACTCTCCCACAGCAGGCTTTACGTGCTGTAAGAATATTTGATCGTAGAAGTGACTGAAAAATCATAATAAATTAGTTCTTGCCTGCACTATTACACATTTTTACAGACTAAGGGGCTTCAGAAACAAGCAGCCTGAGAAAGCAGGGTCTACAGCACCCTGCAGAACCAGTAACAAACACCTGGGATCAGTTTGCCCGTGAACAAAACTTTAATGTTAGCTCAGTTTGTGATACCTAACTCCTCTACTTTTGAGGTTTCTCAAATTAAATTACAGATTTGACAGGATAAAAACCAGAATCTTGAAACAAACTCATGGCTCGTGTTTTTGGGATTACTAAATTGAGCATTCTTTGAGTGAATGTGGACGTTTCTTCGTGAGTTAACCACCTACTGAGTAACAAAGCATGACAGCCCCTCAGCAAACACAAGCAGATCAGACTGGATTACTGGGGAAACAACATCTTCTCCAAACACTACCACCAAGAGACTGTGTCAATAGGAAGCAGACATCCCTAACCATTGCCCATGACACAGAAGACCTGCAGGTAGTGCAAAAACATGAAGTGTTGTACCTGAACACACAAGGAAGGTCTGTGATACTACACTGTCCTCAGCCTTAAGAGGCTGCTGCTGTCAACTGGCACTGAGACATGCATTGGGAAGAGCAAGTCAGACTCTTACCACTGGTAAGATCAGAAGCAAAGGATACATGAGTAAGTGAAATCCCATACAGATATGAAGAAAAACCACCACCCCATAATATCGACATGTGAACAGAGGATGCAATACCTCCATCCCTGGAGGTGATCAAAGCATCACTGAACTAGCTGAAGGCACACTGAGTGGCACAGTTCCATGACTGTGCCAAGCACACCCGTGGCATCCTGTCTGTGTAACGTAACCGTGTCCCAGCTCGAGCTGAAAGCAGAGCTGCACCCAGAAACCAGGCGGGTGGGAAGGGCACAAACCTGCTGACATTGCCATAGTCGTCCCAGCCACCATGCCCATGGTGACCCCGTTCCCTCGGGGCGGGGGGATCGGAGCAGGATACATGGTTGCTGGCATTCCATTGGGCTGCACGACTGTGGTGTGGTGGATTACGTGGGGTGGTGCTGCATATAAAGGCTGTGTGTAGTAAGTGCCTTGCTGTTGGAGGAAAAACAGCACATTAAGTAATTGCAGCATATCTATTGGGAAGGTAAGTGGTTTCTCCTTTCATGAATGTATCATCAAGTAAAAGTATTACTCTAAGGATGCAATACATTTACAGAAGCCAAAACGTTCATTTTAACTATTCCAACTGTGTCTCACTTGCAAACTTTTTAACATTTTATCCATTTTTAAGGCGTTTGGGGTAACATTCAAGGTAGGGACCTTTGCAGAGCTCCGATGCGTTTTTGTCTCCTTTCATATATTAATCCGTGACAGAATTCTTCTCAGTCTTTCACAACTTTCTATTCAGCTGCTTAGTTAAAAGAACCAAGGATTTTTGACAAATCCAAATACACTAAGGAGAGTGGATAAAACTCGTTAAGTGCTTATTAATGCCCTCCAACTATTACTCACGTGCCAGGCAAGTTTCCACCGTGAAAACAGGGCCAACTTTTCCCCAAAATACCATGTTTACTGAAGTGTCTTAATCCTGTCTTTTCTAATAGCTTTCAACAGCTTGCTTAGCATGAGAACAGGTAACTCCCTGAATTACAACAGAACTTGCCAAAAAAAATTAATGCAACTTTATGACAATTCTGGATGAAATGAAATCAGGATATTGGTAGTTATAAGACACAGCACAGATTTTGAAAACTATTCAATCTAGTGTCTCTTCAAGGACAGACCACATTATCAGTAAGGGCAAGAGAGAACACAGAACTGCACACACACTGTAGGTCACTGCTCAGAGTTCTTACTGCAGGCAGCTGAAGGTTCTCTCCATGCACGAAGCAATGAATGTGATGAAACGTTACGAGTTCGGGCAGATATTGCAGGGAACACGAAGTACCACCCAAAGGGACATTTTTGGGATTTGCCTGCGTACCTGTGCATATGGATTCTGCTGTGGGTAGGCACTTCTGACTGGGTACACAGCAGTCTGGTAGGGATTCGGTGACGAGGAATACGGTGGCACTGCTCCACTGGTGGGTGAACAGGAGACTTTGTACGGGGTACCTGGTGTATAACCTGAAACAAAGGCAAATCTGCATCAAATCCCTGGGAAACGCAGGGCAGTGCACTGCTTCCTGAAGTCAGGGCAACAATTCTCTGACTTCCCCATGCCATAATCTTCATGTGAGTCCTCAGTAAGCTGGTCCCAATATCCAAGTTTAATCATTTACCTAATATTGGTAACAGTAACTGGAAATAGTATTTGATTGCGTCAACTAAGCATGAAAAGTTAACTGCATATTTGCATGATTTACTTTTCAAATCTAAGAAGACAGGGCAAAAAGTGCATTTTCATACTAACACCATTAAATACACAGGAGGACTAGGCACATATTAGCATCCCACAACTCTCAACACCCCCCAAATCATCCCAGCAAAACACAGTAACAGTTGACTAACCTGCAGTCACCTTCTGTAGCAGACAATACAGAACAAGAGTAAGAATGTCGAATTATCCAGAGAGCTCAAGATGGATTGTCAGAGAATAGAGACACACAATCTGCAACCTCTACTTGACCTTACATTTGTTTGTATTTGTTTTCTGGCATTTTCTGAACTGGCTAAAATAAATACAAAAGGCCACACCAGTCTGGGCTATTGCAAAAAGATCTTGGGTCTCATGCAGATCCACCACGCCAGGAGACACAACATCCACAGGCACTATTCCCATTTAGTTGGAATTGTACAAACTACCAGGGCAGTGCAAGGAAGCACAGGCACTCGGTAATTATAGAGGGAAAAAAAGAGACTATGGGAGTAGAGATTAGGTTGACTTGAAAAACTGTCTAGAATGTGCTGACTTCAACACAGAGAACAGATCTGAAGTCATATAGCAGAGGGAATGCTGGCATTTGTGCTGTCAAAAATCAGTCTGTGCAGACAGCATGATGACAGATGACCTTCATTCTTTTTGCAGAAGTCTGAGCTTCTTTGCAGTTTCATTCCATCCTTCAAACTCAAAGCTGTTCAGCTAATTAAGAAATAGGTTTACTTTTTCTTTTTAATAGAATTTATTGCCTTTAAAGAAAGCTACACCGCAGCACTCTCTCTGTTGTTTTTAGACATCCTAAGTATTTCACAAACAGAGCATGCTGAGGAAGTAACTTCCATTAGTATGGGGAACTATTTGTGGTGGAAACCACAGCTACAAAATGCTGAACGTGAAGCATCACTACTGAACTACAACTATGTCCTCAGTGAAGCCCATTCTCATTCTAAAAACCCCCTGATACAGCTGCACAGGCAATTTCTTTTTCATTCTTGCAAAGTGGTAATTCTGCACAAGAGGTATTTATTTTTTTTCTCCCTTACATGGGGCAAAGACCTTAACAGTAAACTACATGATTATTCAAGGCATTTAAGACAGTTACCTGTAAAAAAGTCCCTTTTCTGTTCAGCAGTGGCACATTCAAATACTGCTGCATAATATGATTTACTAAAGCTTTGATTCTACAAACAGTTACATCAGAAAGGTTAAAAAAGGTATTAAAAAATCCCAGCTGTTAGGACAAAGTACTTCAAGTTATCTGCCTGAATTAGAGGGTCTGTACATTTTGAACTTTAGTTCACAGCTTGAAGAGTAGCCGAAAATGAAAGCTATTCTTAGTTCTGAAATAAAAGCTTATTTTCCATTCAACAGCAACGAAGACTCCAACAGTACCATTTTTTAAAAAATTGAGGACATTCAAAGCTGGTACCCAGCTTCTATGCATCTGAGAACTTTTTCACTTTTGTGTGAAAAAGCAGTATTTTCTGACCTGGAATATATCTCATGCTATATAGCAAAGAGTAATCAATGCAAACTAATATCACAGCATGATTAAGTCTAACACTGAAGTAAAGAATCTGTTCCAGAAACCATAAACTTCTATTACAACATAACTGACAGAGAGTTAAAAACCCATCAACTGGGGAAAAACATTAGTCTCATGATTTGGTAAATTGATTCCATGCAGCTTATTTATGGTCATCTTCCCGTGGCAGGATTTACCCATGGGACAGATTTTTAAATTTTTTTTTAGTTACTAGAACTTATAACACTGATCCATTTCCTTACCTTAAATTCAAAACCAAAGACAAGACAAAGGAGTGAGTCTACACTCACTGTGCCTCTAAGCAGCAAACTGAGCAGTGACACAGGCTGTATTACCTGGGATACTCCACAGTTCCAAGGAAAGCTATGCACTTTTAACAGGTTCTGCAGGCAAACATTTCAGAAGACCTACTCTCTCTTCTCTCAGTAATTGCTGCCACACCCTCAAGAGTCTCCTGGTAGTTAATGAAATGCTTCCATTGCAAACACTGAACTTCAACACCAAGCCACAACATGAGCTTCCCAATTCCCAGCAGTATCCTTTCCTATCCCCATACCACCAGGGCATTCAGGGACAAATCTGCTTCTGTGCCATGTGTATCTGGAAAACTGGCATAATGCATGGAAGTTAAAGAGTTCCTGAGGATGGCCCAGATCTACATTAACAAAGCAGTAGAAGGAATTCCTTCAGGTACAAAATGAGCCCAGGGAGAAGAAGGCTGTTGTGTCAGATCCACGTTCCTAGTTTATGTGGAAATTAAATGCTGCCGTTACTGTTTTGTTTCAAGGATTAGCACATCAAAGTCATGTTCAGTGAAAGCAGGACTACACAAAAATAACTCTGGAGTGCTTTGTTTCCTGTGTCTGTTCTTCCATCTCCCTTTTCCTAGGCCTCTCACAGTACCCTTCTCTTAACCGACACACATGCAAGGTGCAGTTACCTAAAGCCTCCTGTGTCCACTGTGGACAAAACACTTTTACCCAGCAACCAGGCCTTCCAGACCATCAGTTTGTGCAAGACAGTTTTAAGGGCAGAAAGACACCGGCATGCTGAACTTGGAAAGATATGATTTAAGGAAAGGATGAAAAGGAGTAATTTTGAGGACAACAAACAGAAGAAAAACCAGGAATCTGGCAATGACCAATAAGATGCAAAGCAAACAGAATCACTAAGGAAGCAGTGAAGGGAAATGCGATGCAAACCTCAAGGATCATCCTGAAATACAGAAACAACAGCTAAAAGTTCAGCTGTTCTCCTCTCAGAGAGTGCACGCAGTATGACTTGAGCTTATGTTCATTTTAATTTATCAGATGATTCCTTGTGAGTCATATTCAAAGTAACGTAAAACTTATCCCACAGTACAAGTGTTATGTGAGCCCCTGCAGCTTTTCCTCATTCTTTTAACAACTTTCAAACATACCTACCACACATACCTGTTTGGAAGGTAGGATTTGCTCCAGGATACATGTTAGGGGAATAGGCAGGAGCAGCTGCTGCATAGCCCATTGGGAAGCCAGCTGGAAGAAAGTACAAGTCAAAGTTACTTTCCTGACTGACTGCACAGTCTACCCAGATTTTGACTGAGGTAAGCAAACTGCCAGCCTTCAATCACACCTCCTCAACTACAACACTGGGCTCCCCGTCTCCCAGGCCACCTGGAAGTGAATGCTAGGTGAGAACAGCAGTTGTGACACCTTAGCTTTCTCCCTTATATCCCTGTTGCAGTAAATCTGTGTTGGCCAAGTAGCTCTTCGGTTAGCTGGAAAACAACATTTTGTGTGATTATCTTACATTCCTCCTCCCTCCCAAGGTTTAAGATCTGCTGCACATACAGTATTTATCTGAAGAGATTTTTTCCCAGAAATAAACCCCTCCAAGTCAAGAGTGACTCTGACTCTCCAGGTCAGAGATACCTCAAGCAGAAAGAACAAAGCAATAGTAGCCCAAACTGTGTTGAATTTCACAGGGATTTGTTATTACACACAAACAAGCTCCCCAGTTTCAGATACACCCTGACAGTTACCAGTACAGAGGCACTCACAGAGGCACTGCCAAAATGAGAGTTAAGCACTTCTACACCAGAGCAGAATGACCGGGGCTGAATAAACATGACAGACTGGCCTCCAACACAAGGCAAAAACCAGCATTAGCAAAAGCCAGTTCCTTGACAGATACGAACCTTGTTCAGATTTAGTGAAATTTTTGAATTAATCACAGCTACTAATTTCTCCAGGAACTTATTTACATCATTCCAAACTGTATAAAACTGAGCAGTGACTGCATTTAGAAAGATGGAGTTACTACCACATTCTGTTATCAAAGTAAAAAGATTTCAACTTCCCCAGATAAAAGACAATTACCATTTGCATTTCTACTGTCAAACTTAAAGCTGCTGGTTTTTAACGGATATTCCAATTGTAAGGGCTTCTATTTCATTATAAATCCCAGAGTCCTCAGCAATTACTCTCAACAATAAGAATTCCTCAGCTCAGGACTATATATGCTAACCTAGTTTTGCAAAGCACTCCGTAAACATATCAAGTGGCACACACTTGGCACTCCTATTGGGTGGCCAGCATGGATAAGACTAAGAAAAGCCTTAGGCTTAAAAATCAAAGTTAAAAATAACATATCCAAGTAGTAACAACTTTTCAGAGTGTAAATAGCTCTTTGGTTTTCAGACTCATGAGCTGCTGGTGAAAAGCTTCAGTACAGCTTTGCACTTAACTCAAATCAACTCCACATCTGCAACCTCGTGTACATTGTACACACTTCCAGTCCTCCTGCCTCTCTTCACAGTTTCAGCTCCACAGTCGAGCCCTCTGAGCTGCTCAGGAGCAGGTCATTTGTGGAAAATGCAACTACAACAAGCAGCAACTTGAACTTCTACACAGAACTTCCATCTGCATGAGAACGTTTGAATATTGACTTTTTGCTGCTGGAAACCCATCCAACAACCTAAAATAGGTCTAGTACAATATAAACTGTTATTAAATATGCAACAGCTTTAGAAACACATCGCCTTTCAATAATGCATTCCACCTACTGCTGTGTTCCTTGCTTTCTATTACCATGCAACCCATGCAAATGCAATGATTCTGAGTGGAGAATCTGCAGCTTTTAAATCAGGACAGGCAAAAAAAGGGGAACTTAGTCATGCAACAGCTTTAAAAAAAAACCTAAAATGCAAGTCTATTTTTCTATTTAGAGAATGTGTTTCGTGTTTATCCCAAAATCTTCAAAGCCTGAACCAGGCAGCTTCGCAAACTAACGGTGTAACACATTACTGACTAAGCTGAATTGAAGAGTCTCAGTTGTGTGAACTGGTGAACTGACTGCTGCAAGGGAGAATTTTGAGTAACCAACTTGTAGCATGACATTTAAAGCACTTCTGTAACAATTCCACTTCAATTCCACATGTATCAGTTATGCAAACTAGCAACTATAAAGCACTGACATAATTCAATACATAGTCTAATATGTGCAACAGTAGAATAAAAGATTAGAAGTGGTAACGTTGTTTAAACTGCTATTTATGAATCTACAACAGTGTATCTTCCAAAGTAAATTAAGGTATGACTTAGTTTAGTATAAACAAGAGCTTCAGTGCAATGTGCAAATGGTTATAAGTACAAATGAAACCCTGGTTAATATAAATCTGCATTCAGAAAATGAATAGAGCTAAAAATACAACTTAATGTTTAAATAGTTCAGAATAATCTTTATCCAAAGCAAAAGAAAGTCTAGAAAAAGCAATCTATTATAAATATAGAAATAACTTGCATCAATTATATTAATTGGTAAACCTCTGCTGCTTGCCTTATTGTAAAATTACTGCAGCCCTTATAACTCAGTTACAGGGAGTAAAACCACCCTGCAGGACTTATGGTTACACAGCATCAGCTTTACAATTCATTACTGCACCACTCCAGTCACTCAACAGACTTAAACACATTGCAACACACTTTGTGTCTTCCCCTTATAAATACTGGAGAAATCAAGACATGGACACTAGTTTGAGGAATCTGAAAAGCAATAATAAAATTAACATGTTTTGGGGACAATCAGCCAACAATAAAGAGAATTCATTTAGAAGGAGGATCACAGAAAAGCAGAACAGGAAAATATGACCTCTGGAGCATTACCTAAGCTGAGAAACAAATTTAAGAACAGCAAATACCAGTAGGAAAATATAGTACAGCTAACAAGAATATAAACAGTAACAGCAGAGAGTGATTTCTATCTCCCAACACAGACACCAAATAAATCACAAAACACCTTTGCTGCAAAAGCTGAAGAAGTTTAACTTTTTATGGAATATAAAATCTGAGCTGAAAGACCCTCCAGCCTCTCCCAGAATGGAAATTCCCTTATCTCACAGATACCAGGAAAAAAAAAAAAGACAGCATCAAGACCTGCTGCTTGAAATGCCTCCCAGAGGCACAAAGGTTTCCCTCTGGCCTTCCTGGAAAGCTCTGTCCAAATGTAATTTTGCCTCATCCAACTGTTAAGACTATGGAGATATCAGAAATGAAACCTGCTTGCACACACATTAGGAGATGAGGGGAAAAAAACCCTGGTGAGAAACCTGAAGTCAACGAGAAACAGACAAAACAAGAAATACATTTGTGTTTCAAAACCAGTTTTGGCCACTTTCTTGGTCCCATCCTTGATGTTATGCTTTGGACAATGATAAAACACGAGCAAGAACAAGAATTAGAGGATAGAAAGGTTAACAGTGCCTGTCAAGCAGCAGCAGAAAGACTGACTCCTCTTCTTGCAGGGAGCAATTATTAGAGCTCCTAAAATAAGCTACTTTGGAAGAGATACTGAAGTTAGAAATATAACAGAAGAAATAACATCACTCTGGAAATGTCACTTTTTAAATTTAAAGACAACCCCACCCCAATCCCCAAACAGATTTACATGAAGGCAATCTTTAGTGACTATTTCTTCTTGAAAGCAAAGAGCAGGAGAACTTGTTAGAAAACTGAGTTACTTACCTGGATAACCAATTCCTTTGGCATTTGCATAGGGAACCCCAGAAGATCCAGGGCTATACACAGGATTCATGATTTCAGTAACTGAAGCAGGAAATAAAAAGAAAATCAGTATTTACTTAAGTACAGGGGAAGCTTGAAATCTCAGCAACTACTGTGGAACCAGAAATTGGGGAAATGTACTGGAAGAAAAAGTAAGCACTTCCACTACTCATCAACACTGAAACCATAGCCACAAGCAGGAGAGAATCACTGCAGAAATAAAATTTCAAAGCATCCCAACCCTCAGTCAGCTAGAGAATGCCTCAGGAATGAAACATTCCCTGTTGTGGAGCATGCTTTCAAAATATTTCCATCACCAGAGTTCCCCCTGGTGCAGAGATCCACAGCCCACTGCAGGAGCTCACTGGTGTTGGACGTCTCCCCTCATGCCATCTATCTCTTCATCCATCTACCATCCATCAATCTCGGCCTCTTCCCCTTTTGTTTATGAAGCCTCTTGCCAAGGGAAGAAGATACTTATGGTCTATTCCGACTGGCATTTCAAGCCTGGGATTCCAGTCCTTGCCCAGCACTAAATTATCAACCATCAACCAGCCCAAGTACTACAGAAGGAAGTGGCAAAAGACTCAGTACATTTAGACAGCCAGCCCACATTTATTTATTTGTTTACTTGCTGCCAAGTTCTTCAGGGCCCATGAGAAGCTGGCAGTTGTGTCCAGTCCTTTCTGAATGATGCATTCATGCACCAAAAAGGCATCTACAGCCAACATCACCCATGGGAACAAAACCAACACCCCAGTTTTAAAAAGAACCTTGTACATAAACACCACAGAAAGTAAAATGGCCTTGAAGACACTTCTCAAGTGGCTCATACAGGAGTACTGTTTGCAATTACTTTTCTGGTATTTTAGAAAAAAATCCCAGTCGTTAAACCTCAGTATCTCAAATCATCTGATTTTCTGCATGTATTTAAAGATTAAGCACGTCTCAAGGGAGGTTTAGGTTGGATATCAGGAAAAGGTTCTTCCCCCCAGGGTGTGGCTGGACACTGGAACAGGCTCCCCAGGGAGCTCAAGGCACCAAGCCTGATAGAGCTGAAGTTTGGACAATGCTCCCAGGCACAGTGAGACTCTTGTGGGTATCCTGTGCAGGGCCAGGAGCTGGGCTCTGATGATCCTTGTGGGTGCCTTCCAACTCTGCATTTTCCATGATTCTTCCTGCAAGCACCCATTTTTCAGCAGCAAGACAGAAAGGCACCCTATGAAACCAAACTTTCTTATTAACTGTTAATAGCTGATACTTGAGTCACTTCCTTTTCTACACCTCAAGCTGTCTTCCCTAAACTTTGATAAACTGCTTAAGACCCTGCTGGTTTAACAGAATTTTGTAAATAAAATTTAGGAAACAAGAAAGTCTAATTCCACATGTGTTACCTTAGTTACAGAACATGTTAAGGCAGGAATCCAAGTGGAATTTATCAGTATAGCTGCACTGATAAATCTATGGTAAGTGACTCTATAAAGCATAAATAGTTTGCTTTTTAAAGTAATGCTAAAAGCAGCCCTGAGTCAAGAGTTTCAGCAGCACCGAGTACACAACAGAAGAGCCATTTGTGTAAAATTAGGAAATCAAAGTAACTGCTATCAGTAAGTTTATCACCAGATTTCACAAAACACTCCAAGTCAACATAAAAGCATTACAAGATTTTACCAGTTTTTTGGATTTCCCCCCACTTTGCATTAATACTAACTTAACAGAATTGCCTTTTTCCCCCCAGATTCATACTTGATTACATATCAAGATGATAGAATCCACTAAGACTGAGTTAAAAACCAAACAACTTGGCATTTACATTGCTCAGTATGAATAAAGTTCCCCAGAGCAGCACGTTTCAATCACCTGACCCACATCAAAAAGTTCCATTTGACACAAATCTCTTTGGAAATATTCTACAGCAAACTACACTTCAAGTCTGAAGTGCCATTTCTCACTGAAGCCCCGGGGAGTTTTAGCAGCATTAACTCCGCTGTGCCATAATCAACAGCTGTATTTTGCTGGACAGCATTTGGTCATAGCAAGGCTGCTCTGTTCTTTCATACTTTTCCCAGTGTACCCCCCCCTCTAAAAAAGGACTCTCATTTACTTGAAAACTTTCAGTCTGTTCCCATTCTCTCTGCATTTTCCTCTCATTTGATGATGTTACATTTTGTGTCTGAACTTAAAGGTCCAACCTCACTTTGGTCTCAGCATTTCCCAGTTGTGGGGCAAAAGTCTTAATTAAGGAGGTGGTTAAACCCTCCCACACAAATGTAACAGCCCTCTGCCACACTGCTGGATCCCCACAGTGTGCTGCTCTCCCTTGCATTCTCTGCAAGAATTAGGAGCAAAGAAGAACCTGTAACCTCCTCAACCACCCTGAACGGCAATGAGACAAAAAAGGACTGTCTGCTGGGAAGTCAGAAAGGGGCTTCTGTGAATATTTAGGTAAAATACATTAAAAAACCCCCAACTATTACAAGCATTAGTAGTCAGTGACTGCAGAAGAACACAAGGACATTCACTATGGGGGATGACTTAAACAGAAGTCACACAAAGCTGAAGACGTTCAGAAAATGAATAGAAAAGGTAAGGCAAGACAATCTCAATTGATTAAGAGAGAGGAATTCCACTTAAGTAAAGGGGAAAAAGCCTATGGCACTTGGAGCCTCATGCTGCCTCTTCCTGGAAACAATGCCTGCTTCCACTTCAAATGTATCCACACTTCCAGCTCCACACATGTGCACACACAAACACACATTAATTCAACTTGGGCTAGACAGACCTTTTGGAAAGGTATTTACTTTCACCCTCTGCTGTCACCACTGACAGACAAATCAGGAGCCACCAGTCTACACCAAGTGCTCACAGTCTTTGTAACTCAGAGAAAACGTCAGCCCATTCCTCATCACAAATAATTATTTTCGGGTCTTCTCTGAAGGACCCAACATGTGTAACTGTAATTAGACAGCATTACCCAGTGGTTGCAACCATCCCACCCTTACTGTAATTTCACTTGGAAGGGCATCTGTTATATTGAAATGTGGAACCTCGCAGTCCACTTCCCTGGAACGCTCCACGTCCACATCAAACGCTTGGGAAAGCGGTATAAAGCAAACCCAAAGAATCAGGCCTTTCAACTGCTTTGTTGGCAGTCCCTCCAAAGCATTCTCATGTTAATGGATATGCAAATAAGTGTCTACTGTGCATCATCTGTATATAAATTGCACAGAGTAAACTGTGAAGGAATTACTCTCCCAGCTGAAATGAAGGCAATCACACTTATTAAAGATGCTCCGATTAAAGACCACGCAAGGATGCTTGGGAAGTGCAAGTGCTTCACCTTTCACTCCTGCCAAAGCTAGGCAATTGAACTCAGTTTTGATCAGGCCTGTTAAATCTCATCTTGGTACAGATACCAGGACAATCCTCCTCCTCTTCAGTCCACGTTTTGGGAAGCTGAGCACAAAGGCCAACTGCTGCTAATGCTGAAGCTTCAGCACTCCCACTTGGATCTCTTTGCACACGGCTTTTCCTGCTACATTCGTAACTCACACATTTCTAGGAAATTCTGCTTTTAAAAACTGTGTCAGAGAGATCTGCATGCAAACCTCCACAGGTCACTGCAAATACCGCAGGACAAACTGCACATTCCTGTGTAACAGATGTATTTTCTTACCACTGATTTTCAAAGTTGTGCAGGAACACTACGAGAACAAGACCTGCTGAATGTTGCTTGGTGCTCACTTTATGACAATTCCATCACCAGAGCTGGGGAAGCATCTCCAAGTACCTCGCCTAAAGCACACTACTGTGCTCTCCTTCTTGGAACTTAACCAGACTCACACTAAATCATTGCAGTGCTGAACATCTATCCACCCTGAACACTTTTAGAATGCCACTTGCTATGAAATTGTACAAACAGCCCAGTTGCCACTTACAAAGTTAATTACCATCTTAGTAACATTCTACCCATTTGACTTCCAGTCAAAGCTTAACAGAACTAAAATTTCTAAGTGCCTGGTAGTTTGTAATGTAGGAGAAGCAATTTCCACTGCTAAGGAGCAAAGAAAACAGTTCACGACAGTTCAGCTCTTCAAATAACTGACACAGATTAAAGTCTCAGTTACTTTCTATTAAAACTTCAGCCACCAAAACAGGCTGTTTGATGCAAACCCAAGGCCAAATAACAGGCACTTTTGTCACAATTAGTTTAAAAAAGGGGAGTTGTATCAGCAGGCATGTAAGGCTTCTAAAGACCAAGACAAGGGCCCCCAGGCTGCACTGACACTGGCAGGTGGCTGAATGTCTTCCATGCATCCAAGACCTCAAAAAAGGTCACTGAATTTTACCAGGAAGCAGGTAATCCCGTGTTCAGTCCAGGGCACGGGTTCATGGTAGTCCATGACTGCAGCCAGCTGGAATCAATGCGTGCACAGCAATGCCATGCAGCTGGCAAGCAACCCCACCCCCTGGGCTGGGACCCTCATGAAGTTGGTTGGCAGGAGTCTGGGGGCTGTTGGAGTTTTTTTGGCTACAGGATTGCTATGTTTTGCCATCTACCAGCCTGAGAGAACCAAGACACACCACCAAATGCCCACGACAGCCTTGGCTCCAATGCAAAGAAGGGAGCAGGACTGGACAGTAACAGCACAGACTGAGAGTGCAGAACCACAGCCTGGAGAAGGACAATTAACAACTGCCCACAGTTCATACATAAAGTAAAATACAGAGCTGAAAACATCATTCCCAGGCAAGTCTCACTGCTCTGCTAGAGTTACAAGAATAAGGCAGCTGCAATCACCTTCCATCTTTTGTGTGCATGCCTTCCTTTTTCTAAGACTAAAAAGGAGCGGAGCAGTTTAGACTTTTCAATCCTGTCTAATGGACACAGTTCTCATTTGTAAACCTGTCCTACACGGGGGGGGGGGAGTGTTATGGGTGGGTTTGTGTGTAAAGTACACACACATTAACACAACACTACCTGGACCCAATATCAGTAAGGACAGACACAACATGATTAGATGTCAAAGACTCAACAGTTTGTATGTCATTCACAAGAAAACATACACAAAAAATTTAATCATAAGATCCTGCTTGTGATTACTCTTCAAAAACCCCCAGAACATTACCAAAACCTTTTTTTCTTCAAAAAAAAATCTTCTACCTCTGGAAAACATTAAACAAAATGCTTTGCATTTCTCAAAGCCTACAACTTCTGTTGTTGCTATGGCACAAGGGGATAGGAGTCATCATCTCCAATCCTCCCATCTCCTGTACAACTTTGAGTTCGTGGATATTCTCATCTCAAACAAGTCCTCAAATCATCAGCTCCTCACTGTAAGAACCTTAAAAGCCTGTCTATTGCCAAATTTAGGGCAAGTTAATCAACTACGAGAAACAGAGAAAGAAAAATGAAACTGAAAGAGTAAAACTTTAATACGTGAAGGAATCATACTCATAACTTTTTAGTTAAATCCTACAAATTGTCTTTTCTTTAAGTTTTTCCTTTTCAGTTTATTCCATATTCTTTTTTGAAATCGTCACAAGTTCACAGCTGTGACAGAACTCTCAAAAGCCTCTTAACTCACCCTCCTTTTTAACCTGAAAGTTGAAGTGTGTAATTACCACCCCAAACAGACAGGCTGGAAAGTGCGTGTTGTACGAGCGTGGAGGTTTTATGACACTGACAATTACACATCTTACAGTAAAATCACACCAGAGCAGACAGAGAGTCTGGTCACATTAGGTAACACGCATACGGCGATCAATGTTCAAAAGCAAAGGAAGTCCAGCTCTACTCCCGCTCAGAGCTCTGTGCTCCCCTCACCAAACCCGCACTTTTACCTCTCTCTGAGCACCGATTTCACCATTCGCGCGGTGTTTACTTGGCTCCAAGCGATCTAGAAAAGCACTACAGGCCCGGTTTATGCCTCTTTCCGTTCTGGCTCGCAGCCCTTCGCAGGCACCCCGGGGACCGCCGCCGAGCCGCTGCCCCGCGGGGAGGTGTCAGGCAGGTCGCGCTCCCGGCCCCGCACACACCGACGGCATCGACCGCGAGCCCGGCCGGCGGTGCCCTCATGACGCCACCGCAATTGCACCGAGCTACCGCCGGGCGCTGACACCGATCGCCGATCCCCGCCCGGCGGCACCGCCGCGCTCCGGGCACCCCCGAGCGCCGCGGGGCCTGCCCGGGGCCGCCCGGCACCTGTTACGGACGGGCCGCGCCGCGGGGCCCTCGCCGGGCCCAGCGCTGCGGGACGGGCCCGCCGCCAGCGCTGGGCCGGGCTGAGGGAGCGGGGCCCGCCCCGATGGCTGAGGGGCGGCGGCCCCGGTGCCCCCGGTCGCGGCCCCGAGCGCTCCGCTTCGCCCGCGGGCCGGGCCGGCCCCGCAGCGCCTCGAGAGGCCCCGCTCCCGCACTCGTCGATCGCGGCCCCCGCCCCGCTCCCGCAGTGGCCGCTGCCGGCCCGGCCCCGCTCCCCCGTGCCCGCTCCCCGCCCCGGCCCCGCTCACCGTGAGGGCTCCGGGCGGGCGGCGCGGCGGGCGCTGGCTGCGGCCGGGCGTGCGCGTGCGCGTGCCCGGGCGGGAGGACGCGCGTGCGCAGGCGCGGCCGTGCGTGCGCGGCCCCGCGGGGACGGGAGGGGGCGGGGCCGCTCCGCACAAACTGCGCAACGACCGCGTGACGTCACGTCCGCGCGCGGGCGGGCGCCCCGTCACGTGCGCGGGGGGGCGGCACGTGACCCCCCCAGCCGCCATGGCCCCGCCCCCCCTTAGATCCGGGTTGGGTCCGGATTAGGGGTTGGGTCTGGTTTAGGGGTTGGGTCCGGATTAGGGGTTCACCTGTGAGGGGGGGAGGTTTGCAGTGTCCACTGCGGTCAAAAACAAATGACACGGACAAGTAAGTAAGTAAGCGCAGTCTGCTCCAGTGTGGCGGGGAGCCTGTTCCCTGTGTTCGCTGGGGCTGTCCCGCCCGATATTCCATTAAACCGCCTGTGGGCACGACCCGCTGCCGCTTTTCTCCACACTGGTTTTTCACACACACACACACGCCAACTAATGGCTTAAGGTGCAGGAACTGGGACCGGCTGACCCCGTGCGGAAAGTTCCGCCCAGTTTTTACAGTACTTTTTAAAAAGAGAAATCTCACTGTTGAGAAAAGCCTCCAAGTCCTATGGAAAATTTGTTTGTTATATAAAGAACTTTTTAAACCCAGCTGGGAGGAAAAGGAGGGATGGATTAAACAGCCCTCCAAGGGTGGCAGTAGCCAAGTAGCGCATCTGGACAACGGTCCTGGCAATGTGGTAACAGCTCCTGAAAATTCTGCTTTTCCAATAGCTTGTGTTTGCCCAGAGCAGGCAAACCCAGGAAACTTCTCTGGAAATTGGAACTGTGCTGAGCTTTACAAAACCGTAACAGGATCACAGCAAGCTTAGATAGGCTTGTAGGGGAGAGAGCTTTCTAACTAACATTCCATCCTCAGCTGAGGGCTGCAAGCCAACCTTGCAATCCTTACACCTACCCAGCCTTTCAAGGTCTTGATTTGATCCTCAGACAAAACACTCAGACTTCCCATCTTAAGAGATCTGGAATTAACCTTTTGATAAAGCACTAATTGCTGGGGACAGGGTAAGACAGGAATGTGTGGGAGATGAGTTTTCACAGAGTCACAGAATACGCTCAGTTGGAAGGGACCCACAAGGATTATCAAGTCCAACTCCTGGCCCTGCACAGGACCATCCCCACGAGTCACACCCTGTGCCTGAGAGGATCATCCAAACACTCCCTGAGCTCTGGCAGCCTTGGGGCTGTGCACACTGCCCTGGGGAGCCTGTTCAATCACCCTCTGGGGGAAAAACTTTTCCCCAATATCCAACCTAAACCTCACCCAATAATTTTTTTTGCCCAGAAAATTAATATTTCTGGTCCTTAAAAAAGAATGCATGAAGCTGCACACACTTGTGGTGAAAGCCCAAGCCAAGCCAACACTCAGCACTGTTTAACAACTGTTGAGGAAGCATAACTTTGTGAGCATCTGGAGGCAGATGCTGAACAGAGAGGGTTTGTCCAGAACAATCAGTGCAAACAGCACCATTATTGCAGGGGTGTTTCTGACAGGCAGCACAACTAACACTACCAAAGAGGGACTACCAGTGTGACATTGGTCCTGGGTTGCACAGGCATAGATAAGCCAGTGTGCTGCCAGAGCAACTATCTGAACTCTTACACCCTTATATAAGCCAATTGCTATTGGGTTGTGCAATTATTAGTCTCATCTATTAACTATATATCAGTCCTATGGTGCACAACCCTTGTCAACCAAATACACACATATAAATGTGGTTGGGAAAAAAATTACGACGAGATAGAAACGATTTTTAAAACCCAGTAAAACTGAAGACCTTCTGATATTTCTCTTGTACCATGTCAGTTGTAAAATGTAGAAATGATAATGTTCTCTGTAGCAGAATTGCAAATTGATTCACAGTTTGCTGACATTTATGACAGGTAGGACAGCTTGCTCTTTTCTAATTATCCTCAGACGTCTCCCTCTTATTGTAATACCCTTTCCAGAACTGTGAGCTGCCACTCATCAATCATGCTGGTCACTCACAGCAACACTGCTGGGAATGGCAGTTGGTGCACAGGCTCCAGCACAGAAAGAATGGCACCATTAATATCTCAACAGGAACGAGGAAAATGGTGACTCAGAAACACTGTCTCCAGCACTACAATACAATCCTGTTCCTCTGAGGGGGGTTTGTTTGGGTAAGAGGAGGAGAGCCCTGTCTGGGGGTGACAGACCATCACTGCTGCAAGCACCACAATGACACCAAAAATTGCTCTCAAGATGCTGGCCTGGACTCTGCAATCCACCTGTTGGAGGGGACTCCGTGTTTAGGAACGAGGAGGTGACAACAAAGGCATTGTGGGGAATAATACCATCTACAGGGAGATGGTACCTGCTCCAAAAAGAATTCCTGTTTTGTGGGATATGCCATAATACTGAGACACCCAACACCCCACCTCCCACTATTCTGCACTGCTAAGAACTTCCTCTGCTACTCTCTGTCTCATCTGGAATTGCTTGAACTTTAGGCAGGTTTGATTGCCTCCAATAGAAGTATTCACAATCATTTCTCATTTTTGGTTTCTTCCATTCCTACCCCTTTCTCCACCATTCAGGAGCTCTTCTCACGCTTCTCCTACTTAGTTTTTTCCACAAGATTGAAATGCCATCTCTGTAGTCCTTATCACTCCCTCCATCACTGAAACTCTTCAACAGTGCATTTTTTGATCAATCACCTTGTGTGACAAACACAATTCAGAGGACTGTATGTGGAAAAAGCAATGTGCAAATGTGTTGACCTTCTGAGGGCAGAACCCCACTGACACATCAACCACATGAAAACACCTCAGAACTCTATTATCCCTCACTCTTTCCCTTTCTCAGGAGTGGGCACATTTTATACCAGTTTAATTTCTGTATGGGACACACGCTTTCCTATAATGACAAGCCCATCACAGGTACCTTCATCAGGTACATAAAAGCCTCTGAAAATAACAGTGCATGTGGACACCAGCTGTGGCATAGTTCTAACTCACATTCAGACATGATTTATTATTCAGCAGAACCACTGCTTTTGATTCTGTTTTATGGGCATCAGAAGTATTTTCACTCAGTGCATGCCTCCCTTTGGCTGTGCTGCAGCATTCCCTTCTCCATGATACACATGGATTTCTTAACAGGCACACTTAATTCCAAATACAATACAATAAAAGTAATTAATGTATATAGATAAATAACCAGACAAAATACTATTTCCATCTTAGTGAGGATTGAAAATGTGCGACAGAAAACATGGTAAGAACTTCATAATGATGCCAAGCATCTGAAAGCCAGGAATTACAAAAATAGAGATGGAAAATTAAATGGAATTTGGGATGTGTGTACATATCAGGGTCTCATAAATCAGCTCAACTCTACTCTGTTACTACACAGATAAATCTACGAGGTAAAATCCTTAATTAACTGGTTAGAGTTCTTCTGCACTAATTGGAGACAGATTTAAGCCACCATGTCTATTGATAACTACGTGGACAGCTTTTGTAGATGAACTGTATGGCTGCTCAAAGGTTGAGTAAATAATAGGGAAACACAAATGTTTCTGTTTGTAAGAGCTTACAACAAGGACCACCTCTTTGTGGCGTTTAGTGGGGTTTTACAAATGTTCCTTACTGCTGTGACTTATTTTAATGATGCAAATCGTCAGCTCCATCTTTGCTGGACGTTGTTGAAAGCCCTGTAATGATCTCCTGTCGCTTGAAAAGCAGAGGAGAGAGACTTCCCAGACCCACAGGCCATTAGCAGTTGTTCTGGCAGAGTGAACACCTGCTCTGTTTTTATAGTGCTGTAAGTCACCACGAGCCTCTACAAGTAAAACTGGCAAATTCTTCTGTTAGAATTTAACAATAACAACTCAATATAGAACCAGTTAGCATCACCACCACCCCCCTTCCCAAATTCAAGATAAGTAATCTGCTAAAGATAAATGTTTAACATTGTTTAGTCTGATATCAGCAGAATATCTGACAATTCCCAGAGAGTGTTTTGGAATACTGGATTTCATTTTCCCAGTGTTTGCCAGAATCATGAGTAAGAATAATAGCACTTAGAAAAGGAAGCTAATTTGTATTCCCTGTCACTGACCTGTTGCTGTTCATTTGATGCCAACATTTTGCAAAAGACAAGAGGAGCAGGGTTAATTCAGTGCTGTGAAGAAAGAAAGAAAAATAATGTTATGGTTTTGATATATGAAACAAAGAAATCTATTAATTTATGTTCCATTTTTCATTACTAAAGTGAAAGAGTATATTTGATCTTATTAATTACAAAGGTAATCAAGTTCTGATTATGTTTATTTCTCCAGACACTTCAACAAAGAATGACTTAAAGCAGCAGGAAGTTAGGAGTGTTACAGAGTCTGCTGCAGACAGATCCTGGCTTGTATTGCTCGTGTTCCATCCCACGGGGAACCAGGGAACAGGGCTAGTGCAGGAATGTGTTTCACTTCAAGTGCCTGTCTGCAAAAATTAGGGTTATTTCACAGAACGTGCAAGGGAGAAAAGAGAAAATGTGAACATTTTTCTGCCTAAGTTTTAAGCATGTTTCAAACAACTCTGATGCTGGTATTTCTCATTAACAGTACATTCTTTTTTGCACAATGGAATTCTTTGGCTAAAAAAAACCTGCAAGGATTTTTCAGTTGCTATTTTTTCTTAAAAATTAATCCTGCTGTGAGAGAAGGTACGTTCTGGAATACATGGGTATAACCAGTGGACTTTTAGGCAGGATAAATGTAGGAAAGATACAATTCTTTATGCAACAGACCATGGAAACACGGGAAGGGATGTCCCAGTGCAGCATGGGCTGAGCTGTCTGTCGCGTGTGTCTGGCCAGGGCATGTCCAGCACCAGAGCATTGGACAGAGGAGCCAGAGAAAGCTCAAATGGCAGTAAGGCCTCACTTTAGGATCATGGCCAGAATGAACTTCTCTGGCCAAGTGCAAGCTGGGAGGGATGAGTAAGGAAACTTCATTTTGCTTAATTCTTCCTGTGCCCAAGGAAATGGACCTTTGTGTGTTCTTTGGAAAAGAACAGGGCTACATCAAAGTAATATTCTGTGAATACCCTCCTTCATTCTCAGTTTCCCCCAGTGGAAAACAACTGACAAGATTCCAATACTGACCGCTCAGGTCAAGCCCAAGAGCTGTATTCCTGGTGTTTAATTCCACATGAAGCGGTGTCCTGGGGTTTGTAAGGTGGATGGGGTGGAAATGGGAACAAGACTAAGTTTGCAGGAGCTGGGATTTGAGAGATTTGGGGAAATGGCTTTGTTAAAAGCATGCACTGTGTCCTTACTCTGGCAGAGCCTTGAAACACCTGTTTAATGTGAACCATATGTGCAGGTCTCACTGAAGAGTCCTTCTCTCTTTGTTTCTGTTTCCACTGCTTGTCTCCAGTCCCCACTGCACCCAAGCAAAGGCAGGGACCAAGTGTCAGTCGGTGCTGCAGCAGCAGCCTGGTGCTGGGCATGGCTCACGTGCAGCCAGCAGCATGCAGGGGTTCTCAGGGGCTAAACTGTGCTTTATGCACACAGAAACATCAGCAAACTCCAGCTATGAGTTGAAGGAAGGCAAGATGGCGTTTATGAGAGAGAAATTTTTTTAGATGGTTAAAATTTGGCCAAATTTGGGGGAATTCTTAGTAGGAGAGCAAAAAAGCTGTGTCTGTGAGAGCAAGGCATCATCCATGCCCTGTTCCAGGGCTTGCTGGAAAAGCTAGGAGGACCTGCTTCGTGAAGGCAAGCTGTTGTTTTCTTCCATAGCCACATTCTTGGCCACAATTGAAAAAAGTGAGTTGAAACTACCAAAGAAATCTCTGGAATGTGAATTGGGCTGAATGGCATTCAACCTGAGTGGTCTCAACTCGGCAAAGTCATAAGAAGTTGAAAAATAAAGATTTACCACGGGATGTGCCATTGCCAGACAATGTTATTTATAAATATGTGTCCTTGCCTGTTCACCCCCCCACACTTAAACACGCATGTACTCAGTGCTACTGCATCACTGAAGAGGTCATCAACAGCAACATCCCCAATTAATTATGTGTCCTGACAGTAAATTGTAAGGAGACAGAGTTGGGCATTTCAAGGATGTTAAAATTGCAGCAAAAAATGTTCAAAGTGGCTGTGAAGTTAAATGGGTATTTGCTATTTACAAATACATGATGATTACATGTGGTTACCATGGAAACTCGAGATGGAAAATAAAAAGTGAGTTTAGCTTCATCTTGAAACTGCCCTGATTGAGAGGAGAACAATAGCTGACATTCCTCCAGTAGGAGACTAATTGCCCCTCTTGAAGAATGTACACTATGTTTCTCCGTATTTTTAGCTGCTATGCAAAGTTTTAAACCTGCAACCAACTGTAGATAAGGCTCAGATAATTGATACATGTGCTGTTAAGAATCACAGCACAGTATCATTTACTCTTTTTCCTATGCTATTTACTGAAATGGTAACTATTCGACATTTTCTCCTCCAAGTCTGCTTCAAGTGATTTTGTGTCACATCTAAGTCTCTGGCCTGGTAATTCTCCTCAAGTACATTTTTTTGCTTTATCTGTATTTCTGCTTTGACAAGATAATGAGTGAAGCATGCTCTAAGGATGTGACTCATTTCCATCAAAACAGGCTTCCTGAGAACCAGAGGCTGGGAGATGACCACCAGCCTTGGAAAGTTTTAGAACAATTCTAAACACGAATTAATTGGCAGCTAATAAAGTAATATATAAGGTAATAAATAACTGAAGAAGTTATTCCTAAATAAAAGTGCACCCAGTGAGATTGCAGCGAGCACTGAGGCTGGAAATCAGAAGACTGCACAGATGGTACCATCTGTCTGTCTCCTGGGAATCACTGTGGTGCTGAGAAAGCCCTTGGAGGCAGATGCTCCGAGCCATGGAAGTGTTTGCTAACAGACACACGTGCTCTGGCCCGGCAATGCTGTGTTGGATCCGAGTGTTGGACAGGTATCTGCACACAAACAGAGCTGGGATATTCAGTGTGCCACAGCTGGAAAACCAGCCAGTGAGTGCAAGGTCCCGTTGCCGAAGGTTGGAAGTACCACTAAAAGATGGGATCCAAAGAAGGGCAGGAGACCAGGAGCTGCAGGCATGTGGATGAACACTGAAACTTTAGGATGAGCCTGACAATTCCTTTGTTATTATTTTTTCTTTTTTATACACTAAGTTTGTTGCTTTTGTTATCTTCACCAGCTTACAAGCCAGTAGTTCCTTTTATGTGGACGCAGAGCCTAACTGACATCAGCAGCAATTCTTACCTATTTCCTTGGGAAGAAGAGTTGCTCTTGCTAAATGGCAAGAAATACCATTTGCAGAGCTGTTGAGCTTGTATTTTTCTTATTTTGGATGACAAATTCCTTCCCAAAAGCTGTGCTGTTTGACAGATGAATGCCCTTTGACTTTTTCACTTTTCACAGTGTTTTTAAAGTTCTTCCAAATTATTAAAATTAACAACAGCGAGACACTGCACTGAGACACTTTCAGATGGTAATGATTCCATGCTTCTGCTCTGATGGATACCTGTCTCACTCAAACACATATTTGAAGCACTTTAAAGCAGAAACATCCACTAAGATTAACAAACTCGGCTTGACAGTTTCTAGTCCAAGTGCTTATAATGGCAGAGACGAAAGTCTTGCAGAAAAGCAAATGACAATTATCTGCCAGACATTTCCACGCTATTTTAAAGAGACAGTGAATGCTCCATGCTCTCTGCACCTCCTCTGTGATAATGCTCACCAGTCACTTCCATTTGCCGATCAATATCTTCCGCTTGGAAAGCTCAGGCAATCCAGCCAATTGCTGACACTTATGTGACAATAATAAGGCCCTACAGAGAACTGGTTTCTTCCAAAACTACTGTCAGAACTTTATTAGAATTAAGAGAACTTGAGAGTCACTAAAAATGACTGAACTGTTCTTCCTTGTGGTCCCTCTCTGCCAAGTCGTACCTAAAACGTTCTTCAGTCCCCAGTGCTGCCAGGCCTGGTGGCACCACGGACAAGCCTCTGTTCTTCTTAAATATCTTCCCAACAGCAGGAATCAGGTATTTAATCGTTAGATATTGGCCACAGGCTGGCAACAGCCATGAAGATGTAAGTAAGCACCTTCTCATTTTTAATTATCAATCTCATGCTATCAGATCCAAATACACCTTTTAAGCATATTCCCCCACACCATGTTCTGCACTGCTTTTTTCTTACTGTTGAGCAATATTCAGGGAAGTACTAGATACTGAGACTCTGTTCAGTAGGGTTATTTTTCATTATTCTGATGCTGCCAATTGTGAAATCCTATTGTAGCTAACTCCCTCATTACACAAGTATTTGTTCAGGTCCAGAAAACATTTTTGTTATGAAGTTAGGCTACATTTAATGAAATAGCTCGTGTTCCATAGCCTTCTACCACAGGAAAATACAGTTCTCAGTTGATGTCTTTGTTTGCCACATGCAAATATTTTGGTGTTTGGTGAATAAGCAAAGAGTGACAATTCAGTGAGGCTGATCCATAAGGCATTAATTAAATACAAATACCGTATTGCTTATCTTGATATAAGCAGTGTTTTCAGCCGCATTCTCTGAAATTTGATGTTAAGCTACCACATAAAATTAAGACTATTTCCAATCTTCACAGTGCCTTGGATTTTACACTTTAATTTCTGAACTTGTTGGCAGATATGTTAAATATCTCAAGCAGAAACTCTTTCTACAGCTATGGAGCTAAGAAGTGACTAGAATACAATTCGTTCTACCAAGTAAAATATGTCACATTGCAAGATAAGAACAGAACATTCCTGCTTTTCCAGAGGCTTCATGTGAATAACTAATGTGTCAAGCCTGTAACTAGCAACAAGAAGGCTTGTATATCAACCAGCATTTTTCATGCTTTTTTAAACTTCTGGAGCACATGATGCTCATATCAGTCTTTGCTTTCCTTTTCCTCATGGATTTCTGGTGCTACTGTCTTTTTCTGAGGTACCCGGACTTTGCAAACTGGTCTCAGTATGAAAGTAGTACCTGACTTCCATAAATTCCATTCTGGACTTGGTGACTCTTTGTTTGCTGTACTGGAAGTGCTCTGCTGGTGGGTTAATGGTAGCTGTTCAACCCTGCCTGTCTCTAATAACATTGTACTTACATGGGTAGTTCACAGGATTTAACAGCTGCTCTCTTCCTACAAAGTCCACTTTCTAAAAGGATAAGGTTGGATTTCAGATGAATCTATTTCACTTGCTTTTCCCACTATCAGTTTAGGAAGGTATCATCTCACCAAAAAGATGTTATAATATCAACTTCAGCATACAACAGTAAGACTTAAATTTCTCATGATAGGTAGAAACATAATGCAAATAAAGACAATTCTGTAGCACCACACATTGATGGAATGTGGCTCACAATCATCACTAAACTCCTGTAAGCAGTTTACTAAGAAACTGAAGACAGTAAATCCAAGGAAAATGAGTAATGCATATGATAAGCTATTCATGTCTCTCTGTATTGCATTGCCCTTCAGACTCCTGCATTTGGGCACAGGGACACTGCTTGTTGTGGAATCTGTGTTAATTGATGTTTCTTAATGACTATATAAAGCTCTTCTAAACTGGATTATGTCTGATATGCTTTCTAACATCCTTCTTCCCTCATGTAACCCATACCTTAGAGGGAACATAGGACAAAGCTGTGAAACATCTCTGAGAAACTTCAATTCTGTTTGAAAACGAAAAAAAAAGTACACCGAACAAATTAATAACTTTGAGTATCATGAGCTCACTGCTTTTCTGCAAGTATCCAGAAAATGCCAGATACACCCTTTCTAAACAACCCCTTGGTGCATGACCTCGTGGTACAAGTCTGATCAGTTCCATGGAATTTCCCCGGCACTTTCCTCCCGGTTCAGCTGGCTGACCTCAGCACCACAGGTGTTTTTTTTTTTCTCTGCCGATGCAGGAGCTTTCAGCAGCAAAGATTAAAAACAAAACAAACCCCTCAGAATCCTCCTGACAGACAGTGGCTACAGCCACGCTGCCCTTGGTGTGTGCTTCAATTCAGCCCCTGTTCTGGAGGCACATGACGGCACCAGCTGCGCTGCCGCGGCCCGTGCCCACATCTGCGTGCCCGGGGAGCCGGCTGCCTGTCTCCAGGCCACGGCAGGGAACACTCAGGGAGCCACTGAGGGGGGCAGGATGAAGGCAGAATGCAAACTACCAGAGCCTGGAGCAGGTACAGCTTTCAAAGTGAACCGAAATACGGAACTAAGTAGTAAGTTATCCCCCTAAATAATAAATTTCAAATGAGTCCAAAGCATATATGGACAAGCTGCTGATAAGCACATATTGGTACACTGCATGTCCTCTGGGGGTTGTATTTCCACAAGTTTTCTATTTATATAGGCAGGCAGGCCCTTTTGAAGTCTTGATGGCTCATAACAACCATATCTCACCAGAGTAACAGCTCCTAGAGTGAGAACCTTTCTCTGTGCGACTCGTGGCGGGCTTTGTTACTCTGGATCTGGTCTTCCTGTGAAACTGAGTTTTAAAGGAACCAGTAATGTCCTCACAGCTGCAATAAGCATCTTTCATATACATGCTGTTTCCATAGCACTTTTGCACGTGATGAGTGCTGGAGGATATAAATCAAAAGAGCATTCTTCTCAGCTGATCCCATCCCCTTGAAAGCTCTGTTTATCCCCTGGTAAACTGAGTGCACTCAGTGTATCACAGACATGAGAATAATTAGGCTACTGTCCCCATCCCTTCAGCGTGTACCTCACCCCCTGCCAGTCCTCTCAGCTGAGGCTGGCAGAGATGATTCCAGCAGTGATGGTTTTTTCTTCAGCTTCGTGGTATAAAGAGTGACACCAGGAACCAGATACCCTCTTCTTCCCTAGCTGGCAGCCTTTTGATCCAAGTACAAAACGGGAGTCCTATTACAACTTGGCATCATTTTTGCCTCCATTTTGTGTGAAACCAAAGAGCTCCCAGGAGGTCAGTGGAGGTTTTCATGAAGGCAAGTGCTTGGAGGTAAACGGAGGAAAAAATCCATTTGCAAAACCTGACGTCTGTGTTGTATTTCTGTTATGGTTGCATTAGATGTGAAGGGGATGTGTTTTATTCCCACACATGCTTAATGAATGAAGCATAAAAGAAAATTGATATGTTCCTAAGTAAATTGTTGGGGTTGCTTTATATTGTCTCACAAGGAAAGGGCATTGCTGTAGGTCATCTAATTACAGCTCTTTCTGTCATCATCTGCTCTTGAATTCAAAGCACAAGGGCTGGGGGTGAGAGCATTAATAACACAGAGAGATGAGAGCATGAATGACATACAGAGGTTCACCCTAAGCAAACAGAAGGGAAGATGCAAGGCACAAAAGACAGATGTCTCCAAGAAGAAGTATTACAGGGCACAAGTGCTGTGGAATTCAACTCAGCAAGAGGAAAAGCATGTGAGACTCACAAAGAAAGAGAACTTGCTGCCATCACCTGCTTATGTGCATTTTCAGGGTAATATAAGTATTAATGCCTTCCAGCATTTTTTAATGTGCCTATGCTTTTAAATGGGACAAGCATTATTTAGGTTTTAGGCAGAGCTCTGTCCTATTGCCAGGCAATGCAATATTAATAAGAGTGCTATATATTAATAAGAGTACTATATATAGCCCTAAAACTTTCTCTCTCCCCCAAGGAAACAGCTAGCAGATCTTTAAAGGACTACTCCTTTGTAGTGCAACCACCTCAGATGAGCAGAATGAGGGTTAGAGCCACTGTCCAGCCTGAAGCCGAAGTTATTCTTGAGTCAGAGTGACTGCATGAGCCCCAGTGCTCTGTGCTTCCCAAGGAAGTCATCTTGGACCACATTTTCAAAATACTCCAAGATACACTGACAAACCCTAGGCCAAGGATTTTTCTACTTAGTGGCAGGCTCCTCATGCACCTAAATTAGGAGAAGGATCACTTTAGGGTTTGTGTTTATTCAGTGGAGAGATAATGGCACCCCTAAAGAGGGACCAAAGTTGAGATGGATGGAAGCACTGTCTGGAAAGGTCTCTCTGTCCTCAAGAGATTATAGAGGGAATCTAAAACAAGTACATCCCTGGACCAGTGCCTAAATGAAGCGTCTGAAGTTTGATGGGATCAACTGGTACCACAGAAGTATTTGAAAAGTTCCTCAGAAAGTTAAGAAGCAAGATGATGCACCTCCCTGAATTATTTATAACATTCATTCCTAACTGCTTCTTTAGGCACCTAATAAATTGGTGAGTCTGCACAAATGGGGACAGCCTGAGGAAGCTTCCAGGAAATCCTATTACACATTATAACTTGGCTGGCTTCATTTAGGCCCTGTCAGCAGAGAAATTACCACCTGCTCAGTGGCTGGCAAAGAAAAGGGCTCCATGAAGGGACTCAGAAATTAAGTGTCTCCAGAGTAGTGATTATTTTCATGGACTCATTTAATTTGAAACCAAAAGCACCCTCAATGAATCTGAACTTCCACACTCTGAGTCCACTGCACGCTCACCCATGTATGCAGCATGTTTCCCTTCACCTTTACAGCATATCTTCCAGAAAGCTGTCCCACTTTGAATTTAAAATTTTAAAGAATGGCCAGTGAGCAGAATTACTCACTATGCTATGCACCAGTTAAAATACTTTCTCTGCAGTGCCAGAGTCTCAACACCAATGTAAGGGCTTTCAGGTTCTATCATGCCAGGAATTTTATTTAGGGGTAGAATATTATAACTTTAAAGCTTGATCTGGTTAGATCTTGAAGCCCCAGAAAACTTAGAGCTCATGTGTGTGTTGTAAATGCTGTGGAAGGAACGTTAATAAATGGATACTTGGACTTCCTACATGAAGATTCCTTGCTGGCTCCAAGTCTCTGAGGTGTTGTCAAATGCCAGTTGACAGGAGCCAATCCTTGCTGGACATGGGGGCTGGGGATATTTTTTCCCCTGCACTGGCTTTGATTCAGCACTGACACTTATGAATTCCAACAGTCCCAGCAAAGTTTATACCTGAAGCAGACACCTCTTAAATGCTGAATTAGGATTACTGGATCCCAAACTGTGCTAATTCTGAGCCAATAGAAACCCTCTAAACATGCCATAGACTTTTTAAGTGCATGTTCTGCAATATTTTTTTCTTTTACTTCCATTACAGTAGGGCCTGGCTGAGACCCTGTGTGTGTAGGGGACCATACAAAACAGAGCAGGAAGAATTCATGTCCCGCAGATTTTCCATTTCTCTGAAGCTTTGTAGTGACAAAGTCAAGTGACATGACACTTGAACAAAGAATGTTTGAATATGGCCTTAACTCTTATGTTTTTGGCTGAAATAATTTCTTTGAAGCCATGGGTGCTGGCTGAATCTTATTGCAGAGTTGGAAATCAGATGGTGCACTTGCAAATGCAGACACAGCTGAAACCACAGTGAAATCACAATCCCTGAAATCACTCTATCTGCTTTTCTTGCTTGAATGGTTTTGGGAAACAGCTTTCTGCTCTGGAGCCAACTTATCAACCTGTTCAAAGTAATTAAACAGCAGCTTATCTGGTGAGTTGGTCCCAGAGATGGGTTGTATTAACCCTTCTGTGAAATGAAACGTTCCCAGAGGAAGGGCTGCCTCTGTCTGTGTGCGTACAGAGCACAGAGATGCCAAGCCTCTGCAATCACTGTGATGCAAACAACAGAACTTTCCATTTCTGGTTGTTGTTAGATCATGGGTCAAGTCATGTAGAGAGCTTTTAGCGTGCACTCAGAAGCCTTTTCTCTACAGATGAGGTTTTCAGCAGTTGATCCACACACTGTTAAAATCAGTTGCATATTGGCTCCGTGCCTGGAGCTTGATTGTTCCCATCACTGTTTTCTGGTGAATGCTTTCTGCAAGGTACATAGAAATTGTCAAGTAATTGTCTCTTAAGCTTTTGTATATGCAAAGAACATACGGAATGGGGAGCATTATCCTCTTCAGATTTACAAACTACTGCAGAAAGAGGCATTCTGTAGTATTTTTCACTGCATTCTAATTAAGGGCTGTCTCTTCCAGCACTGCCTTGACACAATAACATGGGGGCAATACCTTCAAGTGCTTCAAAATGAAACCCTCACAATTTTCATTTTGCTGGCATTTTATAGCAACCTGCAAACACTTACAGACCTAACACAGTATGGAAGTAAAAGGAGAGAAAATTTCTGCTCTGATTCAAATCCAATCTCAGCAAAGTTTAGGCTGCCAGACCCTGTTCTGTCATGTTAGTGGTGAGACAGAGAAGGGATGTTTCTTAGTTCAGCCTATGCATGTCCTTCCCTCCTTTTCAGCCTTTCTAGAAGAGGGAAACCCCAGGTGCAGGCTGGAAGGGAACTACTAAGCATGCCAGCCAGATTCATACATGGAACATTTCAGCTTGATATGCAATCTCTAGTCATGCTTAGAGTGTATTTTCCTGCTTACTTCCTCAGGGGCCCACCTCCTTCTCCTGACTCTACAAGTGGCATGCTGATGCTGGGTGTTGAATTCTCTGTTCTTCCTCTTGCAGGCCACAGGCCCAAAACGTCTTTGCTTCAATGTCTCTGTATGTGCAAGATAAATCTTGAGTCCCAGACGTGACAGAGTGGAGGTTTGAAAAGAACCAGAGTAAGGGAGAATGATCATTCAGGAGACCTAAATACAAAGGGGTAGATGAAGAGTGACACTTTGGAGACACACTTCCACACTGGCCTTTTCCTTGTTCTGGCAGGAGATAATTTGCTTCTGGCTTGTCTTAGCAACAACAACTGGCACTATGCTGTGTAAATACCCTTGAACCGCAGTGTGGTCAGAGGACCTCAGTGGGAATACAGAGCGTGGCAGAAATCACTGCTAGCAAAGAATTCAGAGTACCTGGCTCTGGGCATGAGGAATGCACTGGCCCTCTTTCAGGCCAATGTTTCTGAAAAGTAACTGTCCCATTTTCTGTTCTCACTTGGAGAAACCCAGAACACCTCCAGACTGTATAGCAGATCTCAGCTGTAAAATAAAGTACTGTCAGTCAAGGAGTTCTACTCTTAGCCAGAGCTCCTGCTGCTTAATCAAAAGGCATGCAGAGGCTTCTGGGAGAGGCAGATATTGCATTCTGTTCCTAGGAAAAGCAGAAGTCAAACACAAGCATGTCATACACATATCAGTGTAGTTAGCAGACAGCACACTAACTCCCAAAAAACAATGGATAGTCATCCTCCACTTTGTGTCAAAGTGTTTTAATATCTGACTGCTGGAAGAGAAGGGAAAAAATACAGAAACCTCTGAAGACATGATGATTTCCACTGACTGCAGGGTTTCACAGGCTGGGTTTAAGAGGGTGGGCTCAATATGCATTTGAAGACAACATAGAACCAGGTCTTCAAAGCAAGATGAGGGAATTGACTTTCAATTACCAGTTCTAGCAAGCTTCAAGAATGAATTAGGCAAAACAGAAGCCATTTCATCAACAGTTCTTCCAAAGTCAACCCCTTTCCCAAAGTCCAAATCTTCCCTAAGAAGCAGCACGTAACTGAAGCAAGGTTCAAATATAATCATAGATCAGAATATAAATCAGGATCTTCTCTGGTGGTGGCCATGGGGCTGTGGCAGTCTGATGAGGGAACACAAATATTTGATGGCTTGGCAATGGGAGGTGTAGATCTGTTTCAGCACACTGGCATAGATTTTCTAAGTGACTGGCTGAGTCTTACTGTCCCTCTGCTTTAGTCCCTTCAATGAAAATGTAGTGTAATTACTTTTTTGATCTCTTCCTCTTTCCTTGACCCATCTTTTTTTTGGCTGTGACTCTGAATCCTCTCCCTTGTGCATACAGCACTGTCTTTAAATGCTAATGGAATAGTACAGGCAACATAAAGTAAAGGTGAGAGTCAGAACTTCACAAGGGTGAACTGTCAGCCCAGCCAGTTCAGAGGAAACCGTGCCACTGATGCTGGCTGGCAGGCCCACACACAGTTATTAATGGAAACAGAAATGTGTTGTACAAGGTTTTTTCCCTCTTCCTCTTCAGAATGGCTGCGATGAGACAGGAACTTCTCTGCAGTTGCAAAGGACCCAGTTCATCCCTGATAATCCTGTGCTTTTCAAAACTGCCTACAAATAAAAGTGAGATCCAAAACTGTTCCTGCCAAACAGGCCACATCACTGACAGTGAAATGGCTTTCTAGTGGCGTGACCTGCAGGAGTGTCTGATAAGCATGTGGTATTTCTCCTGCCAGTTTGTTTTTAATCAGATCTGAACAATGGGAGCTGACAATGAAATCCAGGGTCTCACCCAGAAAATTCCTCAGCTTTTGCTGTCCTTTTTGTTTGTCTGTTGTCAGTGTACTCTGCAATCTGCTGCCTGGAGAGCTGCACTGCCTGGCACCAGGAAGCTGTGGACACATCTTATTCGATTGTATCTCTCCATGCTGTTTCCTCTGGAAAGTGCCTGAAGTGTCTGAAGAGATCCCTTCACTGCAGAAAGATCCTGAGGTGTCTGGAGTGCTGCACAAACTGCAGGCCAGGGGGAAGCAAAGGAGAGGAAGCTGGTTTCAATTACAGAGCAAGAAGCAGCATCCTCCACCTCTGCCACAGCCTTCTCATGCACCTGGGCAAGTCTCAGTCCTGCTGTCAGTCTGCTACAGCTAATGCTTCTGAAGCCTTAGCCCACAGATTTTCCTAAGAAAAGACACCTTTCCTAAGGTGTCTGAGTTCTTGAGTTGCTCTGAAACTGCTTCTCTGTTCTGTCAACACATCTGTTGCTCCCATCACCTTTAGCAAAATCCAGGTCTCAAGGCTAGTGACAGCTGGGAAGACAAGTGGCAGGGCCCTTGCTGTCTGTAGTCCCTGTTTGCCTCCACAGTCCCCAGGAGCATGGCTGGCAGCACGTGCTGCAGTCGGTGCTGCTCCTGGGTCTGAGCACTGGCTGTGTTCAGGAGGAGCAGGAGGTTTGTGCAGCCTGCAAGCAAAGTGCCCCTTCAGATACCTTATACAGGTGTGCTGTACTTGGAAATGACCTGTTATGTTTTGCAGATCTGAGTGGCACAAAACCCAAAGCAATTTAAGAACCTGTGCCCTTCACTTCAGCCCCTCACTTGTAGGACAGTACTCCTCCTGGGAGACCTGTCTGCAGTTCCCTGGAGGGAGGGCTGTCCCACACTGCCTGCACACTGCATCCCATCCAGGACCTCCACACGGCACACAGGAACACCCTGGTGCTAAGGGGACGCTCACCTCCTGTGACAATGTCACAGAAACTGATCACAAAGGGTCATTTTTGAAGGCCAAGGGATCTTAATCATGGGTGCAGGTATATTACCCTCAGGAATGGTAGGAGCTGAAAGCCATCAGTCTTTTCCGCTGGAGACAAGGAATTGTGTTAAGGCAGTCTGGATAAAGATTTTTGTCCAAGTCTATGATTTATTTACCTTTCCATTTGGGACTATTATTCACAAGACAATACAACCTTCTGAAAAACCAGAAATATGTTCTTTTCCATCTCCCTCTCATCAGGGAAACTTTACAGGCTATGTAAGAAGTCTTGCAATCTGGGTTATTTTCCCAAACACTTAATCAAGCTTGGTTTATTTTTGGACCTATCTTCTGCTCTGCTATTCTCACCTAATGCCTAAATACTTTCAGGTTGCCCATAACCTTCATATCTGAGCTTTGAAACACTAATAAATACATAAATAACCACATTTGGAGTCCTCATTCTTTGAATTCCTTATGGAGGTGTTCTCCACCAGCAGCTCTCCTGATCTTTCTGTTGCAAGCAGGGTTGTTTGGTCCAATTTTCTTGATTTTGCTATTTTTCATTTCATTATCTTGCATGCAATGCTGATTCTTAATATGATTTTTTTTTAGCCTGGTTGAACATTTTATTAGTTGTGGTATTATTGACAGCATTAATTACAGTACTTAATAATGCTGGCATGTGTTTTGTTTAAAATAATTTGTTTATTCTTAATGCAAATGTGTATTCTGCTTGGTTTAGAGTCTAACTATATTTTATGAACCAAAGTATGGAGTTAGAAATTTAAATTTCAGTTATGAAGACTCTCAAATGACTGTGAGAATTCCAATGCTTGTGTTGGTGGCAGTCAAAATCTAGCGTGTATTGAAGAGATGCATTATGTGAGCTGCATTATGACAAAGAATTAGAAGTCACATATAATTCAATTTTTCCAAATACATTTTTCCAAATAGCAATTTCTTAGGCATTTAGAAATTTAATGCTAAAACTACAACTTGTAAAGTTTAAAAAAGGGGTTAAAAAAGGGGGCTTGGTAACTCTGAAACATTCCAAACATCTTTTTTCTAAAGTTATTAGTGAGGGATAAATCTCACACCATGCTTTGGGAGTCACCAAACTGAAGGTGCAGTTATGAATAGGCTGAGAATTTGAACAAAAGCCTTCACTTCCACATTTCACTGGTAAACAGCTTGAAAAAAAATCCCCAGCTGTAACAGCTTTCACCTAAATATTCTAGTTCTTTTGCTCAGGGTACTAAGACTCAGGCCTTCAGCTCTGCAGCACAGCTAATTAGAAACTCCCTGATCAAAGTTTTCTCAGCAAATGCAGAGCCCAAGATGTTTAATTCAAAAGATCCCAGAATTTAATGCGATGATAACCCTATGAGATGTTTGCATGGCTTTCCAGCACATGCCCGAGTTTCTGGCAGGCTGAAGATCTGGTGTTCCCTGGATCTGTGGCTCCCTCCTGCAGCCTCAGGTGGGACCTGTGTGGCACAGAACTTCCATGGGGTCACAGCCCTAACTGAGTACCCGGGGTTGGAATAGTATAGGACGTGGTCCCAAACAGCTACTAAAGGAAATCTTGATGCTCTGTGCCCATGGAGGGAATTCATTCAGGAAACACCGTGACAGTTTCTTGATGAGTTTGAAAATAGTTTTAAGCCTAATCTGAATACTAAAGTTTTACATGAACCCAGACAGACAACGCTTTGAAGACATGCCAAAAAGGCAGCTGTCCCCAGTGACTGCTCACCTAGACGAGGATCTGCTGAGATGCCCAAATCCTCAAGAGGAGTATTTTTCACTCCAGAAGAAAACTGCTCCCTCCCCCAGTGTAAAGGTTGTCCTGCCTTCCACCTCCAACTCAATACCTCCAGGTTCCTGAAAATACTTTTTCAGCAATGAAAGGTGACAGTTTAAGCCTCAAAGAAAGGACTCCTACATAAAAAGAACTTGACCTACACAAATCTCATTTACTGGTGGTTTCTGAAACTTGCAGTTCTGTTCAAAGATAGGTGATCTCTCTTTATCCCTCCCGTTCTGCCCTCACTGGTTTTATGGTCCCTCAAAAACACATCAAAGCAAAGGCTACACTACAGCCTTGAAGTACAGGGTCACAGGCTTTCTATGTAATTTCTAGTTAGAACTACTGTTGTGCTCAAGAAGATATTGTAGATGGGTAGGAGGAAATAGAGGAGCTTGTTGACAGATTAAGTGAAATTGTAACTATGACGAGCATTATTTCTGTATTATCCAGTCTTAAAACAGAGATTGGTTGAAGCAAACAAATTAATGATTCTTTTTTTATTTTTCCTTACTGTGGTTATAGGAGTGGTATTCCCTCCTATATTACGAGGATGAGGCTGGGGAAAGTTCTAAGAGGAAGTTCCATTACCCAGGAGAAGTATTACATCTCTGTTAGAAGTTTATCTCATTTTAGACAACAACTATGTCATATATTTTGGGTTAGAAATGGAAACACCATTTGAACTGTGAAGGTGGTTAACAAGTATTACAGTGCGTTCCCCATCAGCGCAGGCTGAGCAGTGTGCGGGCAGCACTGACCCCAATAGAGAGGAGCTGCCAACCGTCGCCCGGCCGCGGTTTGTGGCTCTTATGTAAGAGGTCACGGACCCGCGGGCCCTTCCCGGCCTCCAACACTTGCGTGACTGCTCCAACAAAGCGCCTGCCACTCTCTTGTGGTGCCATGGCGTGAGACCAGGGAATGTCGAACAGAAGGAAAGGCCCGAGTGACTTAGTGCGGTGGGGCCGACACTGAGCCGGCTGTGACCCGGCCAGGAGGAGACGCATTTAAACCGCCGGGAAACCGAGTGTCGCGGCGGGGAAAGGCATTAGCGGGAACTGGGTCAGCGCCCGCCCCGCGCCTTCCCGCTGGATCCGAGCTATTCCCGGCCTTTCCCGCCGGATCCGCGCCCCTCCCGGCCCTCCCCGCTGTGCCGGGGCGTGCCGGGCGCGTTCCCGCGGCAGCGCGGTGCCGGGGCTGGGCAGCGGGGTCGGGGCGGCCCGGCCGGGGCGGTGCGGGCACACTGACGTCACGGGGCCGGCGCTGCCCGGGGCGGAGCGGGGCCGGCGGCGCGGCAGGTACGGGGGTACGGGGGGTACGGGGGCCCGGCACCGCCCGGGGGCCGCGGGGTGGGCCGGCACTGCCCGGGCACGGCCCGGGGGCTCTGGGGGCACAGCCCGGCACGGGCCCCGCGAAGGTCAGCGCGGCCGGCCGGGCCGAAAGGGGGAGCGCGGCCGGGGCCCGGTGTCGGGAGCGGCGAGGGCGAGACGCGGCTATGGGGGCAGCGCGGCCCGGCCCGGCCCGGCCCATCCCATCCCATCCCATCCCATCCCATCCCATCCCAGCGCGGCCCAGCGCTGCCCGGCCGGGCAGAGCCGCGGACAAGCGGCCGCCGCCCCGGCGGGCCCGGGCCCCAGGGGGCTGTGGGCGCTGCTGTGCCCGGTGGGTCGGAAGAGGGGGACCGGGCACTGCCCCGCTGAGCCCCGGGCGGGGCTGGAGCGGAGCCGCAGCGCCGGGAGTGCCGGGCACCGGCTCGGAAAGCACTGACAGCTCCCGGGGAAAGGGCCTGCGCGCAGCTGGTGCACAGACAGGGAGCTCCAAAAATAGAAAACTTGCTCAGTTTAAAGGGGGAGGAGGCGGGTTACGTTTGAACACTCCTCTGAGCTTTGTCTGTTCTATCTGAAGTTTGGGAATAAAGCCTCAGTGAAGTGTCCATGGGCACCGCTGGTCCCCAGGACTCAGCTCCACGGCCGGGTCTCTGTGGCTAAACCCTTTCCATATCCACGGGTTGCAGGATCGGGTCCACTCTTAATTCAACTGCCTTAATCAGAACTGCTCTAGCGATTTTAAGCTGCAAGTAGAAACACTTAATTTGTATTCAAGTTTGGTTTTCCTACCAGCCAACTGGGTTTGAGAACAAGAAGGAAACTGGAAAAGACTTGGATATTCTACATTATATTCTGTGCAAAAAATTGCTGTTCCAGGGAGCAGAGCAGGAAGGAATAGTCCTACCCCTTTGCTGCATTTACTCTTAACTTGAGTTCAGTTTAGAGCGCTACCAGTTTTAGATTTCAGTCACCAAGGCACTTTCACTGAGGTTGGTGATAAATGGATCTATCTTTGGTTAAGTCCCATTTTTCATTTTGGTGGCACTGAGCTAGTTAAACAAGCGTATACTACTCAGATGCATCTGATCTTATCAGGGTAACTTCCAGCTCTGCAAATACACTTTTAAACATCATGTGGTGGACTGTGAATACTGTATAGGACTTCAAGTGAGCCTTTGTGCTGAAAAAGGACCAGAGAAGAATACCTAATTGTTTTTGCACCTCCTACTTTAAGTGCTGACAGATTGCTCTGTGTGATTCCTTGCTCACTATCCAGAGCTGAAGTTTTGGGCCCTTAAATTCTAAGTTGGGAACAGGCTTGTTAAACACGCTCGTTGTCTGGGAGGAGCTCTCCCGGCTATCAAATCTACTATGCCTCTTTCCACCCCCTGCCCCTCTTTATGCTGCTACAAGTAGAGTGTTACCTGGTAGGTTTCAGTATCTGTCTCTCATATTGGCTCACAGGCCCCACGAATAATTTCTAAAACGCAGCCTTCTCAAGGGAGGCTTAAAATGCTTCTGTTCTTGCTTTTCTAGTTCAGTTGCACCCAGATAGTTGAGTTTTTATTAATCCATTTTAAAACAATAATCAGAATGCCATTAGGCTATAAAATAAAAACTCATTTTCCAATATATCCTGTGCTTGATCTCTTTTTTCAGCATGCTCATAAACCAGAGTGCAGTGGCTGAGTGCTTAATGTCATGTGTGATAACTTGAATTTAACACAAAGTCCTTGCCATCCCATTTCAGGCTTCATTTGAAAGCTGAGGAGAAATGAGAATCTTTATGGGCTTAACTTTTACTTATTTTAATTCTTCTTGGAGGGAGCTAGAGATGATTTGAAAGAAATACAAGTCATAAAACCAGCTTTCTCCTTCCTGTTTAAGATAAAACTGTGGCAGCTTTTGTTTTGGCTGGACTTTGAGCCAGTGAATGAAAAGCACAAAAGAGGAAGTACAGAAAAAGAGAGGTAGGGTAGAAGGGAGGGCACTTAGTAACTTGAGCCTGCAGAGTACAGGAAGTACACGTATGAAAAGAACTGGTGGTGTGTCAGGAAGCAGTCACCCCAGCCTGTCTCTTCCCCATTTTCTAAGAGCAGTAGCTCCAAGTGCGTTTTCCAGTTCCAGTGGTCTCTGACAGTCCACTGGATCGCTACACTTGTGTGTTTCTAAAGCCCTGGGATACTGGTTGTGCCTTGCTGAGTCTCTCCATCTGAGATCCACAGTGTCTCTCTGCAGGGTGAGCTGGGCACATGTAGCTAAAACAGATGATACTGAGATGCCTCTTTCTAATGTGTTTTTGTGAAATACTGAAAACTGCTTTTCTCCCCCTCACCTTCCTCTTGTCCACTAGATTAAGCAACAATGGCATTTGTGAAGAGCGGATGGCTGCTCCGGCAAAGTAAGTCACGGGTCTTTCTCCTCCTTTTCCCCCCCACTGTTACTTCTTCAGAAAACATTGGAGCTTAGTAATTTCCAGGTTTTCTTAAAAAAAAAGCCTCCAGCTCTATGGGGCTTTTTTGTTTGTGGGTTGTTGGGGTTTTTTTCCTACTTCTGGGACACGTCACAAAATGACCTGTCATGACAGCATTCCCATGTGACCTTTGGGTACACAAGTGGGAAACAGGATATACCATATCTGAGATGTCTGACTGGCATTCAGCTTCAGATGCTGCTCTGTAATTAGTGCTGTATAAGTGGAGGCTTGGAAACTTTACCTGACACCCTGACTTAATGCCTTCCATTAGTCATGCCCTCTGCTTGTTCCTGCAGCAAGTTGGAACTCAAAAGTCAGGTTATACACTTAAAATAAACCCAGTTTTCCTTTGAATCCTAGGTAAAATATGGAACCCAATTTACAATCTTCCCAAGTGGGGATGTTGTAGGAGAGGATTTTGCTGGGCACCTTGGAATGTCTGGGACAACTGTGAAGGATTTTTTGGTTTATTTTCTGTTAACTCTAGGACACAAATGCTTCCCAGTGTGTGCCCTCAAAAGTGACTGTCTGATTTTTAAGGTACTATTTTACGTCGCTGGAAGAAGAACTGGTTTGATCTGTGGTCTGACGGCCGTTTGATATTCTATGATGATCAAAATCGCCATGATCTAGAAGATAAGATCCACATGCGAATCCACTGCATCAACCTCAGAGTGGGGAATGAATGTCGAGGTAATAATGAAACCTTCAGGATTTGTGTATCCAGAGGTTCTTTACACCTTCAGTGCCTGCCCAGCACACCATTTACAGCACTACTGCAGAAGTAAACGTGTCCAAGAAGTGCGCAACTTCATTGTTCTTGAATCCCCCTCCACTCCTAAAAAACCCCAACCCACCAACTCCTAAATTCCTTTACAGACACCCAGAGCATGGTTTCATGTGAGAGGTTAGGTTAGGGTTTGGTACTCCCTTTCAGACCTCAGTGAGGACAGTGTACCATGCCTGCAGATGAATGGGATGTTCCCAGCAGTGATTATAGAGTGTTCCTGGTGTAACCACGGTGCTGGCTGGAGTGAGAGGCAGGACTAGAAATGGGAAACCTCAGCAGAGATTTTTCCTAAGTTCACTTTTAGCATTTGTTAGTGCTCCACTTGATGCTGCCACAAGGGAAGGACAGAAGTGCTGGAGGGCACTTTTTGCTAAGTATGGATGGGTTCTGCTGTAAGACATTCCATTTCTTAGGAAAGGTGTTTGGAGCTGCTTACTTTCAGGACACGGTAAAGAACAAGAACGGGTTATTTCCTTCTGTAACTTGTTCTGATGCCATGGAAGGCAGCTACAACTGGCCCTAATTTATTTTGTTGTTGCTTAAACTGACTCCCTTCTTGTAAATGTGATCAAGAAGTTCTGATTATAGGTACTTCATAACTCATCTCTTTTTTCTGACTCAGATTTCCAGCCTCCAGAGGGGAAGCAGAGAGACTGTTTACTGCAGATTGTTTGCCGTGATGGGAAGACAGTCAACCTCTGTGCAGAGAGTGCAGATGACTGCCTGTAAGTCTGCCAGAGAATCATGTTTCTGCTGCCTCTCCCTCCCTTTTCTCTCTCTCCCTAACCGTTTTCCTTCCTTCAACTTTGAGACATGTTTTAAGAAAGTTTTCAAGCAAGTAAAAGCAGACTTTCAAAGACAAAAAACCCCATAGCTCTCCTGCAAGAAGTTGCCTAGCTCATGCAGACTAACTGCAAGTTAAGTTGCTAACCTTGTTTGTTTCATAGGCCTAAAAGAAAAAGGTGGCATTAATTTTTATCACTGTTCCACTGACCAACAGGTTTTTTTTTTGCAGGGCATGGAAAATTGCTCTCCAGGATGCCAGAACAAACACTGTGAGTGTCCCACCTAGACTTTATATGATAGAGAAGCAGCATTTCAGTGTAATGTGTGGTCCAGCAGTTTACTTCTGAAATCATGTTCCATCCTTTTCTGGTAGGGAAAAACAGGGTCATGGACATGATGGCAAGGCTTGTGGGTGGGGAGCAGAGTGATCCTCTGGATCACAAGAATGTGTCATCCCTGCAGCTAAGTCCAGGCACATACATGCTGGGTGGAAATAAGTGATTTCAGGGAATGATTTCTCTGGGTGGAAGTGAATGTTTGTGAAGCTTTTCTCTAAGAAGATTTGGCATGAGGCTGTGGGCAACAAGTAAGCCTTCTGCAACCAGTAAGAATGCACTTTCCATTCCTGGTATTTGTTGCCTCCCAGGTAGTTGCAGGGCTAAGGGAAGCTTAGTGCACAGCAGCTGTTTGTTAATGTGCATCCAGCACACCCTGGGATGCTTCTTGGCAGAGACTAGGGGAGGAGCAAGAGGTGCTTGGAGGGGAGTGCAGCCGTGCTGAGGAGGATATATTACTTCTGCATTGGCATGTTAGCTGTGGAGGGGATCGGGAATCGTAAAATCCTTTCTGTGAGCCTTCCAGAGAACTTTGGGCAACCACATCCATCTACCTGTGGGTATTGCTAACTTGTTTTTCCTCTAGACTGCCTTCTAGAGTACACTGCAGTGGCTAGGCTGAACCAACCCGAGGTGTTTCTGTTTCAGGGGAAATGCTGGGTTTTGTGGAAGCTTATCTCGGTTTTTGATGGGTCACATTAACGTTGCCACTGTACTGAGGCATCTGTCAGATGATATAACTCAGATTTGTGGATACCAAAGCAAACACTTGTCATGGCAAAACTCCCCTGGACACAATTGCCTCTGACTGCAGCTGTGCTACACTGCCTGTGGCCTTGGATGAGAAGGGAAGGATTTGTCCTCACGCAGAGGACACAACACTCATGGAGTGTCTGCTCCAGTTCTAGGGGCTTTACCTCACTTGTGTGTGAGACAGTGACTCCTGGTTTCAGGAGCTGCTGTTTCCATGCCTCTGACACAGCTGCCAGATGGCTCAGGACTTGGCAGTGCCAAGGCAGACCCTTGCTACTCAAAGTAGGGCAGGTAGCTCTCTGCACAAGGACTATCATAAATTAGCACTTTCTAAAGCTGTTAAAGGTCTCCAGCAAGGACTTGGACTAACCAGGTAGCTGGGTTTGAGACTATGTGTAGATGTCTGACACAGCTTTCAAAAATTCCAAGCATCCAGCAGTGCCTTCTAACTTTACTGGAATAGCAGGGTGATCTCAGCTTTGAGAACTCTGACACTTACAGAAGTTTGCAGGCTTGTGCATTTGCCTGTACAGGGCAGGTGTCCCTGTGGCAGGACACCTTTACTGATAAGGTGTGAGCTGATTCCTCAGGTGATGGAAACACCACCTCAAAGAGTATTTTAACATGTGTTTCAAGCAATCCTTAGAATCTCCACTGTAAGTTTGACCTGAGATATAACCTTAGTATGCTCTCAAATGCCTTTCATTAGTCCAGGAGACAACAGAACACTGGCTATTGAGCTAGTGAAGCATTCACTGGTGAATTAAAAAAGGAAGTTGCATTTTGTCTTGAGAAAGGGCACTAAAAGCATCACTGTAGATTTCAGATATTAGGGGCAAGAATACTAAGGGTACTGTAAGAATCTTAATTATCTTTGAGCGCCCCTTCTAGATGGATTCAAGTAAGTTATCACCCTTGCCTCAAGTGCTGCTTTTGGCTTCTGCATTTTTTTCTTTTATCTGCTCTTGCAGAACTTGGTGATACCACTCTAGGGTGCCAGGAAGCAGCCAGCCTAGTTCTGAAGACTTATTTATCTGAAAATAGAGGATGAACAAGGGGCAGTTTCTAAATCTGAGGTTATGAAGTGATGGAAGGAGCCAGTGTGCTTGCATGTACACATATGCTTGTGTGTATGCACACAGAGAGAGAAATTTTATGGCTCCTTCCTGTGGTTGATCAGGCATTTGTATTCTCCCAGGTCTGCTCTCCAAGTACTTTCTCTTTGCAGCCTTTTTAAGGTACTCAGTGCTTTCTTAGCATGCAGCATGGCTAAAGTTTATTTCTTCTTTGGGATCATTAAGTTTGATCCTTGCACTACTGCAGCTGGCAGTCTGTAGGAAAAGGTGATAACTGCTGTCTTTCCCTGGTGTTTAGGGCTATGTGGGATCTGATGTGATGTACGATGAGACAGCCATCTCCTCAGCCCCTCCTCCCTACACAGCTTATGCCACACCATCACCTGAGGTAAGAGCTGCAGTCAGGAACATTAAGTGAGTGAGGCAGCAGAAGCACCTCCTTCAAGCACTCAGACAGTACACACGAAGTGTTGTGTTGTATTGTCATATCCAGCTTTAAAGCTTGTACAGCAGAGGGTAAGGCACTAACAACTATCTGTTGTCACTCTTATTTGAGATGGATTTCCTCTGAAAGAGACGAGGCAGATTTGTTTGGGAGGTGTATAAAGCACTGGCTGCTCAGTGAACTTGGAAAATAAAGCTTCTTACAGACAGGGCAGAATTTGTTTGCCTAATCTTGAAAGATATTAGCCATGCAGCCTCTAACATAAAGGAGGTGTGACTACACTTTCACATTGTGTAAGCACTGAAAGGATATCAGATCAGGAGTTTTAAAAATAGGATTTAATGACTGGAGCTGTCACTTTTAACACATAAGGATTTTGTTGTATCCAAGATGTCATGGCAACAAAATAACTCGTGTGCCTGGATACACAGTTCTTTTGCAGTGAAGGAGCAGCCCAGGGGCAGAATCAATACACATTGGGGATTTCTGGGTGTTCTGACTAATGTGCAGTAATATGTGAAGGGATAGTCTGGAACAGTATTGCTTTTTGCACTACAGGTGCTCTGCTCCAGCCCCTTTCTGTTAGTTGTTAAGAACTGAGGTGGTACTGGAAGCCTCCTCTGTGGGCCTCCCCTTTTGGAGAACCCAATTGCTTCCAAAACATATGGCTACAGAGTATTTGTCCTACACCTGACATTTACTTGCAGTGTGCCAGAGGAAGGTTTGTTGGAGCTTTTTAGGATCAGCTTCTGCCTGCCTGGCACTTCTAAGCTCTCCAGAGCCACTGTTGGCATGAGGGCAGAGAGGAGAAGCTGGTAAGGCTGCTCTGGCTCTGCTTGATGATTCAGGCCCTGCCTCTGTCATTGCCTATCCAGGAAGAGTGGACAGTGAACGCTGCTTAGGAGCACTTATTTTTTTCAAGCAGCAGTTCTGAATCCTTTCCAGGGAGCAGACAGGCTATATCATCCAGTCTGGATATTTTAGTGAAACTCTAAGTACATTAGAAAGGAAGGCAAAGTGAACAATGTGCTTAACTGGCTACACGGCAAAGAACACTTGTGTAACGGCCACGTTTGATGTCCCCAGGTTTATGGCTACGGCTACGATCAGTACAACGGTGCATATCCCCCCGTGGGGCCTCAGATCTTCTACTCCTCCAATGGACAAGCCTATGCTGTTCCCTATCAGTACCCATACCAAGGTAATCGGTGTCAGCCACATCCTTCACCTTCCCAGAGAACCCATTTGAGTCAGTCTTTCTGGCTTTAACTCTGTTAATCACCATCCTTTACCAGCCACCCTTCCTGCACAACAGAGCGGTACAAAGACAGAAACCTGAACTTGTAACTGGAACCAAGTTCTCTCACCCTTTCACAACAAACCAAGAGCAGTGAAATTTGGTATTAAGGGATTTAACCTTCCCTGTATGATCCAAGCATAGTTAAATTACTTCATAAACTCTCTTTGAAGTACACAGAACTCTCTCATTACAGCATATTTTCTAAGGAAAGGTACAAGAGCCAGAACAAGACGTGATTCTATGATTCAGTACTCCATTGATGGAGCTTTTCATTAATTTGTTGCTCTTATACCTAGCTTCATTATTTAAATGCAAGTTTCAAAGGTAAATCCACTCCCAAAGCAAGGTTGTAGCTGGTTCCTTCCCCAGGTGCTGGAATTGCTCTAAGGCAGCATTTCAGCCATGTGAAGTTTTCTGTTACTCTGTTCAGGTTTGTATGTATCTTTCAAGCTCAATAACAGAAGGAGGAAAGAGAAAAATTGTAAGCTGTGCTTTTAATCGTAGTCACCTTAATGTAGGGTTAGTTTTGCATAGAGAGCCCCATTCCTCTCATGAGGTTCCCAGTCATGTATTGTTAAGAGTCAGTGAAAACCTTTTCCAGTTGTATTGGTTGGATTTCTTCACAATTTGTTACAAAAAAACATTGTGGGATTTTCAAGAATATTTAATATTCTTGAAATGTCTGGAGAGGAAAGCAATAGTCAATTGGTGGTTTCTCGAGTCTTAGATAATTCCTTACTAGTGGGCCAGTTTGAAAAGAAAGGTAGCAGCTGTCACCACACCACAGATCAGTCCAGGATGTGAGGGCTGAATTGAAGAGGTAGGCAGTAAATGCAGAATAAATAACTGATAAACAGTTTCTGGCAAACTGCTGGCTTGAGAGCTGCCAAAGATTTCTTTTTTTCTGGGAGGGGGACTACACTATTTGGTTTAACCTCAAGGCTGAATCAGTTTTTAGACCCATTTCTTTCATTAAATCCACAAAAGGTTTGATAGGATGATTCAAGTCATTCATAAGTTCTTTGCAGAACAATGTTCAGGTTTACATTTGTGATGAGTTTTCCTCACAGATATTAAGTTCTTACAAGGCTACAAGTGTTGCTGGGCCCCTGGACTTACTTAATTACTGTGAAGGCCGAATCCAAAGCAGAAATGGATTCTACCTGTGTAGTGCCATCACCGTAGTGTTCAGTCGAAGGAAGAGGGTGAATTGCAATGCATGGCATTTAAATACCCATTTCTTTTGCCTTCCTAACGATCTCTTATTTCCTAGGACCTTATGGCCAACCCCCTGCAAACCACGTCATCATTCGAGAGCGTTACCGTGACACTGATGGAGATCTTGCTCTGGGAATGCTTGCTGGAGCAGCAACTGGAATGGCTCTGGGATCGTTGTTCTGGGTCTTCTAGATTACCCATTCCTTATCTCTGTAGTTCCAAAAACCTTTATTGTGTGCAATAATATATTGGCAATGTTGTTTACTGTTAAACTTTAAGAAATGCAATAGTTACTTTTCAGTAGTGACATCTTAATAACTGATTCTTAACTGTCTTAAGGAGAGTCTAAAGGCACCGTTCTGTTAAGTGGTTGGAGATGGCATGTGCTGCTCTTGAATTCTGATATTTGGAGTTATAAGGATCAATATGAGCACCAATGTCACGTGGTAGCAGTCACCTGCTTTATGAAGAGACTGTTATTGTAAACACCATAGAAAAAAATGGATTTTTTGTGTGGTCTAAGATCTGGTCCAAATAAGAGTTTTACAGGAGCCCTGTATTAGCATATACATACTACTGGCTTCTAAACATTCCCTGGACAAACACACAGCTCAGCAGAAACTCCCTGGCATTAGGTAGTCTGCTGTGCTTGAGGATCTTTTTGTTTTCAGACTTGCCTGCAGGTGGTAGTGTGTTTTCTTAGGTGGAGTCCTGTACCTGTCCCTCACACCATCCAGGTGAGGTTGTCTTTGAGAACACATAAGCAAACCACTAAGAGGTAGCAGCACTCCTCAGTGCTTTTATTCTCCCAGAAATGTGAATGATCATGCACACTTCCCCCTCACATTCAGCAGGTCTTCTCTCCCCTTCAGGACTTGTGGAAAACACTCCAGGAACCTGGCTGGCTTTGCATGCCTGGTTCCCTCACACAGCGTGCCCCTGCAGGCTGCTGTGCTATGACTGTCAGCTGGAGTGCAGCTGGTTTGTGTGTTACGTGGCCTGTTACCCATCCCGTTATAATCCATGCTGAGCTGTGCTTGGCAGGGGAAAGAAAGCTCAGAAGAAATGCACTTGCTTTCTTATTCAGATGAAAGAGGCAGGGTGCCTAAGTTGAGTTCTTAGAGTAAAAGGACTTATTTTTATACTTCCACGTTTAGCTTTCTGTATTCATATTGTTTTAATGTTAAGTCTTTCTTATGCTTTCATTCAGAAGTAGGTTAATTTCCTTATGGTTCATGGGGTTTCAGGTACGTCAGGAAAGATGCAAATAGATGAGGACTTGCACCCATATAAATTTAGATCAAGTCCCAACCTTTTCCATTTCATCTTAAAGCTCTCTGAGCTCCATCCCACCTATTTAAGCAACAGAGGGTTGGACGAGGGTTTGGGTAGCAGCCAAGGGAAGCACTAAGCTTTTGTGACTCTTAGGACCAACTCAACCACTTGGAATCATTGGAAGTAAACAGACAGATGTAGTCACGGCTGCATTATTAAGAGTGGGCCTAATGCAGGGAATGGAAACTGCTTTCAGGAGACTTTGGCTGGAGCTGAACACCAATGTGCATGCATGTCCTTTCACAGTTCAGCATGGCTCCACATGTTCTGCCAGTGGGATGTACTTGTTGGAGGTGCAAAAGAGGACTAAAGTGGAAGTTTCTTATTGCTAGTCTAAACCAAAAGAAATTGGGGTACAGTACTGAAGGTCTCTTAGAGGCCTGGTACCCTTAAGGTCAGAAAGGGATGGTGACTGGAATGTAAGTGAACAAACATCTACCTTTTTTAATCCGTGAGATAACCTTGAAGTCGATTACAAGTCTGTGCTGCTGTTTGGTTTGCACTTCGCAGTGTAACGAGTTGTGCAGAATGTCTTTGTCTCCTCCCTCTGTGGTTCTTAACTTGTAATAACACAGTTGAACATCATATGATTTTTTTTTTTAATTTCATGATGATTGGCAAGGGGTAACACAAAGTGAATCAGCTGGGGGGTTTGGTGATTTTTTTCCTCAAGAGCTGATGATCATAGCATGGGAACATGTCTCTTGTGCTTTCAAGAGATAACTGTCTAGTTCCCCAGTTTCTTCAATGAAAGTATATAAAATAAAGACTGTTGATTGCAAAACATTGTTGGGTTGAATTCAAAGCAAGAAATTATCTTTTTTTTAAGTTCAAATTGAAGTAATTTCCCATTAAAAAATAACCTTACCCCTTCTCAGTGGAAAAAACACCTTACAAGATGAAGCCAAAGAATCCTGTTCCATCTTAGAAACAAAAGGCTGCTTTTATACAAAAAGTCATGAGCTACTTTTCCATCTTGGTAGCATAGGCATTTAGAAGCCAGAAAGCAAACGTACAAAACTGTCCTAGAGCATAAACTCAAGATCACAGTTACCTAAATGCTGTTGTTTGTAGCCTTTCTGTTCTCCCTGGTTTTGTGCAGTGGGCACTATTGGGCAAGGATAAATCTCTTGTGTAGCAGTGACAGTCCGTTCAGGGTTCAGTGTCAGTGCTTACAGAGGTCACAAGTCATCTGTGACTAGTTACTTTTGGGCTTTCAGTTCTGGACAGCTGGACAGAGCCAGGCTTCCCAAGAGGGCTGTAGGAATGCTCAGCCTTCACATTAAAGAGGTGAACCAAGGCCCCCTCTCAAATTCTGAGTTACGTGTGAAAACAGTTATTGTCTTCTTCTGGGGGGGCTAGAGAGCCAGCCTCTTCTAGTGAGTGGGTAAAGGCTTATGAACTAGGGAGGAGGGAGTGGGAAGCATTTCTGTAGACAGCAACTGCACTGACTTCCAGCAAAGACACGTCTTTCCCAGTGCTGAAACACATTCCAAACTGCGTCCAGATGGAACTGCCCTGAATGCCATCCAACACTGGCTTTGTTTTGTTTGTTCCTCAGTGAAGATTCAGTAGGTGATGGAACCAGCTAAGCAAGTTGAGTAGAGAAAATTCACACCCGTGTTCTTCAGATGTGTTTGTGGCTTTTCCTCCTCAACATAAGACTAAGATATGTGTTAGTCACGGAGGGCAGCATGCAAATGCTTCCCCCCAGATCCTTTATGTTCTTGTGCACTGTCGTTACTGCTGCTTTTACTATATGTCCTCATTCTCATTATTAATTTATAGCGAAGTAACCTTAGAAATAAAATTCATATTTAAGTGTAATTGTTTTGTCTTGATATGTTTGCTAGCCTTTATCCAACTTTTCTCATTTGGTTAGACTAGACAGATATGTTTTTCAAACCTGCAGTCAGCTTACAGGAGGTTTCCTTGGCAAGGAAACAGTGCCACGATAAATTCTGTGCCCCTCCAGTCTTTCCTAAGCAATTACAAGTGTGACTTGACTTGGTAGAAAAATGAACTAAGACAGCTGTGTCTGTTGGAGTTAGAGCTCAGGCTGATGTACCTCGGTCATCTCAGTTACCATTTAATAAACATGATGTAATGTCTGTGAAATCAGCAAAGTAACTCTGCACTAACACCACTATGCCAAGATTAGTATTAAGGCCTATTTCTTTTTTAATGGAGTTGAAGGCTTTGACTCAGAAATGCTTAATCTTGGATATATGCAACACTGATCCAGATTTACCATTTGACATTGTGTTATCAGCAGATTTGTACTGTTTTGTATTACTCTAAGCTGTTTGGAGCGCAGATGTTGCTCTGGGCAAAATGCTACTGGTTGCTGTATTAATGTTTCCTGTTTATGAATTGCTTCAGAGCAGTTGGGTACAATCAATAAGCTTGCTTTGACAAAGACAGTAAATGACCACGACTAGTTGCACCTCCTAAAGGCAAAAAATCTTGTATGTTTGCAGAGAATTAAACTATTATTCAGAAGGACCAAAGTACATTTTGTAAACCATTATCTCTGCTTTATGCACATTTTGTTTTTACTGTTGAGGGGTGGTGGGTTTTTTAGCCACTAAACTGGGGGAGGAATGAAAACAAAACTATTTCAACCTATCAGCTAATGTAGGAGTATGTACTGCTTTTCTCCCCAGCATGTTGTGTTGACTGTGCTTATTTTGTCAGTCACCAGTTCCGTATGATGGATGTACGAGGCTCAGCAGTGCAGCATGGACACTTTACCCTGCTCACCAGAGCCCACCTTTACTGAAATTCTGCACCAGAACAAGTTAGAGAACTAGATTTGCTGTGCAAGAACTAGATTAGCAGCAACACAGCTTCCTGAACTGCCAGCAGGGAGAGAGAATGGGCTTTGACACTGTTCCTGCTTTCCCTTCTCCTGCTGCATTCCCTGTCCTGTTTGTGGCCACTAAATGCAACCACAGTAATTAACTTGGGTTGTATTCCTAAGACAACCTTTATTTGTCCCTCTCTCCTGTTGCAGTTCTACTACAAGACACTGCAGTGAGTGTGGAGCACTCACTGTTTGCTCCATCTCAGCAGAGCTGAAAGTGTCTCCCACCCCTGTGCTGTGAGCAGGCACCAACCAGAGCCAGGCCCAGCCAGCTGACACTGGCTTGGAGCCTCCCAAGTGCCACAGGGCATCTCAGAGTCACAGAAACAATTAGGTTGGAAAAAGACCTCTGAGGTCACTGAATTCAGCCTATGACTGAACACCAACCATGGGTTTCAGAGTCTTTGAGGCATCTCTAAAAGGCTCGAGGACTCACAGAGCAAACAAAAACTCCAGTGTATCTGCATTAATAATTTCAAGTTTAAGAGCTATTTGATGATAATTTTTGAGATGCAGGTTAGCAAAGTTTCAGACTGGCAATGCTGCACTTAACCTGACTGACTATGGGATTCAACAGCGATACCGCCCAATCTTCCACGCACTTTAGGTACCAAAGTTAGCTATGCATTTTGCAAAGTACGACGGGTAAAGTCAAAAAGAGTGACCCCAGTAACCCCCAATAAGCCCCCAGAGCTTTCTGGCATTCAGATAAGCTTATCCCAAGCAGCAGTCTCACTGTGCCCCAACACCACATCTCCTGCCATCTCACTGGCCTCCGGGCACTGCCAGCCCAGCAGGTCACAGCCACCTCCTGGGTCTCCACACCAGCAGGATTTCCTCTAACTAACTAATCAAGTCTACCCTCAGGAAATTCACAGACTGTACCAAGTTGGGTGTGAGTGGCTGCTGGAGAGTATGAAGGTTCTGCAGAGGGATCTGGACAGGCTGGATCAATGGGCCAAGGCCTGTTTTGTGGGTTCAACTGGGCCAAGTGCCCTGTTCTGCACTTCAGCCACAACAACCCCCTGCAGCTCTACATCTGGGGGATAAATGGCTGGAAAGTGGCCCAACATAAAAAGACCTGGGGGTTCTGGTCGACAGCAGCTGAACACGAGCCAGTGTGTGCCCAGGTGGGCAGCAAGGCCAATGGCACCTGGGCTGTGTCAGGATTAGTGTGGCAGCAGGAGCAGGACAGTGACTGTCCCCCTGCACTGGGCACTGCTGAGGCCACACCTCGAGTGCTGTGACCGGTTCTGGGCCCCTCCGTTCATGAGGGACACTGAGGGATGGAGCGGGTCCAGAGAAGGGAATGGAGCTAGGGAAGGGTCTGGAGCACAGGTCTCAAGCTGTGCCAGGGGTGGTTTAGGGTGGACCTTAGGAGGAAATTCTTCACATAAAGGGTGATTAGACATTGGACTGGGCAGCCCAGTGAGGCGGTGGAATCACCATCCCTGTGGGTGTTTAAGGAAAGGCTGGACGTGGCACTCAGCGCCACGGTGTAGTGCCATGGTGGTTCGGTCACGGGTTGGCCTCGATCTCCGAGGTCTCCTCCCACCTTACCGACTCGGTGTTCCTGCAGACGCCGTGCCCGGCTCCCCTCTCTCCCGGCCCGCCCGTAGATGGCGCCCCGGCCCCGGCGATGGCGGCGTGAGGCGAGCGCGGCCCCGGCCCCGCCGGGCCTCAGCCCCGGGCAGCGCCGAGCGCTCCTGCCCTGCTCAGCACAGCCTGCACAACGGGAACCACCCCGGCCACGGGCAGCGACACCCCCAGCGCCGCAGCCTCCGCAAGGCGACGCTTTCCGAGCCCGCCGCTGATCCAAAGCAGTTTTCATGGGAATGCTCAGAGACTTGAGTGTAATGAAAGGCCGTTTCCATGCCAAATTTCCACGCTTGAATCCCTAGCTGCTTCAGCTGAAGAGCTGTTTTATGATAAAGTCACGGGATTTTTCTACTGCTGGAAGTGAAGGGGTATTTTGGTTCTCCTGCCTGCTCTGCCAGGCCGGCGGATGAACTGGCTTTGTATTGCCCATGTGTGACCCCCGGGCAGCCCCCACGCTCAGAGCCCCCCGAACAGCCCCCAGCCAGGAGTGCTTCTGTGGTGCTGGGAAGAGGCTGGCACAGCCTCCTCAGCCTGGAGCAGGAGGCGAACAAGAGCCGCTGATACTCAGCAAGGGCTCTGGGATCTGGCTCTTCCCAGCCTGTGCTTTAATGCAGGAGGATGGGCTGGAAGCCCTGGCCTGGGACTAGGATGTTCTGGGTCAGTTTTCCCAGCTCTGTCACAGGCAGTTTGCATGATGGGGCGAAGAGCCACTTTACACTGTCACATCTCACTTCTCCCACTCCCGAAAGAGATGGTGACGTGAAAGGAACAGACAAGTTCATGGAAAGCTGTGAGCTGTTGTGTGTGTGCACTGAGGACACAGGGATATGAGTCTGGGCTGACATTTTCAGAGACCTCCGATATGATCATAAACAACAATAATTAAAAGTGTTTCAATGAGAAACAGCCTAGAATACAGAGGGCAAGGCTGGCAATTCAAGAACAGCATCGTGTTTCTTGACACACAGAATACAGGACGTGAGGGCTGGAAGAGATATTAACCCTTCCTTATCCAAAACAGACTCAGCTCTACCACCTTGCAACTCATGCAGCAAACCCAGAAGCCTGAGCCCCAGCAGAGCCCATGGTACACAACCTCCACCTGATGCAGACAGACAAGGCCAACAAAGACTGAGCATTATTCCAAGGCTGAGGGGAAGGAAAAGGAAAGAAACACAACTCTCTTTAGACAGATATTTTTAAAAGGAAGTGTTAAATTTCAATTTCCCTGTTTCAAGCTCATTTGAGCTATATAGACAGGAAGGATCAATTTAGAAACTGCCTACCTTCAATTCACAGCAACATAAGCATCATCTGCATTTCATTTATGTTGCCATCTTTCAAACCACTGCCTGGCTCAGCAGATGGAGACGCAACTGCACCGTGCACATCAGACCAGGCATGATAACAGACGGACTCTGATTCCATCAGCTGACATCAACTGAATGTCTGGAACATGAGTCTTTATAGACGTCAGTACTTTAAATTTATTTGCTTATGCAATGGCTGGCTGACAAAGAAGGGGAAAAGAAAGACAATTCTTCTTTAACTTCCCTGAAAAATACTAAAGTCACCATTTCACACTCTGAAATTTCTCCTGACGTGCAGGTTCACTATACTGTCACGGGATGGCACATGGAATCATGCTGAATCTGCACATGCAGGTGTATAATCACAGGCCTGAAGAAAACACTTCCAGGAAAAATCCCTCTCCACCAGTATGGGACTGTTTGCCTAGATCTAGAAAAAATCCTAGTAGTGATTTCTCAATCAGCTGCTCAGCACCACAAACCACTTTCCATTTCTGTGTTCCTCAGTTTTCAAATGTGAGTTAGCTGTCTCCCAGTCCCAGGACAGCTCCTATTCCCAGAAGAGTGATGTGCATACGAACTTTCCAGAGGGATTCTGAGCAACAGCCCTTTTTACATCTTTTACATTTAGGTAATGTTTTCAATTTAAGATTTGGATGGCTGAGAAATAATCAGGATGAACCCTGACTTCCTATACTCCTCCATAATTTTCTTGGAAAGATGTTCAATCTGCTGCACTTTTTTTTTCCTTAAAACTTTCTTTAAAGATTGTTCTCAAAGTTCACACCACAGCATCCTGCTGAGTTAAGAAAGCAAAATTGTACACGTACAGGCCAGAAGAATCCCCTTCAGTCAATCAATAGCTATATTTCTGACTGTTTTAAAAACCAATTGTTTCAGATGTCACTATTCCAAAACAGCTTTTGTCCTGATCAATATCTCTGGCAGCTGTTCAGATAACCTACCAGTGGAACCAATTGTTATTAAAGCTACACCCCTATGCTCAGTCAGGCTAGGATGTGCTTTCCTTATGTAATTGCAACAGAAAACCTCACCTGAATTCAAGCCATGCAGAGCACAACTACTTCAGGGATGGGCGTATGCCAATTCAGCAGAACATTTTTTGGTGCTTTCTTTGTCCTCACCACAAAAAAGAAATCCAGAAATATTTCCGTTATTCCAGCTCTGTCAATGTGCTAAACTGCAGGCATGGAAATAACTTCATTGACCTGAATGGCGTGTATTGCACGTCCTCAAGTGCTCGTGTTGATGGACGGGCCAACAGCTTTGTAAAACCCCAAAGCTCCCAAGAACATAATAGTCACTTGGGGGGGAACCCTCCAAAATGCTGGATTTGTCAATACACGGTGCAAAAGAGGCCAAAATCTGCACCAGTGTAAGTGAGCAGAACAGCAAGGAACGCACATGTCAGCCTGCACTCTGGTTTTACAGCTAATGGAGCTCCCACAGAGCCATTTTAAGTAAAGGAAGTGCCTGTGCTGTAAACAAACCAGTCTGCTTCTCCCTTCATCAGAAGTATTACTAAATGCTTCAGAAGTGACCCCAATTTAGTGTTTTGCAGAGACATCAATATATTCCTTCATGCATAGAATCACCCACAGATGCTGGAGCACACCGCATCGTATTTTAGTGGCACAGGGGGAAAATGAGAACCTCAGAGCTCTGGTGGATTGTTTCTGTTAAAGACAGGAAGGCACCGTGGGTAGGGAGGGGAGATCATGGTTTTGATCAAATCCCAGTGAGCCTGAGTTAATGAGACATGGTGAAGCAATTCCAGGGAAGGGAAGTGTCCTGTCCCTGCACTGAACTGACTGTGAGGTCTTAAACACCACTGGTATAAGCAGTTGTGAGAGCATTTTACTTGGGATCTCACTGCAGATGAAAGCATACTTTCCTTTTACCAAAACTGACTGAGTTAATATTCAGACCAGAGCTAATCCCTATTCTTTTCTGTGGAAAGCTTTCAAAGGACAATTCTCCTGAGGACCTCACCTGCATTTGCTCTTCTGCCGAGCATTTACAATGAATACAGCAATTTCTTTGCTTTCTCCACACTCCAAAACTGGAAACACCACTCTCCAGTGCAAAGTAGGCAAAGATGAGATTTTAACAAGTATTTTTGGCTGGAAAACCCCTATTCTTCTGACCAGCTCTTCTGAAAGCATTACCAAGACATGCACATTTTCCATCCTGAATAAACCAGAGACAGCAATACAATACAGTACAATTTTCTACCTATCCCATATGAAGATTCAGGGAGTTGGGTTAACACTGCAGCAATTTCTGTATCTGAAATAAAGACTGTAGTTCATGTAGAAAAATATTATTAATATTTTTTTTAAGGACTGTGAATTTCTTTCTCCAGTACTGTCTTAGCATTTGTTCCCTTTGTGATACTAAGCCAGTTATCTGCACCCACAATTTGGTCCCATTTCTGTGATATCCAAGTGTTACACTGACACGTGAACAGCACCAAGCACTTAACTTTGCACAGCAGTGACTGCATTGGTATGCTACCACAGTTTGCAAAACTGCAATTACATCAGCCATTAAAACCGAGAAGGGAAATGGAGAACAACGCTTTACATTAAGTGATACCAATTACAGAGTAAGTACCTGATGCTAAGAAAAGTGACTGTTATATTTATGTGCTTATATAACTAACAGATTGAGTGAGCTCTTGCCCTTTGCTTATCTGGTGGGCTCTTTTCCTTTCAGGAAATGAGACTCTGCCTCCACGGGTGATCTCGTAAGCCAGGAAATGCAGATTTCAAAGTTAGATGGTTGATAGACCTCTTGGAATAAGAGCAGAGTGTTGAGTTCTGTTGTTATGTCAGACAGTGCTCCAACTGCTGTGCCCCTGTGCACTGAACCCCTTTTCAGGGATCACTGAAGGATTGAGGTTGGAAGGCACTTCTAGAGATCATCTGGTCCAGTGCCCTGCTGAAAGCAGGGTCAAATACAGCAGGTTCCTCAGGACTGTGGCCAGTCAGGGTTTGAATATCTGAGGATGGGCACTCTACAACCTCTCTGGGCAACCTGTTTCAGGAATTGACCATCCTCACAGTAAGAGAGTAAGAGAGGTTTAGAGAGCTCCCAAAATCTTCAAACCAAGCACCTGTGCTGTGCCACCATGCTGGAAAAGCTCCCCGAGCTGCTGTGTCACATCAGTGACAATGGCACTTTAAGTGACAATGGCATTTACCAGTGCAGCAGAATTACAGCCCTAGCACAGACTGAGCTGTTTGTAACCCTGGGTCTGTTTTACTTGGTGCAGTAAATGAAAACAAATGGCTTCCAGAGCTAAGTAATGCATTCTGGCAATATTTTAGACCAGTGGTAATTCAGCACAGCTATAAAGGCCTCCAGACCATACAGAGTTCTCAGATTTTAAGTACTGGTGGTCCACTATCAAACCTCCAGAGCTTAAACCCATCTTTCTTTCCAAAAGATCCTGCAGGGGCTGGATTACTCCCTCGCAGCAGGGATTGAAGCAGTATGAAGCAGCTGATATTGTAAAAGCTGATTAGGTATAGCTAGAGGGTAGGAACCTTAAAATGCTGCTCTGCTTAACCTATACCAGCTCAGGGCCACTTTCCCAGGCCCTACTCCATGCCTACTCCATACAACAGCCAACAGCACCCACTCCCTTCCCTCAGCCCTGCTATGAGGCAAATCTTGTTTGTTCCGAGTTCTTCATGACCACTGGGTATAATGACTTTGATACATAGGTTTTGAATCCTTTCTTCTGAAGATTATTTGAAGCAGAAAGGTGGTTCAAAGAAAGAGAGAAACAGAAGCTTATGTGCTGGGTTGGTTTCCTGCCCGGAGTTGGGATATTCCTGTGCAGAGGCCAGTCAGTGTTTGTGTTACTGTCAGCAAGCTTTCTGCAAATTGCTGTGCAACTCCTCAAAGTCACAAGGCATGTGAAACACAAGGCACAACGTCTGAAGGTGGAGCAGGCTTTCAAAACAAACAGGAGCCCTGCTCTGCAGCCACTGCCTCAAACACAGCAGGCAGGGGACACACGGTACTTCTGCTGTCGTGATGGGGGCTCCTTCTTTGTGAAGGACACTATTTTCACTGTTGCTTTGACCTCACTGGCACAGCTTTGCCTCACTGCATGGCAGATGTAGGAGTTGTATCAGGTTGCACACGGATTTGTGTTGGGATTTCAGTTTTTTGGACTCTGACATGCATCAAAGCCGCAACCAGGCATCCTGGGGCCATCCCTCAGAGCTCTGAACCACATGTAGTTTAAGAGGAGACATAAGGAGATGGGAAACATCCCTGAAGGACAGTAAAACCAAAGTCAAAGCAGAATAATAGCCCAGAACACAGAAGAGCAAGAACAAAAGGAGAGCAGAAAATGGGGCAGAAACCATCAGTGCTCTCAGAAACAAAAGCACCAGGGACAAAGGCAACCCCCCTGGTGTTGGTCTGTCGTGATAAGTGGTCAAGGAAATGACTCAGCCTCATAGCTCTGCATTTCACACGGCTGGGAAAAACTTTCTTTGGCCCTTGTGTGATCTCACCCGGCTTCTCCGTGCTGGAAACAATCGAACCATCTCCCTCTGCTTGGGATTTTTTTTGACTTTCCACACACGTAACTCATTAAAAATAAGAAAATACTAGATTTGACTGTGGTGGGTGAAGTGAACAGCTGGAGCACATATGAAATAGCAGGTTTCTTCTGATCCAGAATGCTTCACCACAGGAGAGCAACATAATGGAAGCTACTAATACAGTACTTTAATGAAGAGAACCCCCATGCACCATCTGACTGTGTGAATATCTCTGCTTTATATGCTTTGGCAATTCTTGCTTATAATCCCACCTATAGCTGACACTGGGCTGATACTTTGGTTATAGACTGAAAAAAAACACAAACGTCATTTGAAATTAAAGGAAGAAAAGAACATTTGTTTGCATAACAAAGTCATTCTGCACTGAAGGGAAATCTACTCTGCTCCTGGGTCCCAAATGACAGAAAATTTGCTAAACCAGATAGCACTGTGGTAGGTGCCTAAAGTTCCTGCTGTCCTGCAGTTACCTGATGCCAAAATTGCTGAGGATCTCAAAGATGCCAGAATGCTTTGTCACTAGAAGTCAAGTCATTAATGCCAGTTTGAACGTGCTCTTTAGCAAAAGAACGCGATGAAGAGACTCTCATAAAACAAAGCTATTTATCCTGTTAAGCAGAGCTGTCAGAATATGACAGTATCACAGAATAAGCTAACTAATATACTTTTAAAGTTATTCCACAAGCCTAGAGGCCCACTTGCAGCTGCTCTATTTTGACAGTTGTACATAATCTCAGTGTGGACAGCACAGCAGTGAGGCAGCAGTGTCCAAGGTTCAGGGTGGCAGGATAAAATGGATTTCAATGCCATTTCAAACAGCAAAGGCAGGGCAGTGATAAATGCCCTTTCCCCCCAGTACTAGCCCATCCCTCATCCTAACAGATATCAGGAACAACAGTGCTCACCCTGTGGTAGCTCCATCAAACATGATGGGTGTTAAAAGACTGAAGTTCAAACACAGCTCACAACAGAAGGCAGTGTTTAGTTGTTTCCTTATGCAAGTAATCTCATCCTGAGGCTGGCTGGTGGGCACTGTTAGCCTGAAAACTTCCCCTGCTGACACTCGGGAGTGCAGATCCTGCACAGGTAACCTGCAAGTAGGTCTCTACTTGGGCTACTGTAGGAAATGCAAACCAGCTTTGCACTAGAATCCAGTGCTTTTCCCAGGGGGAGAAGCAGATTCCTCTCAGTCTGTGCAGTGGGAAAGTCCCGATCCAGTGCCTGACTGTGCCGTTGCCTCTCATGAGCAGCAGACACTGCCATATGTGTTGCTGGCCCAGAAAACTGTGTTCCTGGTGCCTCACTCAAACACAGATTGGTTGGTGCTGACATCCCTGCTGGGACCCAGTGGCTGCCTCTGCAGGAATGACGAGACAGCAAAGCTGCTTGGTGTAATTCCCTTGGAAGGGATTCTGTTGAACCTACTAACAGCAGGAATGTCAGTAATGACCCCTGCAGAAGTACACACACACATACATACACATGACTCATTTTAGCATGAGCCATAGGATGAGCCAGATTATCTAGTTTTTATGGTTTAGATGAGAAGCAAGATGAAGATTTCCACCCTCCATTACATTTGCCACATGAAGTTTAAATCAGCACCCAGGACTGCATGCAGACAAACACTCAGTGAAAATTCAGGCACGTCCAAAACAGCCCTGTATATTTAGCCCAAGCTCAGACACTGCAAGCTCTCCTGTGAAATAAGTGAAGGAGAAAATTATTCACAGGGATGAGTTCTGCAAAACTGCACAGCAAGCATTCTCTGCTTGCAGCAGCTCTCACTGTGAGGCCAAGATCAGCTTCACATTCCCTGAGAGAAGGGGAAGTTTGAGTTGGTCTAACCCATGTTTGGCAAGCTACAGACCCATGCTGCTCAGCAGCTTTCCAACAGTTCACACCATGCTGTTCACAGCCTAACAGAATCCCACATCACTCCCAGGGAAGGGAAGCTGATAGGAGAAAACTTTCTTTATGATCACAGTTTTACTTTTAAAGGGTTTCAGGAAAGATCTCAACGTCCATTATTCACACGGATTAGAGGCTGTACTGTTACTGCACACCTGTCAGCAAGAGAAAATGCTCCAAAACTGTTTTTAGTAATTCCAGTGTCAGTAACAGCCCAAGGAAGAGTTGGTTCCTGGTTCCTAGCTGTAATTTGCAATATACTGGCTTTTATCAGTGAGCCCTTCTGTCTTCTTACAGCCCCACACCTGTGCCATCACCTCCATAACACAGAACTGAACTGTCTCCACACCATCTGGTAGAAATTTGCTTTCCACTTGTTGCCAGGAATTGTGGGGAGAGAGAAGCCATGTCACAGTAAAAGTTTTTGCATATACATAAAATAAACCAATACAAGCAATTTCTTCCTTGATCATTCAATTCCTGCAAGCTCTCAATTAATTAAGTTTCCAGAACATTTGATGTTGCAATAAAGCATTTTGTTGTGAACACTTTCCAAGTGAAAAGAAAAAGAACCACAAGAACTGTAAAATAAAACAACCAATACTTCAAAACACCTTGTGCGGGTGTGAGTTTCAGGCACAAGTAAGCTAACAAAGCTGTTAGGCAATTGCTTAAATGAAGTCAACTCTTCAGTGCTGTGCTGAACCAAGGCTCACTCTCTAATCACCCTCTCAAACACAAGAGTCACATTCTCAGCACCTATTCCAGCAGGTACAGTGTCTTTTACAAGAGATCACGCATTCCAAGTAGATACAGACATTGATTATTCCCTCTGCCCCCTCGTCCTCCTTTGAGCTGTGAGGTAAGGAGTTAGGGAAGGCTTTACGGACAGGGAAGGAGCATCTTTGAGGGGAGGGAAGGAAGGGAAAAAAAATCAACCCTCAAAGAAATAAACCCCCCCACCCTCAAAACCCAAGGGACCTGCAAAGAAGAGTCAATTTGTCTAAAAGAACTGTAGCCTGAGAAATTATTCTACTACAGAGCAGTGTCTTCCCAGAGGGCACTTACCACAAAGGGCATTTCCTTCACATCCACTCCAGGCAAATATTCTGCAAGTCTTCGTAGCAGAAAAGCATTTCCCATGTGAAAGAGGTTCTAATCTCTGTGTTAAAACACTGGGAAACCTTAAAAAAGACAAAAAAAGTTTTAAGAACCCATACAGCAACCAAGGGTTACAGTCTGAAAATCAGTCTTAAAACATGTTATTTCCTCACTGACATTTCTAATATATATATTATATATATATATTATATATTATATATATTATATATATATATAAAGTCTCTAGAAATATAAGAGAAGGAGAACAAACAAAAAGGTAAACTGCAAGAGGTGCAGATGAAGGAGACTTTCAACCTTGTGAAATTTAGCAGAACAACTGGCAGAATAGGAACCTTTCCTGCTTTGAGTTGTGTGTGAACCAGCTTGACCCTGCTGCTACTTCTGTCCTCGGGTGGAATTCCCTGGTGTTAATATTCAAAACCCACCACAGCAGCATTAAAAGGGCCAGAGGAAGCAGGGGCAAGCACCTAAAAGCAGTACAGGAGCAGGGCCCATCCAGCCTCGCTGGTTTGTTGCAGTCTGACTGATCTCTCCCATGGCTGATGTTCACAGAAGCCCACCTAGCCTGACCATTCTCCTCTAGGAATAATCTCTGCCTCAAAAATATGAGTACAATTACCAAAGGGAGCACTTCCCACAGCTTCCTTCTGGAACAAGATAATGGCACTCAGAGATAATATGAAATCTGATGTTGAAAATTCCACTTAACAGAAACATTCCATCAATAATAATGGCAAAGGTAAAAAGTAACCAATATTAATTACAATACAGAGAGACTGTTACCCTCTTTAGCATCACCTCTTACATGCTGCAAGGATTTTCCAGCACCCTATCCAGACAGTGGGGTCAAACACAGCAACCAAAGCAAGCTGGCAGCCCTTAGCTTTGCCAGAGTAGAAATGCAGCCCTTACAGCCCTGCCTCCCAGCTGAAGGCAGCCAGAAAAACCAAGCTCCCAGCTGATGGAGCTTCCTGCTTAGTTCATTACCCACCTTTGCTTAATTTGGAGCTGGCGGCATCTCCTGTGCAGGCTCTGGAGCTGAGTTGTGCCATCTCAAAGGGATCTATGTCTTTCCCCAGTGCTGAGGCACCATGACCCAGCTCCATTTGACCTCGTTGCAGTGTCAGCCAGAAGCTGTGGACCTGGCAGAGTGATGGGCAGCAGGAGACACATTGGAAACCAGGGGACAGCATGGCATGAGCTGCCATGGCCAAGGAGTGCCATCCCTGAAAAGGAAAGCTGGGAAGGTGTCCTGCAGCCATCACTTGGACAGCTGAGCTGCTCCCAGGCCACAGCAATCCTGTGCTGTCCAAAACATTGGCTACTGCTGGGCACTGAAAGGGGCACTCTAATTTGGCCTTACAGGCTGTAGGGTCAGAGGGGTACCTGTTCCTGTCTCCCATCGAGTGACCAAGGCAGTGTGTCCAAGGGGGTGGCAGGGCAGGGGCAGGGCCGTCCTGCTGTCCCACTGTGCCCCTGGGAGACCCTGCTGGCAGAGCTATGGGGTGGGGATGGGCTGGTAGGCTGAGAAAGCCCCAGTTTAAAGACTGGCATCTTAAGTTACCAACCCTCAGGTAAGGATTGAAGAAAAGGAGAAAAATGGATCTGTGATTAGGTCTGATTGGTTTGAAAGTTTCACTATGCACATGTTCTTCAAAATTTCTGAATAGGCCTTGCGTATTCTGGGAGTGAGGGAGGGAAGAGAGGAGGGAAACCAGGTGGAAGAGAAAAATGCTTCAGCTGACAATGACTGAGAGGGAGAGAACTGCATAGTAATGTGCCATCCATCTACTGGGCAAGATTCATTATTCACGGCTCAGTCATCTGGTTCTAAATTTTAAATGTCATCTAAAGTGCTTTTTGAATTCATCAGTTTAAAAGATATTTACTTAGAAGCAAAACATTGTGTTATTACTCAGAGGCACAGAGGGCTGTGGGACAGCAGACAGCGTGTGGATGGCAGAGCAAGAAGCCACCAGACCTGGAAATCTCTTATTTTCCATTCAGAGGCAGCTGGTGCTTGTTGGCCCTTTGAAGCTGCCCATGGCTCCACAAGATGCTCATCCTTTCTAAAAAGCATCTCACAGATTTCAGTCAGGCCCGAGGGAAGAAGGACCACACCTGGTTTGCTGCCTCACACCCCCCTCGCACCAGTCACCGCCAGGCCCAGCCTGAGCACCCAGGGCAGCCCCCACACCCTGTCACACTGGGCACAAACTGAGGATCACGTCCTTACACGACCCTCTCTTAAGCAATAATAAAATCTCAGCCACAGTATGTGATTAGAAATCAGAACTCAGGCCTGAAAGAAGACCCAGCACTGCTGACATCCCCCACAGGAGGCCAGGCTGACTCGCAGGGGGCTGAGGTTTCCTGGGACATCACTGCCCTGCTCCCCCCTCACACAGCCTGGCACCGTGCCTTTTGTATAATCACTGCTGGACTAATGTCTTCAACTCACACAGTCATTTCCCCACTAGCAAACCCACGCATCTCCTCGAGGTATTTAAGCTACACACGGTGTGATGGTAATAGCTTTGTAATGGTGTTCATCCATCATCCATTTTAAATATCCCTTCTCGGCCCACTAACCCATCTCCAGCGACTCGGTGCTCATCAGAAACAAACATTGCTGAGAAGTTTCAGAGAGACACATTTGGGGAAAAAAAAAAGGAGTGCAGGGAAAGAACCAAAATGAAAACTTCCTGGCTGGACCTTCATAGCCTCTGGGCCATATCACTGAGGTGAAACCTGAGCTGACTCAGACCTGAGATGTAATATTTAGCTCACAGAATACCATCAGTACTTTTGTGGAAGTTACCTTATTCCTTTCCTATGTCCATGGAGATTGTCAAACAGAAAACATAGCAAGAAGCTTTAAAGAGATCTGGGCATAGTGAACACCACATAGCAGAACTGGAAGTAGTATCTGGGTGACCCTCTCTGTTTGGTCTGGCTTCTTGTCCCTTCTGCTCCCATTACAAGCCCACTGGCATCAAGAAAGACTCTCACAGACTTCGTATGCTCAGAAAAAACAAAGTTTTCTGTGGTTGAGCCTAATTTCATCCACCACCTAGAGATACAAAATTTCAGTTCTGCTTTGGCTCAGGGTCAGCATAAAAGATGTTTCCAATTTTATTTGAATCACTTCACTCATGGAATAATAGAATTATAAGGATTATACAGAGCAATAATCCTCAGCGTTCAATAGGATCAAAGCAGTATTCAAATATTAAGTGACACTCAGAGAAGATAGCTCAAGTATTATTATCCTCATTTTCCAGGATGGGAAGAAATTACTTTAGAGCATGGGATTTTTTCCTAGGGGGACTTATATTGGGAATCACATGCTCCAGGCCAGCTTGAGGACAGGATGCTGTGGTCAGAGCCCAGCCCCATGCCTGGCCCTTTGCTCCCTCCTCACCTCCACAGCACTGCTCCTTAAAGCTCTTCCCCCATTGGACACTTACCAGCCCACTGCCTTTTGAAATAATGAACAAAACATTAAATATCAGCAGCACAAAGCCTGTGGATCCTCTCTCCTGTGGTCCCCCCAGCATGACCCTTAGCCAGCACTGAGCAGCCCAGCCAAGCCCGGTGTCCCCGTGGCTGATGAGCACATGGCACCACAGGGCCTGCCAGTTCCCGGAGCAAACAGGCAAAGGCTGGGAGGAGACATCACCCTTCCCTTTGCCAGTCAGGTCAGGAATTCAGCTGTCACCCCGTCACCAGGCCCCACGTTTCACCCATAAGGTGAGACTGGTTTAATGACGGCACGCTCGGGCACGGGGAAGGCTTCCTCTGCAGCACTGTGTGCCTGAGGCACTGCCAGTGCAAGGAGCACACGCTGCTGCTCAGGAGCTGCACGGAAGGCTGCTGAACTAAACAAGTGATGAGCACAAGGAGGAGGGAGAAAATAGAAGCTGGCCGTGGTGCTGCACTGTGTTTACTTACAGCACCTCGAATAAACAAATTCCAGGAACCACAAAGCACGGACTCCAATTTTCCGCACTGGAGTGCACAAGATCACAGGCATTAAGGAAGATAAAGAAATACAGCTGAAAGCCAAATACAGGTTACAGTGGCTGGAGATCATCTTCAGGAGATGAAATATTCCTTAAATGATGAAGACAATAATTCACAAGAACGAGACTCTCCAGTGAATTATGGGAGTCCTCTTCCAGTAAGTTAGAAGAAATATGATTCTAAAACATAAATGCGCTCATCCATCACTGATTCTGCTTAAATAGATTTATGGATATATACATATTTTACCATTTGTTATATTTTTATAAGCCTGACATTTTGGTTCACCTGTAGGTGACACTGGGACATGAAATGTTCCAAAAGCTTCCCTCCACTCCTCATGTATTACAGGATTAGAAAATATTTTTAAGCTTAAGAACCAATAGAAGTGACAAAAATGTAACAAAAGGTACAAACGAAACTTGAAGTTATTATGATGCTTTGAGGATGGGAGAAGAGAAAGGTACTGGTAGATTAACCTTGGAGCCCCATAAAAACTTTTTATGGCCGAGTCCAAGCAATAGTCATTAAGAGAAGTTGATACGAAGGGCTCCGATTGAGCAAGGTACCTAAAAATCAAGTACCTAACTTTAAAAGCAGAATCATTCACTTCAGTGCTGAATATTCATGTGCATAAAGTTACAGGATCTTAGTGGACTATATTATAGACTAATGCACATTTTCCTTACACTGGATAAACCCTTATCCTTTTAACAGTATTCTCTGATATAAACACCCATCAGATGAACCAAATATTCAGCCTTTTGTCCTAAACTGTAGGCACCTTTTTGTTATTCCTAGTATTTTCTCTGATCTGCTTCTTTATCTTAGCCAGTGATTACATGTAATATCTGGTTTGCAGGGACAAGGAAGGAAGGAAAACACACCACCCCTGGATCAACAGCCCGGTTCCCCATGCCCAGCCCCCTGGGTTGGCCCATGCACCGGTACAGGCACAACCCGCTCTGCACCGGTGGCCAAAGATGGTATTTCACAGAGGAGGAAAAACCTCTGTGCAATGATGTGTCTGCAATTTGAGGATGGGGAATTGGCTCGTGTAGAGAGCCCATGTTACTGCAGAAAAGGCTGCCATGTGACTTCCTGCTCCATTAGACACAGGAGTGATATTCTCTTTTAAGGCTTTGGATTTCACTGCATCCAGTCCAGCTGCGGGTGCTTGTTGACAAAAGTGGTCCTGTGCTCCCTTCTCTCCTGCTCCTGCCACATGCTTTGGCAACCTGCCTTGCCTCAGGCTGTGCTACTGTGCAGTGCATGGATGCAGCTCACTGAGCTCACAGAAGAGTAACTCACCAAAATAAAAAGCACATTTTCTCCCAGATCCAGCTGCATGTGTCCCAAAACTGCTGGCCACGGCAGATGCAGAATACGGAATGAGAGGCTCAGACCTCTCTTCCCCCTTGCCTGCTGCAGCCTTCTTCATTTTTATTTAGTTCAACTCAACAAGTGCAAATGCCCCAAAGCTGGGAGATCTTTGTCACACCACAGTCAGACCCATATGTCAGAGACAGAGCACTGAGCACATTTCCTAAGTTCTGAGTGCTTAAGTTCACAACCTTCAGATGTACATTTGTAAAATTCTCCAGATTTCCTTTCCAATGCAGGTAGGTTACATATGGACTCCAATATATAATCATCCAACTGTGGATTTTTGGGTATATGCTCATACATACTTTTTCACACCCCCCACACCCCCACTACAAAAAGCTAGTATATGTATTTTGATGTAGGCCAGGTATCTCCCTGCCAGCTCCCTGCATGCCCTTCCCCACCAAAGAGCTACCCCTAACCCATGCAGATATACATGCACCTGCCCAAACTCTATCACTGAACAAAAAAACCCCCTATATCCATCACTGCTTTCCACTGACAACCTTTATTGTCACAGGTATTCCCAGCCAGAGCTCACAATCACAAGATGATTTGCTTAGCTGTATCTGGATTGATATTTATGAAGTTTGAGGCACATTCTAAACCAGATCAAATGTACGATTTTACTCTTTATTGAATAGTTACTGGTAATGCAAGTTGTCAGGAGAATACATTGCTCCCCCCCAAAAAAAGCTTTCTTAATGTTAAATCAATGATTCATTTACTCTCTTCATGATTAATTGCAAAGTATTTGGAACTCTGATGACTTTTGTGGAGGCAATATCGTTTAATCAAAAGGAAAATAGATCCGATCTGCATGGCAATACTGATTTTTCTCCTGTGTCAGTAAAACAAGGAACTATTTACTTCCACTGCTCCAGGTGCTAGGGAAAGCTGTAAGAATCAATGTGGAAGCCTGGATACTTCAGCATGGGAAATTCAAAGCTGTTCTTCCTTTGGAAAGGTTTGTCTGTCTCTTTGCTGCTGTACAGGTAACATAGGACCAAAACAATGGATTTATTACACCAGGGCTGGCCTCCATCTGAAGCATTCCTAATTGAAAGGGAATCCCAGATGTTTAGCTAGGTAAAAACGAGACCACAGCCCAGCAGGTGCCCACAGTAGTTTGCAGGCTGGCATTGAGCTTAGGCACTTCTTTAGCTTAGCCCAGTTACAGCTGCTACTGTCCTCCCATGGATCCTCTTTCCAAGGACTAGATCAGCACTAAGCCCAGGCAAAGCACCATCATGGCTAGATGAGGACTTCCAGTGCCAGGGGGCCCTTCCAAATGCAGTGTAAATCTGGAAGAAAATCCCAGGCCATGGTCTACTCTTCAGCTATCCATGGAAGCACCCTGATCCCTGGCACTGCTCACCCGTGTCCGTGTCTGCGCAGCACCACTTTGCTTTGCTTCTACCTGCGAAGCCTGAGAAGCCACCAAGGCTGCTCTCCAGGAGCCACTCGGGATACACGGGACTGTAAGGAATACATCTGATGCCCACAGTGGCATCTGAATGGTCAGACAGGAAAGTGTCCTTCACAGGATCCTCACAGCTCTTGCTGAACTGGTGAGAACTGCAAAGGCAGGTCAGGGCAGCGTGCC
>JAWWES010000011.1:22747928-22759973 GCA_035583135.1 Lophotriccus pileatus | reverse complement strand
GCTGTGGGCAGTGTGCCCGTGCCAGGCCCTGCCTGCTGTGGGCAGCGTGCCCGTGCCAGGCCCTGGCAGCTGCAGGATCCAGAGCAGCCACACGCTCCGTCCCTCCCGCTCGGCCCCGTGCCATGGGCAGGGCTGGCAGCTGGCACACAGGCTCCTGGCCTCACAGGGGGCAAAGCCCTGGCTATGCTTCAAGGAGAAGAGGGGAAAGCAGGAAGCTTAAGGGATGCTTAAAGGACATTTAAACTGGCTTTCTATGCCAATTTAACCCTTAACACGTAAATGACAAAAGCTAATCCATTAATGGACTCTTGTGGCCTTCTGCAGTCTGATCAGACTGCCATGAATTCAGAGCGGGTTTGCTGGCAGAGGCTTTAGAAAGGAGGGCACATGCAAAAAGGAGCCACGATGCTGCTCATTGTCTACAATGGTTTTACCGTGTGGCAGATCCCCAGGTTCTGCCTGGAGGTGAGCTGGTGCTCACAGCTGGTTCCCAGGGGCCAGGTCTCTCATGGTGTCACCAGCAGTGCATGTGGCCAGGGACTAAGTGGGACTAAGTGGCTTTTCTGCAGGGAGTGCAGTGCTGGAGAGCTGCTTGGAGACTGGGTGCCCTGCCCTACTCTGGCAGCTGAAAAGTGCCTGCCCACCCACAGACATATTTATGTGGCAGAAGGCGGCAGGCAGCACATGTCCACGGAGATCTTTGCTAATGTGACATAACATTGGGAAAAACTGCTGGAAAAGAAAAGTAATACAGAACAAGAAAGGTTGCTGGCATTGGCAGTGAGGGACCCGACTGGCTCAGTCCAGTGTTGATGGAGAGTGGAGTGAGTGGGAGAGGACACAAAGCACCTGGTAAACTGGGCAAAGCTTGAGACACGGTAACACTCCCCTCACATTCAGTACTAGGCTTCTCTCCTTGGCTTTCCTCCTCCTGGGATTTCCCTCCTGTGTTTCCAAAATGTAAAGCTGTGTTGTCAGCCTCCCCAGGGAGCCAAGCAGGGAGGGGATGGCAGATCCAGACTGCAGAGGGTACAGGGAGAGGCTGAGTGGTCTCTGCTGGCCAGAGCTGGTACAGCCCATCCCTTTCCTCAGCACTAGTTAGCCCCAAATGAGAACGAGAAGCTCCAAGTGAGAAACAGAGATCAGACCCTTCTCTCGCACGTGTCAGACCCGTGCCTGCACTGTGCAATTTGTCCTCTTCACTTCAGGCAGGGCTTGCTGAGACCTTTCATTGCTTGCCTAGCTCTGGGATGGCTCCCGTTCTGTGTGCTGGGGGAGGCTGCCAGAGCCTCCACTGAGGCATCAGACATTCTGCCTGGGGTCTGTGACTGCAGGAGACCAGACTCCTTCTCAGCCTTGCAGCCTCCTGATGCTCTGGGGCTGTCCAGGATGTAACTCAGAATGGCTGCCTGCTGCGTTTAAAAAGGAGAATAGTCCCAGCACATACTGCAGGTTGCTTCAGAGAAGAAGGCATGAAATAAGCAATGTTCTGGTTTTAAATAGCTCTATCCCATGTTTGCCCACTGCCAGCCCATGCTGGCAGGTGAGAGGAGGAGCAAGTGAGGACTTCATCTACTGCTGGAGCCCTGAGCTGGGGGATCTTGGCACTGCACCCTGTGGCAACGTGGTGCCACTTGCAAAAAGCAGCTGAAAAAATGCCAGACATCCGTGCCCTCACTGTGTGAACCAAAATGGAAAAGAACCAGCTATTTTTCTTCCCACTGAGATTTATAAAAAGCCCCTGTGTGATCTAAACTGACACAGAAAATGACAGTCTCCTATTGATTATTTTTAACCTAATTTAGCTGACACTAATTGTACTGGACCTCTGTAATTGCGCACAGCATTTGGATAGAATTATCACCAGCTTCATGGGGCTAATTTATGCCAATATCATATTTGAGCTGTGTTTTCAACATACTCAAACATTTACTGAATATCAGAATATCGACATTTACCTTTATGGGGAGCTTAATTTTTCTGTTCCTTTCACATTTCCTTCCACTTCAGAAACACCACAAACAACTGAAAGTACTACAGGTTCTCTCTGCCCACACCACAGCTCTTCCCCAGCCTGGTGACCCCAGCAGCTCTGGTCAGCTGTCCCCTAAGCTGAGGTTTTCCTCCATGCAGCCTTGAGCAAGCTCACCCCATCCCTTCTTTAGATATGTGCAATAAGGGAAGAATGTTTTTTCTGTGCTAGGAAGGTCAAGACTCGCAAGTTTTGGGTTGAGTGGAGGGGGAGAATCTCTTATTCCTCACAGCAAATTGACCACAAAGGTCTCAGTAACCTCTGGAATGTGGCACTGAGGCCTCCTGTGCCTCTGATGGGTGGATGATGGTACCACAAGGCAGGAAAGTCAAACATGGCCCAACAATTTAGGGCTTAATGAAGCAGACCTAAACTCCATCTGGCAACCAGCAGCGGGAGAGAAGAGACCAGTGAGTCCAAGTGTAAAAGTACCACTCAGTAAATGGATGGATACACTGTGCTTTAACTGACAGTTACAGATGGTGGTCCCACCTCAGACTTCTTGGTAGGAGCCATGTAACTGTCTAATTACTCTGAAAGTGTTAAATGCACAGATATAATGCTGCCCCTCAACATTTCTGTACATTTTTAATTAATGAGAGATGAAAGAACTGCCTTAGCTGTACCCACTGTTTTCACAAATATTTTAGAGCCTACTGTGTCTCTACATGGTGCAGTGGAATAATAAGCACTAAGTGTGTTGCTCCTAACAACGTACAGATGTAACCTCCACCACTGCTCCCAGCAGGTTCTCCCAGTTTCTGGTCTCCCTCCTCTCCAGGTCCACTTCAAAGAGAATCTTCTCCTTCCTCCATCAGCCCAGCTTTTCCAACTAAAGCTGCGCTCAACAAGCTGAACTGCAAGGTAGTCTAAGGCCCTCAACTCAAATAACACGGAGTATTTCTCTAGGATGCTTACAAATAGAATCGGTTGGATTTTTTGAATAAGAAAAGGGGAAAAAAGCTAGAAAAAAAAGCTTTCTAATTGCCCCCCTCTGAAAAAATGTGAAGAAATGAACCCTGTGCTGTGCTGGGAACTCAGTGGGGGGGGTCCTGAGCAAGGGTTTTGCTGCCTGTGTGCATTGCTACCCACAGAAGGCCTGACTGAGGGTCTCTATAGCATTAGATTCAAAGCCATCACCAGGTCACACGACCGCAGTGTCAGAAGATCCAGGAGGGCAGACCCAGAAAAAGAGAAAGATGCCCTTTTCCCCATCTACTGTTTTCTTTATTTTCATCAGAGACTGCTTTTCAGGGTAGTATGCTATGTTTCACAAAGCACCCAAAACCTAATTTTTAATCCAACTCTTGCCATCAGCATAGGAGACTACTGGGGAATGATCTGAAATCTGCTCAGTCCTTGCCAAGGACTGCAGTGCCTGCAGGGTGAGGCCTTGGGTGAACTGGGGAGGGGAGTCATACCCTGTGCTTCCACAAATAGCTTGCTAATGCACAGTTAATTGCTTGCTACATTTAGTGAATTCAAGATTCTGGATTAGAGGAAAAGTACTTAGGCAAAAAGCATTAGCCTTCAGAAATCTTAAGTTAACAACACATCCATCCACACACCCATCTATCTCACCACTTCTGGACTACCTTAGCACAGCCCAGTAGGAGCTGTGTGTCTGCTTTTCATCGAATTACGAACATGATGGATCATTACAGAAAAAATACACATCCAAAAAAGCTCACACACAAAAATGCTGCATGAAACCTTGTCAGCCCCTCTGAAATCCTGTATCACAGGGGAAATAAGAAAAGCCCTAACTGTGAGAGCCTGTGCAGTTCTGTTTTCTGGAAAGAAAAATTTCACTTGTTTTAAAGCAATGGTTTTTTTTAATGTGATATTAAAGGTTAGATTACTATATAATTTCCATCCTCTGCAAAGCTGTGAGGAACCATTTCACAGTATATGGAAACCAGATTACAAATGTAAAAGTATTTAATGAAAATGTGACAGTCCTTTTGGTAAGGCAATCTCAGCTGATGCTCCTGCTTTCTGGTTGGTGGAAGCAACACTTGCATTTGACTGCAAGAGTGATATAAAGGAATTTAAAGAGAGTGAATAAATTAAATTATATTTATGTTAGTATTTACTTAAGTCCTGAAGATGACTTATTTAGAATGTATTCACATAAATTCTTTGAGAAGGTGTAGCAAAGATTAATTGAAATATTAAATCAATTTTATGGCTATAGGGGAGAATGCAGTTCATCCCCATTTGTCACTGTATTCAATAAAGCACTACAGCTTAAGACTTTGATTTACAAATAGTGGAGCAAAGAACCCGAACACCAGAATACTACTGGGTGTCTCTAAATTAAAGGATCTGTGTAAGAAAAGAAGTAATTCTTATCTACTGCTATTAGGCTGGCACTATGTGATATATGTCAAAGATGTAAATAATAAAAAGGACACACCTAATGAGATTTTCAGGAACTTTCAGCCAAGGCCTGACTCTGCTCCCACTGTACTTTCAACACAAGCAAGAGCTAAGTCATGCTCAGTGCATTTCTAAACCCCACTCTTTATTTTAGAGCTGCAGCTCTCATCTTTCATCCCTCTCATCTGTTCCCCTCTAAATAACCTCCAAGGTTGTAGGCTATGACTACAGACGCTTGTCCTCCATATGTTAAGACTTATCCTTTTCAGTGAGGTGAGGAATTTTCTCCAGGATACGAAGACAAGACTCACACTGATCTCAACCTTCACACAGATTCAGCAGAACTACTTAAAATATATTGAACAAATTGAAACACAGTCAGACGAAATAGGTATGAAATCTGTGATAAAACAACAAAATTACCCAAGTCCAGCATAGCATAAATGCCCTGGCAGAGAACACTGAGCCAGGATCTGGATACTTTGCAGCTTTTCAATTAAAATAGAAGTGTCCTGACACAGAAATGGATCTTACTTATCAAACACATCCTTCCCTGCTCTTGCCACACTCTCCTAATAAATGTTTCTAATTCTGGCCCTGGTGGGTAATGTTTCTTTTAAAAGATTAGGGTCAGGGCAGAGAAATAGCTACAGTTTAAATTTTAAACTCCTGTGCTTAGTTTAAAGCTCCTTGGTTTACCCTGAGCCTTGCGCCAGCGGGGCAGTCTGGCTGGAGTGTATCAGTACAGCTCTGTTGATTCCAGACAGATTTCACCCCAATTTGTTTCAGACATAGACCCAGTCCTTGATTCCATCCATGAGCCAGGCTGTAAGGGCCTGAGTGAGCTTTCCTGACAGCTCTGAGGGTCTGGGGGAACATCTTTGATGACAGAAGATTGCTTAACATCAGAGAAAACCACTAGACCTAGAAATACAGTGGAAACAAATGATTCCTGCCTCTGTATTTTGTCTCCCACGTCAAGGTGTTATCTGAGTGCATGTGTGAATTAAGCTGGTCGAGCTGTGTGCTCTCAGAAGGTGATATTATAGACTGAGCAACCACTGTGACAGTGGGCTCAGAGCTTACAATCCTCTTTGCTAGACAGGCTCCAGGCGCAAGTATTACAGACCAGAAACCCTGTGCAACCTCAGGTGCTCTCTGGATGGCCATGCACCAGTGATTTTTGCTGACATATGGGCTGGAGGGAGGTCTGCCCACCTGAGCAGGCAGTATGTGGGTTTCTGCTTTCCTGGCAAGCCAGAAATAGAAGCTTTGGCCACATGATGATGATCAGCTCAGTCTGCACATCACTATCAGAAAGACCAGGTTTCCAAGGTTATCATCACTTGGTGATTTCAATACCTGGATAGTTGAAGAGCTGATAATGTAGGAGAATATGTTAATTTTAGAAGAACAGATGTAATTTTTAGTGAGGCATCTCTCCTTCAGGCTATACAGGTCAGCTTTGAATGGGGAGATGACATCAGGCAACAATCCTGCATACCTGAAAAACATCTCCTATTTGATTTCTAATGACCTGACTGCAAAAAGCCTCTGACTGTTTTTAACTTGTCATCAGAACTGTGTGAGCAAACAGGTTTTTCATCTGCTGCTTTCTCATATCCCACTCTATGAGCACCTCTGTGTGAACAGAGAGGTCCCAGCAGTTGTTTTGATCTTAGCTGGCTAAAGAGATTCTCAGAATCATGTTTCTACATGGATGTGCAGCTGCAACATTTAAGCCCCTCTGCAGGTCTAAGTTAGATCTAAGATATTTTATATCCTTCCTGATAATTCTGTCTTGAGATTAGGCAACATTTCAAAGTGACCATGCACAGGTAGGTTTTGGTGTTAGCCCAGCAATAATCCCACTGTAGCATTCCTGCAAAGCACATGAGCAATGGAGACTGGCCAGGTACGGCTCCTTCTCCTGCCCAAATCACCCCCTCCAGGCTCCCGGCCACTCCAGCACCAGCGTGGCTTCCCTGGCACTCCTCCACCCGGGGGGTGGGGTGCTGAATAAAGCCTGAATAACCTGAGCTGCTGCTGTATTTATGATGCAGATGAGAAATCGGATTGTCTGGGGCTTGCCCTGGCTTCTAAAAAAATCTTTGTCCCATCCAGGGAGAGCCAGCCTTGTGTTTTACAGAGTAGGAAACAAGGAGGTGGAAAGGAGGAGCCAGCCTGCAGCACTGGTGCTTCCTTCCTCAGCCTGAGACTTAATTCCTCAGCCGAGCCAGTTCAAAGGCGAACAGATGTCCAGCGACACGCCCTTTCAGGTGCCACGTTCCCTGCACAGCTTGCTCTGCTGGAAGGCTCTACCCCCTGCTCACGGGCAGCCACCCCACCCGCCTGTGCCACCCACTGGAAAGTGCTGGGAACGTTCTCCGACTGGGAAAATACCGCATTTTAATTTCACAGAACTCTAGGGCAAGTTTATAAGGAGAAAAGACTTGTGAAACAATCTGAGTCCTTTTCTGCTGGAGGACTTTGGATTTTTAGTCCATCCCTTGATTTTTGGCCTTAGTATCACCCTGTATTGACACAAGCCTGTCCTGAACAAAGCTGTGTGACAGCTTTGGCTGACTGTGTGGAATGCTCTTCCTCTTCAATGCTTGTGCACTCAACTTTTTCGTCACAATACTAGACAGTCACGGAGTCCTAAGTCAGCCCTTCTCTATCCCAAATCGAATTCCCATTCACACCAGCTGAGAATCCTGTTTAGGATGCCATAAATGTTTATGGCACTAACAGAGCCCTGTGGGGACAGAGCCAACAAGTAAACATACAAAGTTTTTGGTCTTCATGTGTCTACTGAAAGCACTGTTCTATGTAACAATATTTCAATTGAAGTGGAACTGAAATGTTCATGGAGCAGGTCCAGCACAGCCAGAAAGAAAAATTTAAAACTCTGCACTGTCTTCAGCTTAAAGCAGCTCCAACTACATTTTAAAACAATAGCTTGAGATGTACTGCATGGAGAGCATGAGAAATGCTCCACAGTGAGGTGATCTATCAGAGGGAAACCTTGAAGCTTAAAAAGGAGGGAAAACAATAAATCCCCAGAATAAATATTGAAAGGAAAGAAAGAAGGAGAGAGATTTCATTTTATTCCATCATTTGATGTCATAAGCATGAACAGGGGAAAAGATTTATTTAGTTATGTTTCCCAGAGGGGCTGGTTCTGTAAACAGATGGAAGAAGGGCTGGAAAATCCAAATTCCAGACAGAGCAGGTCAAGGCACAGTGGAGCTGTATTTTCAGATACAGTGATATAGTGGCCACAGCTGAAGCTGGGCTCGATTCCTTATTAGACTTGCCGTGGTTTATGGATGGGTTATGCAAATCCCCATTGTGCTGGAAATACTCACGGCGGGACCTCGGGGTGGCTGCAAAGCACTGCCCTGGCACAGTGGCAGGTCTGCCACCTGCCCTGAAAACCCTGGGTTCAGCCACCCACAGGCTTCTCAAGAGAGCAGCTCCCCTGGTTGCTTTCAAACCAGAATCTAGACACTCAGATTTAAAGGAAATATATCTGCTAATTTGTTATACAGTATTAAATAACCTGTTTCCATACAAATTGGGATGTTAGAATGCATCTATCGATGTTCTTTTAACTTTCCTATTCTAGCTTATAAATTCAGAAGTCCACTTCAGCAAAAAGTGGCGTTGAAATTCAGACTTTACAAGAACTGTTCAATTAGAAGACCAGGCTCCTTCTCAGGGCATGGAGCTTTTGCTGCTTCTGTGTTTCTTGCAGCAGCACCAGGAGATGCAATCAAACACCAGCACCCTGGTGCAAAGGAATTTTTTCTACAACATGACTCACACAGAGGATGCTTTCCCATTCTCCCACTTTTGCTTTGGGTTTTTTGCCTACTTTTGAGCCTTGTTACCCATATCTTCTCTGTTTAAACGATAAATTACTTTAGGAGTCTCTCAATCAAGTAAAATGCTAAGCACAATGGGCCCGTGGTCTCAGCCAGCATGTAGCTGTGATCCTAAGAAATGGTAACAGAGAGGATCCACAGTGCTGTTATATCCCTGTAGGCTTAATCCATGGACACTGAATCATCCCACTGCTTTTAAGGGAAGTAGGTACAGTTATACACATCCTTTGGATGTTGCATGATCAGAACTCAAGCATGTGGGTCCATTAATTCAGTCTGTTTTGCTCTGGGCATATCTTAAGCCAAAGAGAACCAAACCAGAGTGAAAATATTTATTAGCAATTTGTTATTATTTTCTCTGACCCTATATAGTGCTACTGTAAGAAGCTTGCATTAATATATTACTGAGATAGATAATAAATAACATATAATATTATAGAAGAATATATCAATGAGCCAACAGATGACACTTCCATTAACATTCTGTTCAATTTTTAGCCATCACAGTGCCTCTCTTCAGAGGATATATCAGGTCTCTTGGTGAGTTATTACTGAAGCTCATCAGGCAGAATATGCTGGAGTTTTAACAACCTCTGCTCACAGAGCTGCCTGTTACATTTCTGATATTATTTTTGTACAGAATGATATGTTGGGTCCCTCATTTTAATTAAATAGCTAATAAAAGTAAGCAGTGTGCCTTGGGCTAGCCCTGTGGTAAACCAATGCTATGGAAAAGACTCCAAGGCAATCCATCCCCATCTGCTGTGCCCAGGGGGAGCTAAATGGACTGAAAATGACTTGGAGAGAACAAGGAATGGGGCAGCTGTGGAGAGAGGGAAGAGCAAAGTACTTGGGAGTGGAGACCTTGGCTCCCAGTTGCCACCTCGGTGCTCCCTGCCTACTCTCAGGGCTGCAGAGGTGTGTTTGCAGTCCAGGGCTAAAATTCACGAGTTTCAAAGACCTGCACACTTGGAAGGCTGTTGCCGACTCCATTAGGTGTAATTTATTAGTAGGAAGGTATCAAGGGCTTGATCCAAAGCCTCCTGTATTCAATGGAATGCTCTGAACATGGCTTTGAGCAACTGAGGGCTATCTATACTAAAAACTGAACAATAAAAAAAAAAAGGCAATGGCTTTTGCTGTTACTATACCAGTCACATAGAAGCAGATCATTTTTCACAGTGCTGTCAGGTAAAGTCAAACTGCTTCTCTGGGAGATTAGGGATTGATTAAAGTCCTTGCACTCAGGGATATATATCTGTATTAATCTTGGAATTATTTGTCAAATGTCCAAGATCTCTGCTCTGATTTGTGGAATATATTTTGAAAGTTAACACTTCAAAAGAGTCAAGATTTTTAAAATTATTTTTATGTTTTTAAGGTAAATGCACAAGCTGCTTCCTTGCCCCCCAAACCAAGCACTGCTATTTTTAACACGGTGCTATTTTTGCTTTGAAATGCGCTTAATGTGTTGCTGATTGTGGAGAATGCAGCTGGGAAGCTGCAAAGTGTGAGCTAATATCAGACAAGTCCATAAAGCACAGTCACTGCTTCAAACCAGAAGCCAGGGCCAGCACTGACAGCTCCTGCTGTCCAGCCAGGGCAGTCAGGGGGTGCCAGGGAAGGCAGCGCTAAAGCCGCTTCCACAACCTTTCCCACTTGAACCCTATCGAGAGAAGCTTTTGAAATGCAACTTTGGGTTGTATCAGAAGAACTAAAATCTGACTTGCCACACCTGGAGCCTAGCATTCAGGAGATGCTCCACACACCGTTCCCTAGGATCCTGTGAGCACACCCCGGGCTCTGGAGCAGGGGGTGTTTGTGCCTCTTGCATTGCACAAGGCTGCAAAGCTGGCCCAGGGAACACAGCTGGGTATCTCCTACTCGCTGGAACAACAGCCTCGTGGTACTGTGGCCATTGCCCAGGGCTGGGAAGGTGTGGACGCACAGAGGGCAGTAAGGTACAGGCTGTTCCAAGCCCTCCTCAGTAACCTAGGTCAGGTTTAATTTGGCTTTGGCCTCTACTGGAGGTGAGATAAAGAAAGACACTATGATTATTTTTCCCAGCTTGCCAGGCCTGAAAGCAGTCATTCTCATTCACACAGAACAGAAAAAATGTGCTGGATAATCTGGTTGCAGTTCAGTAAATAAGTTGTGTTGAACACTTTCATTTGAGGGATCAAAATTTTCTGGTTTAGCAACCCCTGGCAGAACAATCAATAACTTACACTCTGAGAGTGACGGAAAGAGGGAAACAGTGAAGATAACAGTCTGAAGATAACAGCAGGGCATCAGGGCCTGCAGGAGGTCGGCTAACTTGCTGGGATAAGGATGTTCTGGCCTTTTGCCATGGGAAAATTAGGGTTCATTGGCAAGGCAGCAAACATTTGGGAGGAGTTTGCTAAGACACAGAAAATCACCAGTGCACAGCTCAGCACAGCTTTTGGTATGGCCAGAAAAAACCCCAGGAGCATTAAATAGTGATTATGGTTCACCCAGGCTCAAATCCTATCCTTTGCAGGAGTGAAGACAGTGCGAGCCCTTCAGAAAGGACAAATTACATCCCAGAGGAGAACCACAGGCTGGGAAGCCCCAGCACAGGGGAAACCAGCTGGAAAAAACAGGGAAATTCACACAGCCTTGTCATCAGCCACAAGTATCCTAATTTCACATGGATTTCCACCTTGCTGGATAAATTAGGACAGCTCTTTAACAAGCAAGTGCAGAAGGCTGTCATAACCCTGTGTCTAAGTCCTGCCTGTCAGAGGTTCACGTGTCTGCTGGGGACTGAGGGTGGGAGGATACAGGCTCAGGCTGGGTTTGGGGGCAATACTGAAGACACTGTTAATGAGGAGGGCAGGGGAAGGTTGGGGTGGTTTGTTTTCCATTTTGTTCCCTAAACCACAATTCAGAGTAAGTAGGAAAGCAACTACTTTTAATATCTTATCTACAATTCCAGACTGACTAATAGCCCGTATAACCTCCCAGCCAAATTCTGTGAGCTGCTGAGACCCCACAACTCAAGCAGCAGTGATGTGGGGGCATAGACATAGAAGAATTGGTATTTATGATCTTGCCTGAAGGTTCACAGCAGGGCTGAACCTGGTCTACTAACTAGGACTGTCCAACTGTAAATTAAATGAGAGCCTGAGGAACAACAAGGAAAAAGCCAATTAGTTGATACACTAGAAAATGGATTCCCTAGAAATAACCACTGGAATCAATTCTCCTTAAAAAAAATAAATTTGGAGCAAAACAGAAAGGAAAACACCCCTAATTTCATCAGGTACTGAGTTAAAATAATACACATGCAGAGTCTGTAAGATAAGACTGTGATCAGCAACCCCGATGTAGAGAGGGAAGGGTGAAGCTGTGCAGTTGTGAGGAGCCAGTGCAGCCCCAGCCTCTGCCTGTCCCTGGTCCATCTGTGCCTCCCACAGGAGCTCTGAGCCTGGAGACCTTTCTGCCTCGCTGAGACAGATCCAAGTCATCCCAGGACTGAGCTCTTGTGTGTGAGCCACATTTAACCAGGCTGATTTCTCTGAAATTACAGAATCCTACTGGATCACGGTGTTTTGTTACTGAATTCTTATTATTTACTCAGATTAGCTCCACGGTTTGGTTAAACACCTTGAGCTTTCTAGAAGGACTAATGGCTGAGAGAGAAAACAAGGAATGTTCGCAAGATAATTGATAAATTAATAAAACACCAGCAACTGCACTTGCCCTCAGGTTTAGAAG
>JAWWES010000011.1:22702380-22747828 GCA_035583135.1 Lophotriccus pileatus | reverse complement strand
GAAAACAAGGAATGTTCGCAAGATAATTGATAAATTAATAAAACACCAGCAACTGCACTTGCCCTCAGGTTTAGAAGGTTTGAAAAACGTTTCCTTCTTGATCAGTTTAAACCACAGGAGTTGCTTTTAATGAAGTGACACAACCAGAGGGCCAGAGTTTTACTGAGCTGAAGAGGAATCGTTCCTGCTTCTCTGTGCCAGGTGAAAAGCTGATCTATCCTTGGCAGACAAACTCGGTGCCAGAAATTCAGGACCATCAAGGATTCTGCAGTGAGGTGCTGCAGAGTGGCCCAACATGAAGCCCTGCACGTGAACCTGAACACTGCTCCAAGAGCATGCGGGGGTCACTCACGCTGTGTCTGCACAACCCAGAGCCCGAGCTGCACTCAGACCACAGAGGGGGACCAGCAGCTGCTGAAAGGCTGAACAGCCCCCAGGGAGCACGGAATTATCCACCCTTTGGCCAGCAAAAGGCATCCAAGACAAGCTGGACAGCAGCGTGCAAAGACAGAGAAGCTTCCTGCAGCACACAAGTCTGCCTTCAGTCTCTTAGGCTAATGAGCTTAACTAGTAATGCAGTAACTAGACTGCTGGCAAAACATAAATAGTCCTACAATACAATAATACCTAATAAAAATAATGTCCAAAAGCAACATCTGAAAAATTATACTCCTTAAAAATATTCATGAATTTTTGCAAGCAATTAAAGAAAAAGTATTACAATTTTTTTGTCATAAATCTTTGCAATTAAGGAATCATCCATAATTTGTGGCCCGAATTCCCCCAGAGCAAATAGATACTAAGGCAAGTCTATAAGAATCTTATTACCTAGTGATGATAAATAACTTGTTCTTTTTCTACTAAACTGACTTTGGATATTTTCCTGGGGTTTACAGCCTGGCCCGTTGCAGCAGCATCAATTCAGAGAACTGCTGCTGTGGTGTTGCACTGGGTTTACATCACTCCTGGCAGGAGAGCAGCAGCAGGCAAAGCCCTTCAGAGGGGGCGCCTGAGAATTTGTTCTCTTGGCTAGAGACATTATTGCCTGTTAGACAGGCAGTGTGAGCCCTCTGAGAGTGGGCTGGCCTGAATCTTATGTATACGTTTCTTCAAATCATCAGGGGCAGGTTGTGTCTGTGTGCTTGGCACAGGGTGGTGTCGAGCAGGTCAGCTTTAGGAGAAGCTCCAGGCAGGGAAGCTGGCCCTGCCCCAGCCCCGCTGAGGCACACTTAACCCACAGACCCCTGGGACCGGGACACCAGGGGAGCTCCAGGTAGTGCCATGCAGTGTTCCCAAACTGGCACTGGCCTTTCAGGAAGAGCCTTTTCCCCCCACATGGCCATGGTTTTGGGAGGTGCTGCTCTGCAGGACTCTGCTTGGCACAGCCCTCCAGGCGCCACACACTGGGAACACCTTCACTTCTACAGGTACCAGCAGTCTTACACCATTAAACCTTTCCACCTCACCATCCCTGTTCTGTTATCCAGCATATTGACACAGTGTTACAAACTAAAGGAGTTGCAGGGAGTTTACAACACTTGCAATGGCAACTAACACATTGGATAAACACAAAAAGCCTTTGCTGAAGAAAACATCACAAACTCTCCTGACTCAAAATATCTCAGGTTATTAGTGTTATTGAAACATAAGAAGTGGGAGTTGAGTGTTCTGGGTGCTGTACAAGTGTATGGACATGCAGAACTTGAAGGCATTATGCTGTGATTTAGTCACACGAGATGTTATTAAAATGTTTGATACTCATTATGCAGCTACATTCCTGTACAAAATTAATACAGTGAGGTGTCCCCGTCCCCTGTGTTACCAGCTGCGTGCCACAAAGTGAATTCAAAATGCCCCTGTGCTCTCTCCATGACTGCAGTCAGCAGCAGCTCTCCCGTGATTAACGAGTGTCGCACACCACGGTCAGCAGGGAGCAGTGGGCTCACCACACATCTGGCAACACCGTCACCCCTAGCTCGTCCAGCCCTGGGGAGCCCCATGATCCCACCTTGAGCCCACCAGCTCACCCCAGCTCCCCATGCAGCTGGTACTGTTCTGCCTCAGCTGCCACGTGCAAGGGCAGCAAAACCAGCACTGCCTTACCAGAGTGGCCAGAAGGTACTTTGTTTATCCATGGCTTTATTTGGGTGTACATATCTTGAATTAATTCCATTATCATTCCCTCCCTGGGAAGGGGCTGCAGAGTTGCTGAGAAAATGCTGGACTTCAAAAGAGAGAGCCCTCTGCAATGGCAAATGACTCCAGGTGTCAATCCTGAGTCCAGCTGTGCTGCCAGGAGCGTGGCAAGGACAGAAGGACAGCGCGAGCAGTTCCTTCCTCCAGCCCTGCTGACTCCCTGTTCCCCTGCTACTGATAAGAAAAGGGGGTGTGAAGTGTGGGTCACCCGTTTTCAGCTGCAAGAACTGCACAAAGTATGGAAGAATGAGTGTCAGAGGCACTATCTAGACAAGTCTGCAAGGCACAGGAAACCTAATTCTATGCAGCCTCCTTGCAAACATCTTACTTATAATTGATATTTTATTGTTTGCTTTGGAGACTTGCGTTTATCAATGACACTTTGCTGCATGAAACAGCTGGAACGCTTCTACCTCCTTTTCCACATCCCGGGGCGAACTATGGTGATAAATGAGCCCTGGAAAGGCATGATTTATAGCTCTGATGCCTCAAGGTGCACTGCAGATCCTTCTGTACAAATTAAATCCCGCTTAAGACTCCTTAAATTTCTCAGGGTGACCTCTCTTCTTCCCTGTCACAATTCTCATTACAAACCACTGAGGCTCTCTCTTCCTTTTTAAAATGTTATTTTAACTGAGGGTCTCATCTTTCCATTTATTTTCCCTTCCAAGTTACATTTGGCCTCAACCACTATCAGCTCAATGTCTGGTCAAGCAGAACTCTACCTGTAAAGGGGAGAAGGCTGGTCCATGGTAAGTGCAACACCAGAGACGCTGCACACACGTGGGGATGGGCTGTGTCTCACTGTTCCCTTGTTTGTAGAAGTTAAAATCACAGCTGAACATCTACAGAATCCCACTTTCTGATCTGCCAGAAGGCAGTATCTCTGATCCCTGCAGGAGGGATCAGAGTAAGGATCTCCTGCAGAGATCACCCACTCAGCCTGTGCTTTAACTGCCCTTAGCAGGCATTTACCAGCTAGTAATTATCAGGAAAGATAGGTGGGAAGCACTTGGATGCAGTGGTCAAATTCTCATAGAACTTCCACTGGGTAATCATGATGCAAGTCATGAGAAATGCTGCAGGCCTACATTTAGCAAGGGAAGATTCTGGCTCAGCTCTGCAGACACAACTCAGGCCAGTAAATCCTCTGAGAGGAAGGAAGGGCATCCTTCTTTCCATGGTACCTCTCCCATGTCCTTCTCAGACTAGAAAGTAGAGAGACAAATAAATGATGAAGCCTTTCAGTGGATAATAGGTGAAATAAATCATACAGTGTCCTAAGCCATAAATACACAATCAGGGAATTTTGAACATTTAGAATATTTGCCTCTGTCCCCTCCACCTCCTGCCACTGCCTGCAGATTCAAATGGCAACAGGGTTAAATCTGGTGCACTGTGGTAAGAGTGTGACTGCAGGGTAAGTTCTGCCTCACTCACCACGAGCTTAGCTCTGCTCTCCTGGAATAATGCTCTGATATGAAACCTTTCCTGGGATTAATGCCTGGGCACGCACCTCGGGAGAGCAGGATTCAGAATACAAAGCAGGGAGAGCTCCAAGGTCTCTTTTTGTCTTAGGGTATTTTTGCAAAGAAAGAATTGTCAGAACAAATTTCTTGGGTAGTTACATGCACATCACACGGACTTTCACTCCAGCCCGTTGCAATTCGGCATTAGTTAAACGTACCATTAAAGTAAAGTGTTAGCTAAAAAGCTCCTCAGCAACTCAACACCCTTGAAAAGCATTTACCAAACCCATATTATGTTCCTGACTGCCTCCACTGTATTTTTTCTGTGGTGTTTTCTTCTTGCAGCTGATTGGAATGCTGAGATACAGCAAAACCTTCGTTGGAGTGTGACCTTGAGAGTCGAGCTTTTGTGTGTTATAAATAATGAAAAATTAGATATCTGGGCTAAAACAGCGAGGAAAGTATTTTGTAAGATTTTCAAGGGCTGTAAGCCCAAGAAGAGCTGATGTCTATCAGACTGTTATATAAATAGGCTTGTAATGAGGAAGAGCATATAAGATCCAAGATAGATTTCTGCTTTTTAATGAGATGGGAGAATATATTACTTCAGAATTTAAAGGCTATTTTTCTTTTTGAAATTCAGATCTAGCTTGATGAATATTTTATTTTAAAAATCCAGATGATGGTAATAAGTTTTATAATGCTAAGACGTTTCTCTTCAACATGTAAGTATATTGTTGACAAACCTAATTTTTTCCAGAAAAATCACTTCAAAGTTACTAATATACATTTTGAAACTACATTCAGCCTCAGCCCATCCACTAATTTTCCCAGTACTGAAGCTTTCTGCCACTGTGAGGAGTTACAGTAGAAATTACTGATGGCTCAGAAAGAATAATTACTCCTACAGTCCCTGCTGGAAACTTGTCATAAGGATAACCTTGCACCAAAATTGTGCTTTTTGAACATGCTTGCATCTGAACTTGGCACCGCAGCCTCTGCAAAGAGGAAACACTGCCTCATTTAACAAGTGCCCTCAAATCTGCCCCGTGATTGAGATAATATTTTATTGCATTATCAAATGAGTTTTGCACTATAAACTTATTAAAGGAGTAAGTTTTATTGCTTTATCGGAAATTCATTTCAAAAGGATTTCTCTGGTTAGATCCAGATCAATAGCTGCATTTTGCAGAATATGAAGATTTTCTTTGCGTTTGGAAATAGGAGAGATTAATTTCAGCTGCAGTAGAAGGAGGATGTTGGAATAAGGAGGCACAGGATTCAGTGCTGGCCATTATCTCAAAAAATGTAAAAAGAAGGAACATATTTCCCCACTCCACTGATCAGCTGCAGGTAGATCAGTCAAAGTTTTCTCAACTGAGGGACACACAGGTCAAAAGTGATTGAGGACAGGCTCATGTACAGGGGGCACACACATAATCAGCCACTTCCCAGCATGTTGCTCTTCCTCAGGAAGCCAGAGCCAAAATCCTACGACTTTCTAAAAGCTGGAACATCTTTCCAAAGCAAAGTAGAAGTTCCAGTTTTCATTTCAGTATGCTGTTTCAGTAAGTGCCCACACAAAGTAAACATGATGTTTTGTTTCAGGTTAAGAATTTAATAATGAATGTTTTGCTTGATCCCTTTTAGAAATGTCAATGTCATAAGGAAAAATGAATAATGAAAAATTCATCTGAAAATAATTAGCCCTTTCCCTAAACAAATAAGAAAAAAACTCCAACAAACAGATGTTCTAATTGTTAAACTACTAATTTCCAACTCTGGTTCTGGCTAGAGGCCTCCCACAAGGAAGACCTGTTCTATCCCCTGTTCATCCATTGGTTCATTATTTGAACTTGGAAAATTGCTTTTTTATAAGCCTCTGCTTCATCATCTAAGAAATGATGTGATAAATCCTGGTGCAAAGCCACCTAAGTGCTGTTGTTGAGCCTCACTATATGACAAGAAGGCTTTTAATATTATTATTTTCTTATAATCTTTTCTGCTTTTTCAGTCATTCACTAAAACACATCACATTCTAGGCCACTTTCCCACATCCTAGAAAAGCTGTAAAGATCCTCTCTCCAAAACCACGGGGGCTAAAAACTCCTTCAGAAATCTTGGATTCATCAGATACACCAACAACGCTGTTTTGCACATAAACAGCAGCGCAGAAGGGAAGGTGAAAACAACCCACACCATCACTAGCTAGACAAATTCAACGTACAAATCACATTCTGTCCCCCCGAAAATCTTCACCCAGGAGATTCACACACTGCTTTGGGTGAGCAGGAGTCCCTGTCACCCATGGGGAGCAAGGCCTGCCCCTTCCTGCGGGGCAGCATCGCTCTGCAGATGGGATACAGCACAAATGTGTTCTGTTCTTGGGGGTGTTTCACTACACCTCAGTGAAAGGAGCCTCACACCCAACCCCACACACCCCTGCATGGCTGACCTGCTCCAGAAGGCAGGTCCAAAGCCTTTCTGTCTGACCTCAGCTGGCTTCTCTTGCCTTAAGTCAACACAGGAATATTTCTCTCCATGAAAAAGTACCTCATAACACCTGCTCCAAGCCTGGTGTTCTTCAATTTCCACTTGTGCTCCTGGTACTATCATCTGGTAGACATTATCTACAGCAAATTAAGAATTTATATACCTCAGGAAAGCCGTGGCTGGAAGCTCATTGCGGGAGGCTGAACGGGGGCTTTTTCATTAAACTTTTTCATTTCGCCTAAAGATTGAAAAATGTACGAAACAGCTTCTCTGGGGAAGGAGAAATTTCTAACTCCTTAATAAGCACTATTTATCAAAGACATATAGTGGGAGCCGCCTGCCAGATGTAGAGTACGTGGTCTGGATCTCTTGGATATGAGCTGCCCGAAGGCTGGAATCTGCCTCCATCTGTGTGTTACGGCTGCCACCACCACCTCTCCCTGCCAACCATCAGACCCCGGGGAAGCTCCTCACACACACACCCTGCCAAGGCCATCTTCTTCCAGGGGCATCTTCACCCCCACAGGCCCCCCATGAGCTCCTGAGGGCCAGTCAGCCCCAGGTTCACTCCCTGCACACCTCAGGGCCACAGGGACATCGATGGCAGTGAACAGGAAGACACCACATGGGAGGTGCCCACGACTGAAAATCACTAGAAGAAGCACACTGGTTTGAGTCACTGCAGCTTTCACTTAAATTTTCATTTCTACTGCCTTTATAAATCTTTTTATATCTTTGCAGAAGTTATATTCACGGAGCTGACTTGCAGTAGAGGATTGTAACTTTTCAATATCTAGCCATGGTAAATATTTGTATAGCTCAAATATAATTAAATTGACCCATAAAAGCTTCATTATATTTTGAGAGCCAAGGTCTCATTGTAATGGAAAGTTCCTTCTATGCTATTACATTCTAATCAGATTACTTATCTAATCCTCCTCATTTATCAGGTGCACCAGAATTGATCTGCAATGTACAGGAGCTCTTAGTAATTTCAGAGTTTTTTTGGGGGGAGTATTTCTGCCTCTGCTTCCCCAGTTCTTCATTTACTGCAGAAATAGAAAGAGCAAACTGCAGAGCACTGGCTCTGTACAAATCTCTAATACCCAGCGAAAGGGACTATTAGGCAGATTCACTCTTAAACATCAGTGTCTTTCTTGACATTAAAGTTGGAAAATGGAACAATTATTTTTGCATTAGCAAGTCATACTGACAAATTCCCTCTGCACCCTCTTTCTGTCAAGCCAAAATGAATCATCAGCATCTTATTAAGGTGCCCAGGCTGTCCCATAACAGTAATAAAGTGTAAATGTATCCCAATTATTCATTTAATGACTTCATGAATATTCAGTATTGAAGAAGCAGTAGCTGAGCTTACTACAGTAGGTTACTAAGGACACAGGCTGCATATCCCTTATTATTTCTGAGCTGACTGCAGGTTTATTCAGATCTTTCCAGTGTCCATAAATGGTAATTCACTGGGACAACACCTATTCTGTGACAGGTACAAATCCATACAGCTTTAGTCCCCTTGTTTACATGCTTCTTGGGAAAGGACCCAAATGGGTAATAAGAAGAGACTGCAGGGGAAAATCCAACTTCTCTGTCAAAGAACCAGATCTTGGACCAGAATTACATAAAGTTGGATGTTTGTAATAGTCTTTACGTGAACTTGCAAAGCAACAGGTACCATATGCTTTCTTACACCTGCTCAACAAAAGTTCTTTACATTTTGCTTTTTGGTAGCAAGTGAATTCCTTTGTTGCATATGTTGTGTACTCCCTCTTGCTGTTCCCCCACACCGTCACTCCAGCCCAGCCTGGTCGTGCAGTGAGCTCACAGGAGCTGTCCCAGTCCATCCAAAGGGTTAAGTGTTGAAGAATGAATTGGCACAAAAATGCTTGGCAATGTTATCACAGAAAATTGCTGCTATGACACAGATGCTGTTTTTAAAGACATGATTGCCAGTGGAACTGTGAACAGTGATTGTGCATTTATCCTTGTGTATGCATTGCTCTCCATCTACCACACTGCTCTGTGCTGTGCTTTGCCCTGTGTTGGGCCACCCTTGAGAGCAGAATCTACCCCATGTCTTCATCAGAACCTCTGGAAACCCGTTTGGTCAGAGACCCCTGGCAGTGCCAGAAGAGACACCCCTCCTTCACACAAGGCTCACAGTGGAGGGCTGCACAGCCTTGATAAGCTTGCAGTCAGAAGCAAACATTTTTGTTCAAAGAGCTGGCTGGTGCCCAGAGCAAACCTCAGGTGGGCAAGAGAGCAGCTAATCTCCTGACAGAAAATGGAATTGCCAGTCTGAGAGGGAAAACCCAGGGCAAATCGTGACACAGCAGACCCACTGTCTTCACAAATGTGCTCCTCCTATTGAGGAAACCTGAACCCAAAGCAATCCTGCACAGAAAGGGACGGGAGCAGAGAGAACATGTCCCAGTGTGCTTAGAGGATAAGGATCAGCTGATGAAGCATCTGAATGAGGAAGAAACAGAGACAAGGATTCACTTATAGCACCTATATTGTTTAAAATACTGAGGGAACAGCTTTCAGTATTTTCTGCCCAGCCCAGTGGCCTCTTTTCTCCAGACCAATAAACTTGTGATCAGGAAAAGAGCCAGTTACTGACAAGTTTTGCCAGAGGGACTGTTTGAACCCAAGAACTAAACCTGAAGAGTGCCTGCCCACTGGCCAGTCCTGGAGAGCTGAAAAGCCCAGGGTCTCAGGGCTGCATCAAAGCTCAGCTGTTTGCCACAGAGCCAACCACACCTACAGAGAATGCAAAGATGAAAAACCATTTGTAAGCTGATTTATGGTTATTTATTAGTTTGACTTTGTCGGTCCTACAGACACATAAAAAGCAATGCCTTCCAAACACATAAGTTGTCATCCTGTGAAATTGATGCTGGTTTTAGAAGGGTTGTCCTTGGTTTTCTATTTTCTGGTTAACTGGAGAGAATGTTACTTTTACTAGGCATGCTCCCACGAGGATGCCTGAGAATCTTTGAAAGCAAGAAGCATCAGGCTCTGGATGCACAGCTCGACTGCATTAGCTTTTATGAAATAATCTTGTAACTTGAGACAAGCTAAGCAACACTTCAAAGAAAATATTTATTTTTAACTCGATTAAATCGGTGAAAGAAAGAATGGCTCTCCCTAACCCAGCCACATATTCAAAGCACAAAGTTCAATTTCTACTTTCCTTCTCTTCATGAAACATTATTTGCATTGCTTTTGGTCTGTATGTTGTAGATTGGCCCTAAGATCCCCTACTATGTGGTGCCCTAATTCCAGCAACTGTATTAACTATGTTCCCATCACTTCTCTTCCTTTTCCAGACCTTTATGAAGCTCTCACATTTAGGAGGGCAATTATCAACTATTCTTTGGGCATCATCACCACGGGGTGTTACAGACCCACAGTGCAAATGGGTTCAAAATGAGAATACCAATCGGATGCCACGTGGTTGTTCTTATGATTTAAACTAAACTTCAGGGCCATGCCTTTGCAACATTCCTTTTGCATCCACATACCGAGTTTGATTTCCTGGAACTCACATACCACGGAGATCAATGACAGCTTTGGGATGTAAGGAAGCTGGAAATCTGCTCCAGGCATTTAGGTGCTTAACTGCCATTGTCTTGTTATGCAAATCTGGCTCTTAAGAGTGAATCATCCTACCTAAATTTAGCCATGTAAAAGCAAGCACTTAGTCTAAGTAGTTCTTCAGGTTTATGATACTGTCAGGGAAAGATGATTCAAGAACCTGATGGCTTTTCTCCTGTTGGAGGTATTAGAGTTCCAGTGGAAAACACATTTTCATGTTAATTCCTTCATATAAATGCATGAATAAATGTATGTGTGCATACAGATATTGATATATTTTAAGCATAAAATCCATGTTTTACTCTCCAGTTTTAATTAGGGACTCGTGAAAAGGCAGGATTAAATCTGAGAAAATCACTTGGATGCCGTGATACACTCGCATTCAGGAGGCTGCTCATTTCCAACCATCCCATCTGTGATATCTTCCTCTTTTTAAATGATTATGAAGACTGAAAGATTCTGTTCTCTGAGGATGTGCTCTAGTTTTCGGTTAGTTAGGATGTTTGTCATGAGCAAGCTTAAAAGTCAAAGGGTTTAGGTTTTACTGAAAATACTTCACGCTCCCACAAGCTTGCCCTGTAATTTATGTGCAAGTGGCTCCAAACACACAGCTGGGGATGCCGAGTGGGAATAGACTGAAATCTTATTTCTGGGATATTGCATCAACGACTTGAGTCTTAACCTACAGGAAAAGGGATGAAGAAAGAGCGTGCTAAAAGCTATCACTGTGATCAGTTTTGAGGCTCCATTCCCACCAAAAAGAGCTATTTCTTCTCTTTGTCCCTGCAATCAAGCCGTGTTTGCTCCTCGATATATTTGCGCCCAACACCGAGCCGCGGCGTAAGGAGCATAATTCACACGGAACATTCCCTAATTATTGCTCCATCCGAGCGAGAAATATGTATGGCTGGCTCCTGTGCACCAAGACAAACATGCCCTGGGAAAAGGCTGGGATGCAGAAGTCAGATGTATTTCTCACCGAGCTGTGTAACAGCCTAGCAACCTCTGCCTGCCGCAGATTCCCTGCACGGCCATGGCTGAGGGGAGAGGGACCTCGCTGACCCTCAGTGTCCCGAGGACAAGAGGAGGTCTCAAAGTGTGAGCCTCACTGAGCGACAAAGGCCTCTGGAATTAACAACGAAGGGAACTCAGCCGTGAACAGAAACCCAGTGCACATTAGTCAGCCCATAAAGAACAAATGGAAGTACTCCTGTGTTTGAGGTTAAACCAAACATGCTCTTAGTCACTTTGCAGGTATGAAGAGGTTTCTGGAACTACAATTCCTAGCCTCTTTGCCATAAAATAAAGCCTAGCTGCTATTTGGATTTTCCATTTTCCCCAAGCAAGTTTTGGAAGCCAGGTCATAGAAAATTAAACAAAATCAGAGGGTTGGGAGGACTGTGCTGCTCATGGAACAAAACACAGCTCTGTCTGAGACTCACAGCACCCAGGCAGGAGCTCATTCAGGTATTACAGCAAATTTGAAAAAATCCATCATCAGAAACAGTTCTAATTATTTCCAGCCAAATGCCTGTAACCTTGGCAAAAAGCAATTATTGAGCAGGTTATTGATCTAGTCAGTAAATAAATACACTTATGTCATCAGTAAGCTAGAACCCTCCCGGGTATAAAACCGAAATCTTAAGGACTACTAGTTATCTGACATATGATTTTAATTAGGATTTATTGATTAAGGGTTTTTAAAAACAAATGGACTTTCTTGATAAAAGGCCTAGCACAGGATTTCTGCAAAGGTAAATAATGTCTGACTTGCTGTATAACAACCTGTGACCCACATCCTAATGACTTCACTCAGGAACTTTGCTTTTTATTTCTACAGAAGAATGCAGGCAACATTTATTCTAAATACCACGGAAGTTGAATGCAGAGGGAGAAGGCCACAGGGAGGTGGTTCTCAGTGCCTGGTCTTAGCCAGCTAACCACTAGTATTGCAGTGAAATTAAAAAGAGTGAAAGAAAAAGGAAAAAAGCACAAGGACTTGGTAAATAACATGGACTGGATATCAGATGAACTGTAACATCTCCCTGGGGCCTGCTGTAGCTCAGTGCCTGCCTACAAGGCACTTTCTAGAAAGTCCCACAGTTAGCAGGAGGCCAAGGGCACAGGTTCTTTACATCTCTGGGATTCTTTATGTCCAGGGCCACCCTCAGCCACTGAGCAGACTCATTTTAGCCTTCGTGCTCCTGTGGAGGAGAAGGAGCCCCTTCAGGTACTGCAGATGGAATCGAGAACGGCCTGTGGAGGGGAAGCTCCATCAAACAAGCCCCCACCGCTTCCATTATTTTCCATAAAATGACTGCTCAAATCAAAGTCCAGCTCAAGGCGAATTAAATGCAGCCACATTTCTCTTGTTGTGAACTGTAACCATGCCCATTAATGCAGCCAAGAATCCAGCACTACTCCACTGGCAGCTCAGGGAATTTTCCACACCACAGGTCAAAGCCACAGCATCCATCCCCTGCTCTCCCTTCCCAATTCCCAGAGCAGCATACAGATATACAGGCAGATCTCCCAGTCTAAGAAACAGGTTGCTAATCTGTTAGTGTTACATTATAGCTAAAAAAAATTATCCTCTGAGGAGGAGATATTGCCTTTAAAAGTAACCATTTGTGTCATAATCTTTTATCCACCCAAGTCAGGAAGAATCAGCGTTTCCTGAGATGCCTGTGGGGAGCTTCATGACTCTGCCTTCCAGGTAAAACTAATCCTATTTCTTTGTGTCACACAAAAAGCATATGACCACCCAAATCTCTGTGCAGCTCTATTAGAACCGTTTACCCCAGAAAATGTTATTGACATTTGATTTTTTTTTTGAAGTATTTAAGGAAAGGAAAAAGAAATAAGTACAAAACTCCAAGCCCCTCCAGAGGTCTCCTGATGCTTGAGTGACATAAATATTCACTAGACCATAGGAGACTCTAGTCTAGGTTGTTTAAATTCAATTCTGGCATTGTCTGGAGCAGAATGACAGGGGACTAATAACATGCATGATATACCTGTGTGAGGGAAAGGAGGGACTGGCTGGCCCACTGGCACTGCACTGCAGCACCAAGCGGGGCTGATGAGCTTTTGTCCTTGGCTGATTACTTTGCCTTCATCAAGTGTGACCCCATGTCTAAATGCCACCAGGAGAGAGTGAAAACTTAAATGCTGTCATTTTAATTTCCTTCTCACCAGGTAATTATAAGTGAGACTGGGGGCTGGTTTATTGTCTGTTCCCCAGTTCAGATAAAGCTGTGTAAACATTCATGACAGTCTTTCTCAAGGATCACTCTGTCCCTCTGCACAGGGAGCAGGAGGTTCACTTGGAAACACCAGCAGCAGTGACAATGAGACCTCCAAAATGAGCAGCCTCAGCACAGCAGTGGGCAATTCCCAGCCCTCCCCAGAGCCTGCTGGCTGGGAATGCTTTCCCAGGACACCACTGCAATCCCTGGCAGCCGCGGGCCTTAAAAATGACAATAATCCTGTCGATGTCAATAGTATTTCCTTCACTGCTAGAAGCTGTTGTTGGGTGCCTGGATGCTTTTCTCTTGAACAGGTTTGCCCTTTTAAACAATTTATATCCATTTGCTTCAGAGAGAAAACAAACAGCAAATTATAATGCTGGGTAATGTTTGCTAATTACCCACACCAATGAAATACACCTTGGAATGGTGTGGGCTTCCACACCGGGACATAAACCAGCAGCTAGCTTATTTATTAGCTCTGAAAAGGAGCTGAGGATCAAAACACAATGATTATTCTCTTCAGTCTCTGGAGCTGACTGCTGTGCAGGTGCTGAAAGGTAATAAACACAGTCCTGAACTAGAAACGGGAATGGGATTGGGAAGGAGTGGTCTCAAACCCAGCCCTAACGGACTAAATTCAGCACCAAGAATTTGCACCAGTAGCTTTTCAACCTCCCTGCAAACCACAGCAGCTGCCACTGCCTTCCTCAAATCTATCCTGTAGGAAATAATGGGGCAGGATTATTTCAGCAAAATCTCCAGGACCTGGTGCCACTGACAGGAGCAGAGACCCAGAGCCCATCCTCTGTTTGGCTTTTGTTTGCCAAGAAAGTCACAGATACTCTAGATTATCTTGCAAGGAAAACCTAAATGAGGTGCGACATTCCAATTAAAATCACTAAGCAGTGCGAGGAGAGCACAGAAGACAGGCAAAAAAGAGTCGTCTGAGGAACGTGAGTCAGTGACAACAGAGTGGCCTTGGGAGGCTGAGAGCAACAACCCTCCCGAGCCCAGCAGAGCAATCCCGAGACATTCCCACAGCGAATCTGCTGCTGGGAGAGGACGATAAAACACTGCTGCTGGCTTAAAGTGCCTCTGAGACTCCTGCCCTGCTGTGCATCCCCTGAGTGCAGAAGGGGGAACTCCTGCCACCCCTGCAATCAACCACCTACACCATCAGCTACCCCAAAATGAACCGCAGTGTGAGGGGTGGCCATAATGAACTACATCAGGAGCAGAGAACAGGGGAAAAAAAGAACAATGATTTTTTTACTTGATTCTGAAATAAGAAAAGAATAGTTCTTTGATTATTACTAGTGCTAGGATCTCTATTCCAATGATTTCCCACAGCTCTGTTATGGGCAAGAGGCAGGAGAGAGAAGAAGAAGAGAAGATAATAATAATAAAAAAAGCCAGCACAGGCTGATCTAGTCACCTCAAAGCACAAAGTAATCAGATGGCCATCTTTCTGCACAGGTGTGATCAGTGAGTGCAAATCAAATGTCTTTTACTTCCCTTTTTCTTTTTAAATTGTAGGACTTCTTTCCTTTGTTTTATACAGGTGCTCAGTCCCCCCTGCATTAAATCTCATATTTACGTTTTTTTCCAAATATGTAAAAGACTTAGCCTTAAAATAAAAATTTGGATCCTCAGAGTGATTAATAACACAAGGTTCCACAGGCCTTGGTAGAGAATGTTTGCACTAGAAAAAGCTATAAAAATAAATATTTAGTTTTCTCTCAAGTACCACAGCATCTACAACAAACCTTTTTTCAGCAGCCTGTCTGGAAGTTACACATCATCTTTACTATTTTCTCCCCTTTGCCTAAGCCACAGATACAAATCCCCAGCTCCCTAAAGACAGGATTTTACAGGAACGGTGGAACCTGGTAGGGAAATGATGCCTGAGGGAACAGATGTCACTGCAGACCTCCCCACACAAGCGAGGAGTCAAGCACAACCTTGCTCCCTATGGCCCCAGCGCTCCCAGGCAGGTCTGATGGAGGCTGCACAAGACCTGCAGAAATATTAAGTCCCTGCCTTTTTTTTTTTTGTTGTTCTTTCCCTTTTTTTAAAGTACAAATTAAACACCAAACCACACTTTGATGTTGAGTGAACTTTCCACTTATTTAATGATCTGAAAGTTTGTTCAATCCCCCCATTTGCTGCTTGTTAACTGAGAGCAGCACTACTATTTACTTTTACAGCTGCCAACCAAACTGGCCTTAATAACTACCTGCCTGTCTCCCTCCCTCCCATCAGAGGCTGCTCCTTATCAAGAACACGCTTTCAGCAAGTTGGCTAAAAATAAGGAACATACTTCACAGCCTGTTTTCTATAAAACAGGCATCTTTTTTCAATAGATGAAAATTCCATCTGTCCACTTTTAAGTGGCATTTCTTCTCCTTTCACCTTCCTTGCTCTGTATCCATTACATGTTTCCTGCCAGCCTTTGGCGGCCGAGGAACACGTGTTGTTGCACCATGAATGGGAGGGACATGAAGTTCAGTTTATTCCTTAAATTGCACACTCTGGGCAGAATTGATTCTGCTGACATGCCCATGTCCCAGATCCAGGCTGAGTGATCAGACTGAGGTGCCCCAGCACTGACCTCCACCCGTTCAGCTGGACTGTGGACACAAGGCAATTAAATTCCACCGCCACAGAATCCAGGATTAAGGCATATTTTCATCACCTGCTTACTTTCCTACATTAGCCTTAATATGAATGTGCTTCACTGCAAGAAAAGGTGAAAAAAAGACTTGCAGTTTGAGCCCTGGTTTTTAAGGTTACCAACTTTTTTTAGTGTTATCAGAATGATTTAAAGAAACCTAAGGATGAACGGACGGTCAGCCAGACCCACAAGGTCCCAGCTGTGCCAAAAGGTGATATAAACACTCCCCAAAAGACATATTTTAAGACTTATTGGGAGGTTTGCCATTTTTTAATCAAACTGCTACTTTATTCCTTTAAAAAAAATCTCAGCTTCCCCCTAGCCTCAAACTACAAAATTGCTGCAGCAGCCTCCAGAGGCTTTTAAAAGAAAATGTTGCCTTTGGATGGTGGAGGAGGAGATAAAGGAGAAAAGCATTTCCATGGGATAGCTTGGCCTTAAAAACTTATTGAATGTTTTGGTCAGGCTGGGACATCTTTATTTTCTTACAGAAAGCAAGGAAGAAATCCTGGTTTTGGCAGGGTCAGCGAGTGGTTTGCCATCAGCATTTGGAGGGATTTGAACTCTGTCAATCCCTTGATCTTTTAAGAGAAATTACTACATGAAGTTTGATTGCAAAAAGAAAAACCAAAGGAAGGTATTTTGGTTGTCTGCTCCCAGGTTGATGCTTTCCTGAGCATTGGGAAGGAGCCTGCCCAGTGCATAAAGTCTCAACAACAGTAAGAGAGGGGTCAGAGCTCTGTTCCGTTCAGATTCCCTTCACAGACACCCTACACTTGCTTCTGGCTTGAAAAGATGACCTGGGCTTTCCCAAGCTGTTGGATTTGGTGAGTTAACTGGAGGGTATGGGCCTCCCTGGCAAGCCTTGCACACCACCAGTGGTGCCTCCATTCCTGTCCCTCCCTGTCAGGGTTTGCTGGAGAGCACTCCCAGCACTGCTCACCAACACCACTGCTCTAAGTCAACCTCCTTCCTTTTTTTGGCACCCCTCTCCCAGGAGAGTCTTTGATATTCTGCCACCTGATCCAAAGGGGCCCCCTGGAAATCCCAGCCATTACAGAATCCCAGAACAGGTAAGGCTGGGAGGGACCACAGTGGATCCTCTGGCCTGACCTCCGTGCTCAAGCAGGGCCCATTATTTTAGCACCTTCTCAAAGCCCTGACCCCCAGCTGCTCACAGCCACAATCCTGTCACTGCCTTTTAACTACACATTTGCCAGCACAGCTCACTGAGCTCGTGGTGCAGGAATGGCAGCTCTGTGATGGGTTAAATTTAAGATGTAGCCCTTTGAGCGTTTAAGGCCATGAGGGGCTGTCTCATGTCCAGTCAGTATCCTGTTTATTTTCAGGCTGTAACACTTGCACTCACCCTGTTCTGAGCTCAGGACGTTTTGTCTTTCACAAAGGCACCACGGCTCAGAGGTGCAGCCTCCATCAGAGCTGCAGAATCCACCTCAGCCCTCAGCAGATTGTCCCTGTCACTGACTCAAAAAGCCCATTTCCAATGTATTTGATCTGACTTCAGCTTCCAGCCATTAGTTTTGTTTTGCCCTCCTCTGCAAGACCAGAGATATCATCAGCTCATGGTATTTCACTCATTTTACCATGCTCAGGGGTTGTAATAAAGTCTCTTCTCAGTGTTCTAGACAAGCTGGGTGATCCCTTCATTTAATCACATCACATTTCAGCCTCATGTACCAATGACTCTTTTCCTAATCCACTGGCACCCTTATGAGGTTATAACTACATCCACATAGGAGACAGACCTGGAAAAATTACCATAGGGAAGATCAACCCTCCTCCTTCCCTGCTGGTCCATACTTGTCCAAAATTGAAAATAAAATGATTCTACATATGGCTCAAGTGTGAGTTTCATTTTGAATTTCACTTGAATTTGTTAAGCATTCAGGTATTTTGTACTTGTTTTGTCTAAAAAAAAAATAAAATACAGGGTATCTTTTCACCCAGATGAGCATTCACTTCATAGATTACTTGAGTTCGAAATGAGATATAAAATAGCTCTCAGCTGTATAACACATATAAAAATCTCCCATCTTATGCTCAAGGAAGGGAAATATCCTGCTGGAGCAGTTTTACAATTTTATTCAAGGGACTCTGAAATATATTTTTCAGTTTTCCAGAAGTATTTTCTGCTGCTAATGCTTTCCAAGACTCAATGCAATTACTTGTTAATAAAAACATGGTTTAATATGCTGGCAGAAAAACTGATACCATTTCCATTCTCTGCCTCAAAACAAATGAAACGTAGGAAGGAATTGAGCTGTCTCATTTCTGAAATGGGAAGCAGATATTTCTTAGAGTTCAGATCATTACCAAGCGTAATATTCATGTAACAAGTTTAACTGACCTTGTGCTGTTACTTCTCTGGTGCTAACTTTGTGGGGAATGTACCACTTGCAAAGCCTAAAAAAAAGGCATAGCGCTTGAAAACCTTCTGGCCTGCTCACTGACCACACTGACTGTCTCTGTGGTCATGTGCAACCCATCTGTGTGGCAGCAGCTAGCTGGGCCTCCTGCACTGAGGCTGTGCAACAAGAATCCACGAGCCACGCTCTTCCCACCTTTTTTTGTCCCCAGTGCATCAGAACTGACTAACCAGTCCAGGCTGATCTGAGCTGTTCAACTGCCACTCAAGTGCAGTTATTCTGGGTGTCACTAAACCCAGGGAAAGCTGTTTACTTGGAGGCAGCATCCGTCTTTTCCTTGCAATAGGGAGAGCCAAGTTCAGCTCCTGTTTGTGCTTCAGGGAGAAGGAGGGTCCATCCACCAGGAAGCCCCCCAGATGGTGCATGATGTGCATCGTGCAAGGAGGAGAGGTGAAGCTCTCCTGAGCTATGGCACTGCTCACACAGGGAAGGAGAGGGAATGACTTTCAAGATTAAAGCTCAAGACCCCCAGCAGGGCTATGGGTTTGTGCTGCTCCATTTTAACATTTCTCCTAGCGAATAAAAAAGTATCTACAAGGGACTGAAAATACAACCAGGTCAGAATACCTTGGGGCTTGGTCTCCAGTTTACGTGAAATAACTGTTCACATTCAGAAGGGGCCTTGCATCTCTTGCTGCTGAAGGGAGTGACTGCATCAGAAGCCACCCAAAACACCACTTCTGGGCCTGATCACCCCACCTGGGGAAAGACCTATTCCATTTGCCGCAGATGTGGAGAAGGGATCTCAGCATTACATGGTGTGAATAAGGCTCATGCAACCTTGCAAAGCCATGGCTGAACTTGCTGCAAGTTCAACACAAGGGCTGGGAAAGAAGGAGGGCAAACATAAGGGAAGGAGAAGAATCTGTGCTTAAGGACAACACTGACAAAGGATAAATAAGTATGAACAAACCATAGATAAATTCAAGCTTGAAACTAGATTTTTCTTTGACCACCTCCTCTGACACAACAGAGGGAAGAGGAAATGGTGACAGCTTTGCCACTAGGGAACTACTTAGTTTTAAGATGAGGCCTGCTAAGCTTCCAGGTGGGATCAGAGGGGACTGATGGCAGTAGCAGAGGGCAGACACAGTGGCCCAGAAGGTGCACTGGAGATGCCCATTTCTGGGTGGCTGCAGCAGCACTGGAGAGCCTTGAGAGGTGTAAGCTCTGGGATGGGAGTTTGCTTGTTTGCCTCACTAGAGAGCCTGGATGACATCATATACAGGCCCAGATTTAAATACCTATGCCCAGATTTTTAAAAGGAAAGAGTTAATTTGAAATTTTGATCCCTTTTCAAGGCCTATCAAGACTGATATCGTGCAGAAATCTGAATCCTTATGTTTGCTTCACATCCATTTCCCTAAAATAGGGGCAGAAATCATTCATTTGTCTGTCTTCACAGAGCTGCCAACTCTCTGGGACAGTGACTGCTCCTTACTCAGTCTGAGTCCACACACAGTGTGACTCTGACCTCTCACAGCTCCTACTGTTATTTTGACATAAAACACAGATATGCAGTTAACTATATGTAACAATAACTGTTTACCTTTCATAGGTACCCTTTTCACAGGGACAGAGTACCTCCAAAACAGTGAAAAAGAAAATCCAAATAAATTGCCACAGAGGAAATGGAAAGGTTTTTTGAAGTGGAGCCCTCCCGTTCAGGTCCACCTTGTGTGCAGTGGGAGGATGGCAGGAATGCCAACACACAGCCCTCCATAAATACCAGCTGCTGCACAGGCCTGCAGCTTGCCCTCCTGCCACATTAGCCTTCAGCTAATGTCAGGAAAAATATTTTGTCTCAGTGATATTTATTTTTGCCTCCCAGTGTGCTCTGCCAGGTTTGCTCTGCCTCTTTTTTTTTGCTTTACCTTGTAAGATCTCAATTATAAATGTGCAGAGCTTAAATTAGGAATTGGAAAAACTTCTTAATATTAAGCATTTCAAGGAAAGAATTGATAAAACCCAGCAATGCTCCACATGGATGGTTCAGAAGAGAAGTAATCAACCAACTCTGTAAATGTCAAGGGGAAGATTAGCCTTTACTTCTGATGAACCCAAATCAGCAGCCACACTGAGAAGTACCTTTGCATGTGGAACTAAAAGGACTATTTCCTGCTTTAACAAAGTCTTTGACTTTCCTGTAGCTGCAACTTTATCTCATTCACAAAACCAAGCTCACCTTGATCTAAGAAGTTGAAACACCTTTGAAGACTATTTAAACCCTTGCTGAAGTTGATAGAAGAGTGTTTTGGCTGAGTGTTTCAGATAAGCAATTACAGAAGGAGGATTTTTACTTTGATTTTTGTTTGGATTACAAGATTAGTCCCTCAGCTTTGAAAAGCAACCCAGAAGGAGCCTAACTCTGAATGTGACTTTGCTTGGTGTGGAAATTTCTTGCTGTTCAGTGAAGGACTAAAGCAAAGCTTGGGTACCGTGGATGCTCCACACAAGTACAAACAACAAGCAAACACAGACAATAACCACAATACATTTCTTACCACATCTGGTCAAAAGTCTCCCTAATACATCTACCCTGACCTGCCTGGTAAGGGTTTGAGGAGCACAAGTCGACCAAAGGCTCCCTGGAGCAACAGGCACTGAAACACCGCCTTGGGCCAAGAGCACAATGTGGTACTGCAGCACATGGGGTCTGTAGGGCTGCTCCCAGACAATCCAGGAGTCAACAAACCCAGGAGACAAACCCAGACAGCCAGGAGTCAGGTAGGATTCACTGGGCTCCCCCAGAATAGCTCCCTGCACATTTGGCAGTGCAGCCATATAAGAAACTCCACAGGCAGAACACAGCAAGAAGCAGTGCAGTCTGAAGCTGGCTACCCTTGCAGGCACTGACTCGTGCACTGTAGAAAACAAAACGTTAAATACTTGATTTACCCCTGCTTTCAGATGTGGAGTTAATGCACAGAGCAAGATTTGTAAAACACTACAGAAAATATGAGTCAATTTGAGTACAATCACACCATCTTACCGTGTGTCAGCGGGCTGATCTGCCAAGCGGAGCTGGGAGCTGCAGGCAGTGCCCTCCCCAGCCTGCTGCAGTCCTGCTGTGCCCAAGGAGGGCAGAGGGGGCTGGGGGCTGGAAACACGGCTCAGCCAGAGGTCCCGTGAGCGCCAGACGAGTCCATCGGGATGAGGGAGGTCCAAAGTCACCCGCAGCACATCAGGGCTGGCCTTGCAGACAAGTGGCCAAATCCAGGACAGGGGAAGAGGATGCAGAGCCTGGTGGCACACCCTGTGTGCATTTGCCATGTGATGGCAGGGCACTGAAGGCCTTCAGATGCTTTTTCTCAATGTTAGTGCTTTCCTTATTCCTGCCTTCTGGTGGCATCCACAGTAGAAATTATCTGAACTGAAGCAGAAAGGCTTGGGCATCCTGGGGGGGGAAAAAAACCAACAACAACACAATAATTGAAAAATATTAAAATGGCTTATTTTTAAAAAAATTATGTTTAAAACTACAAATAAGTTAATTTTACAGCATTTTTTTTCAGCCAGCATGACAGAGTGTCTCTGGCATTTACAAGAAGCAGAGACACAAGAAACAAGCTCCTGTTTTCTGTTCACATGTAAAACCAAAGGAAAGGAAAAATGCAATTATGAGATGTATAAACTACTTGAGAGATCTCCACAGTAAGCTCTTGAAAATCTTTTGTAGCACAGGTATTTCAACACACCCAAATAGCACTGAGCTCTTTATTTTCCCTATAAACAGTGAGGCACAGTAATTTCACAGTCTGTCAAGGGTAGGAGCAGACAAAACCAAACTGACTGTTGAACCAAGTGGAAACGTACTGTGAACATCACTGATTTTTGGCCCCTTTATTGTGTTCTCAAGTGATCCAAAACTGCCAGGCATTAATATAAGATCACTTATTGCCAAGTTATCGAAGCAAAACATAAGGAAATCAGAGCTCTTGTTCTCGTATCAGTGGCATTGCAGAAACATGTGAGAGATTCTTGGGAAGACTAAAACTGCAGTTTGTTGAAGTTAGTGAGCACATTAAGTGGGCTGCACAGAGCCAGCACAGTTACAGACACCTCTAACCCCAGTTACAGGGAAGCAACACCAGAAATGAGCTCAACAGCACATTCATGTGCATCTACACTGATTTTTAACACATTTTTGGACCACTGCAGTCTTTGGCTTGGTAAACGCCTCTCCCTCCAGATCCTCCACCTGACCACTGAGTAGGAAGATTGTTTCTTTAAGCCAGTTAAACATGCTGTGGGTTAAGGCATCCTCAGTTTCCCCAACAACTGATTAGCCTTTGTATTTATAGCCATTACTACTTTTTGGGCCACTGGTGTGAGCCCTGAAAAGTGAGGACTCCTTTCTCCTGGCATTATGGCTCCCATGAAAAGCTTCCTTCCTTTCCCAGCATTAGGCACCACTTACTCGATGCAGGCTTAGCAAAGCAGGAGTTAATTTTCCAGAACTACTTTCGTTTCAAGCAAGACAGTCGAATGTCAAACTGAACTCTGACAGATTCTGAGTAAATTCACAACGCACGAAATTTAAACAGAGAAATTTCTCTTAAAAAAAAAAAAAAAATCCCTTGAGCCAAGAGAGGTCGTTGCCAGAAACCAAAAGTAGTGTAGCAAAGTGGGAGAGCCTCGCAGGGAGTGAATGGGCCTTGGCAGCTGGTTAATGGTGCTCCTCAGCTGCAGCGCTCAGGGCTGACCAGCCCTGATTTTGCTCCTGATGTATCACTCCCTTCGGCCCGTGGTGACTCAGGCCCATTGTGATTCACTCGCTGGCTCCCGAGAAACAGCCACAAAGTTAACTTTGGTTAAAATATTCAGCCTTAGTGTGGAAGATCCTCTGAGGTGAAGTTCCTCCTTTGCCGCCCCTCTCCTCCCCCTTTCCAAAATGACAGCCGTGGAGAAACAGAAGGCCAAGTGTCCTTTAGGACACCCAGATCTACACGTGGCTAAATCAGCTCTGAAGGGCAGTTGGCAGCAACACAAAACCACCAAAGGCCTAAGCAGGGATCCACAGCCTGGCGGGCAGTGCCTTGTCTGTGTCCTGCACACCTCCCAGGACAGTGTCCGTGTGGCTCCAGTGGCAGGAGGTGTGGTGAATGGAAAAAGTTTATTTTTTCTGGACTCTGCATTTTAATTTATGTTTTTATAACCCATTTCTAATGTTTCTAGCCCCAGTGGTTTCTCAGCCCAAATCCTATGAGCAGGAGCTGATGCTTTACTCTACATACACCAGGTGGTGACCTACAGGCCCAGAAGGTGTGAGCATTTTCCTGCTCAAGATATGCTTCATTAGAATAGTTTCCTGCCTGGGTTGCAACCACCTTTCCTGGATTTTTGGTGCCCCCTCCCTGCTCCTGGCCATCAGGTCACACATCTCCCTTCCCATCTTGCAACAAACAGGTGCCCAGTCCCTGAGGGAAAGGACCTGTGTTTGAGAAATGCTGGTGGGAGAGGGACTAGATGTTTCCCATCACTTTTGTCCTCTACTTCAAATTTCAGAGCCAACAAACAGGTCAACTCCCCCCCAAGGTGAAGGAACTTTTGGGCTACCAGAGGTCTAGTTTGCTCTCAACAGCAGGTGCCTGTTCAGATGGGTCCACACAGAGGCACGGCCACTTCTGCTGGACATTCTGCTATCCCTGCTGCTGCTGTGCTCAGGGGGGAAATATCAATCTGATGCAATTAAAAATGATGAGAGAAATCCATGGAAAAGAGGTGGTGGGATGATGTGATGGGTTTGGTATCTGCTGGAAGATACAAGGAAAGGAAAGGGAGCTGGGACAAGCAGGAACTATAACTTTCAGCAACTGCTACAGAGGAACTAAAAACACCAGTGGAGAAAAAGGAGATGCAGCTGCACTAGCATCCTATTTCCTTCCCACACTGGAAATGCAACTTTCATATTTATTGAGCAAACACATTAATGAAGACATCATAAGCCTTTCTATTTTTATTTTGGCAGTTATATTTTCAACTCACGAGATCAAAGATTTTTTCAAAGGCAATGAAGAAAGTTATTAAAGAAATATTTAAAGACAATGAATTAACAGTAAAAGACATTTAAAAACTGGCTAGGAGAAGTAGTCAAATTGGAATCAGAGCAGCCTTTTAGCTGAGTTTAAATTACAGCAAGCAATTTCTTAGAGCTGCTTTTTGTTCAATAAATTCAAAAACTGCGTGCAAACCAAGCATTTGTCAGTGCAGATCTGGGCTTTGCTGTGTGAAGGAGAGCACACCTTGCCAGCACCACTTCTGCAGGGAGCTTGGCAGTCAGCCATAATACAGGAAACTGAGAACAAAATCCCTCAGTGCCTCCTGTTATATTTCAGCTTTTATCACCACTACAGAAGCTTATGAGTTTAACTACCCTTTATCAGCAGACACCAGTCTTTGCGACCAAGAACTGTACCTTAACCAACACATTTTGTCACACTCATTTGTTGGTGCCTTAATACAAAAATATCCCCCTGAATGACACGTTGGACACATCCCCAAGTTCTTTTACTTAATGTAAATATCAGCACCTGGTCCTAATCAAACAATAGCACATCATAGCCTACAAATTCTAACTGTCTCTACTCTGTCAGCTGCCTTTATTTTTGTAAATTGTGCTTTAAAACTTAGATGCCACGAGTTATCCTCATGTTTTCATTGCTTCATTGAAAATTGAGCTTTCATATTTGAGCCCTATCTGCACAACTTCAAAATGACATGTCAGTCTGCCTTGTGGAATATTTCTCTGCTTGTCAGCTCTCTAGTCTTTATGTTTGTTTGTAAAGCTCAGTATAGCTCATTAAACTGTGTGGCACTGGATGCCCACTTCAAACACAATGAGGTGTTCTGGTCCGACATGGTTTCTTCAAAGGTCTGCGGGAGCTGGATTAAAGAGCACACCTGAGGTGACAGCATGTTTTTTGTTGCTAACCCTGTCCTGATTCAAACCAGGGTGGTAGTGCTGCTCACCATCCATCCATCCATCCATCCATCCATCCATCCATCCATCCATCCATCCATCCATCCGCAGACTAAACCAGAGGGCACGGTGGAAACCAAACCTGGTTCATGCCTTGACTCAGTTCTGGGAATTCAAGGTGCATAAAGGAAGGTGAAGCTTTGTTACCTATAAATCCTCGTTGTTTTGATAGCTATGAAACTTTCCTGCAAAAGATGCACGGCTGACTTATTGGTCTACCACGATGCTGCCACTAAGACAGAAAGGATATGCACAGGTGGGACAGGACAGCAGAACAAGCTGAGTCTTTCACTTGCATTAGAACATGAATATTTCTACCCAGCGAGGACAGGAGATGAATTTCAGTTTGCTCAGGCACTTCGGCCTGCCTGCAAGGCAGAGCAGCTGCAGCCTGAGAGCCAAGGCTGCCACCTGAGGCACACTTTGTTCAGCAGGCATTGGCTGCCTGCCTTCCTCTGCCATTTCCCAAAAGGAGCATGAAGTCTTTGTTTTTCCATCAAGGAGGTGAAATTGCAATAAACTCAACATGAAGACAAGGGACGTGCCAACAGAGCCTTCTGGGCTGAAGTTGGATGCTGAACAATTAGCTACGTTAGAAATTTAAAAAGGAATGTTAATGGAGCCAGTAGGGAAAAAACCCCTGGTATTTCATTGTCTGTGGCTTGCTGACCCAGTCCTCATGAGCAGTGGGTTCTGTACCAGAGAGGTATGTGATACCAGAGTACTGAGAACACCACCTGCACTTACACCTGTGTCACAGAACGAAGGTGTGTGTCAGGACTGTGCTGCTCACCATGCCAAGCAGCACCAGAGACTGAACAGGCTCTGCATCCTTTTTAAAGAGCTGTTTTCAAACTGGCTTCTCAGGAGTGACAGATTCAAGATGTGAAAAAGGAGAGATTTAACACGTCCAAAAAGTTCTGACAGAATACATTTGAACATCTTTAAATATCTGAATACAATAAAAATCTGCTATAAAAGCCTTGTAACTCAGAGACAATGTACCATGAACACAGTGGGTTTTCATGCAAATCCTTAAAATGTTACTTCTCAGGTTATGCATCATTACAGGCAGCTTAAAAAGGTTTTACAGAAATATATTTCAATCTTGAAGTGCTAGTAGTCAACTATTTAAAGAATGATGAGATAGGAGAACTCTCGGCTGCTTTAATATCATTTAGAGATGACATAAATGACACTGAACCTTAGAGGGTTTTGGAAGTTAAATAGCTGGCATTAGCAAGGCAGGGCAGAAATAATCTCTATGGTAAGCACAGGCTTTACCAACATTTACTTTATTTCATACAGAAAGGCAGTTGTTGCTATTTCAGAGCAGACAAATCTTTTTGCATCAAATGCAACAAACTAGATTTCTGGGTGGGAGAAACCCACATAGCAAATGGGGATGCTGGGGTTTTTTTTTTGAGTATCAAATACATACAAATGAAAGGGGTATTTCCAGCTCTGAAGGGCCCACAGAGTAAAGCTGGCATTACTGAGTAAGACTAAAGGTGCCCCTACCCCCATACCCTGGGCAGGTGACAAGGCAAGTGCCAGCAGATGGGGACACTTCCCATGGCACTTCCTCCAGCTTTCCAGTCCAAGTGAGAAAAACACTGCCAATAGCCCACTCCTGCCTTCCCACTGGTGTTATTCTGCGTGAATGGCAGCTGTAAGAGCAGCTGGAGGTACGAGAATCATAGAATCATAGAATTATCTGGGTTGGAAGAGACCTCTGAGATCATCAAGTCCAACCCTTGATCCAACCCCACTGTGATTACTCGATCACGGTATCAGTGCCATATCCAGCTTCATCTTAAACACCTCCAGGGACGGTGAATCCACCACCTCTCTGGGCAGGCCTGATCACTCTCCCTGTAAAGAACTTCTTTCTAATATCCAGCCTAAACCTCCCCTGGCAGAGCTTAAGCCGTGCCCACTGAAGTGTCTCAGAGAGCAAGGATAATGCACCGATGATGGATGAAGTGATTCCTCCCCACAGTGGTATTTCAGCAGCACCTGCCAACTGATCTGGAAGTACAGGTAATTCAGGTACCGAACAGCAGCCTTTTGACACCATCATACTTTTCTTGGAAAGCTTATACAGCTTTCTAAGAACTATCTGACTGTAGAGCACACTAAGGTAGTATTCAGGAATGTCAGTTATTTCTTCTCCCTGTGCTATTCCATCGCCCACACCTACTTTACCCCTTCCAGGCAGAAGTGCTATTGGTTCTACTTTCCCTCCCCAGCAAGGAAATCACTATTTCTTCATATAATCAACCAGTGGCCCAAGCACTAATGAAGCTCCCCTGCCTTGGTTATGGCTGGGGGGGTCATGGTATTTTAATTCCTCCTCACTGTCACTACAGCACTTGTCCAGTGTTGCTGATCTTATGGAATATGCCTGGTCCACCACTGGTGTTTTATTAATTTATAAACCCTGATGCAGAATTTCAGTCAGAATTTTGAATAAACAAAGGTAGATGGCAAGATTGAAAAGCAGTCTGAATTTATTAAAGTAGAAGTTGAAACAAAAAGATTTCCCAGAAAAATGCCACTGACATTTATATTAAAGAGGGGAACAAAGCCCAGATCTGACATTTAAATATAATGCCACCTGTGTATAACCTAAACCTCACTTTTTACAGGCAGTTGGAAAGCTCCAAGGCAACTCCTCTTGTGCCTTTGTTAATGGTGAAGCCTTTCATCACAAAGGATTTACTTCTTTTGCCTTTTCACGTTCTTTAAAAGTGATATTGAATAGTGACTATGCAAAAGGCAAGGCAGCAAGAACTAAGTGAGTTGAAGAGATCTCAGCACAGGTAGCAGAGCATCACATTTAATTTCTTTTGGTCCTTATTTTAATAACATTTATCATGATGAACTCTTAAGTCATTACAGAGCATGAAATATGCAGTGCTGTGCTTTGCCATTTAACATATAATTTATCTCTTCATTGCTGTGACGAAGACATTATTACTTTTTTTTAATAACTTCTTATCAGGCAGGTTCAGCCACATACCATTGGTTTTATTTCAAAACCCTGCACTTGAGTCACATTCAGGAACTGATGGCCAATTTTTTTCTTTATTACTAAGAAAAAACCCCAGGCCACATGTCAGAGTCACTAATCGGCAAAGTTACCCGCAGGTGAAAGGTAGGGAAAGATCTCACTTATCACAGACCTTGTTCCCAGGCTTTTTGCCTCTCCTTGTCTGGCTGAACCTTCACTGATCCACAGGGTAAAGAAGGAGGAACATTCCTGTAGGTTAGAAGGGGTGCTGACAGACTATATACCAGACAAGGAATTCTGTATCAGACCTATCCATTTGTGGTCAAACTGCAATGTGTTGTTCAGCTGAACATCTCATCCTGATCTCAAGTGACTGGAATACTTATTTCATCTCTAAATAAATCACTGATTTCTCTCACTGTGTAAGTCCTTTCTCTCACTTCACTTTAATTCTCAGCTACTGGACTTTGTAGGTGGAACAAAGAGCCCTGGGTCAGAAGCACCTCCTAATGTGTAGGTACTTGCAGATCCTGCCTCCAAGCCCACCCGGGCAAGGGACAAAGCCTGGTATTCCTGATGTCTCACTGAAAGTTCTCTGCAGAGGAGAGTGGAAGGTACTGCCTAATGCTTCTTAAAACACTGTAATCCCAAGATCACTGTTTCTTATTATTGCTTTTAGTGTGACCCACCCAGGGTGAGCACCAAATGTGCTAGAAACGGCTCTGTAGCTCAGCAGGCTCCCAGTGCACTCATCCAGGGGAAGCAGTGGCGGCAGCAAGAAACAATCAGACCAGAAAATGAAAGATGAGCAGGAGTCAGAGCTCATCAGCTGCTTTGACTTCAAGCATCGTGAGAGCAGCAAGATTTGAGAAACATAACAAACACAAGCATGAGTTCAGAGTGGTGGTGGTATTATTATTAGCATGTTTTTTCACAGACTGCCTCTTTCCTAATTTTTGTGATCACCTTTGCAACAAAATCCGGGCTGAACAACATGAGCTACCCAAGCACACTAACATGTCTTAAAAAACAGTGGTCAAGACTGAGGAAAAGAAGTCAGGTGGCCAGTTCAGCACGGTGCTCAGGCAGCAAAGGCATTCAGGAAAACACACTGTGCACATAAAAATAATCAGCAAACTACAGTCAAAATGGTCACTGTGCACTTCATGTAATTTAACTGCCCAGCTGCAGCTCTGAATGTCTCTTCACATGATAGAAAGCCTGGAAATGCCTTGAGGACAAGGAGCCACAGTCTGACTGCAAAGCAGAGTGGATTAGGATAACTGGGGCTAGACTAGACTAGACAGAATGGGGTTTCTCTCTCCTCATGAAGTTTAAGGTTTCAAAAATAATGAGAAAGCTCTTCCTGATTTCAGCTGCCCTGATTTTAGCCCTGGGTGGTGTAAAAGCATATAGATTTTGATAACTCAAAGCAGACAATTTATTAGACAAACCAAAAGACATTACCTTCTTGTTCTCTACAGATATTTTGGTGAAACACAACAGAAAGGGCTCACTCTATGCATCAGTTCTGGATTTGCATCAGAGCTGAATTACAAGACCTAGAGAACTTAATTAGTCTATTGGCTTATTTACCCATTTATTAACTGAGTTATTAATGATCAGATTAATTTGCTGAGGCAGTTAACTTGACACAATTAATCATTATGAATATAGGACAACTATTACTCTGCCTTTCTTCTGAGGAACCCCCAGCACCCAAAACGCACAACTGGCCTTGCAGTGTCACTGCCCAAGGCAGGGACCCCACGAGTGGGGCTCTCCAGGGAGAGATCCCTTTGCTGGGATGCCCTGCCCCTGTTCCCTGTGCACACGCAGCCAGGCATTGTTCCTGTGGTCTGTGTGCACTGCACAGCCCCAGAGGCAGCAGCAGAGACCACGCTAAGAAATACTCCATGTGTGGAAACTGCGTTTATTCCTCCTCCCACTCAGACATGGTAGGCTCTAAGCACTCCTCCCCTGAACGGCTTTTAACCCCCCCATTTGACAGATAGTTAAGAAACATAAACTTCAGTTGTATCTCCTTCCATCGGCAACTAAGTGGTTGGGAAAAAACCTCCGGGATTAGCTTCCTTTTTGCACAGTGGCTCTCAATCAAGGGTACTCCAGAAACTGTTCTATTTGTCACAGTACAGTAACCCAGCACTTTGGGAATCATAATGTATCATTTCATAGCTTTGGTGGATAAATAGCTATAATTTTCATTAGTCCTTCTTGAATAAGCTTTCCTAGAGTGTGAGGTTTTCCCTAGAACTCTTTGTACTGCTAACTGGTACGATATGATGGAAGGACAGAAATGATAATAAAGCCAATCAATATCTTACCCTGTATGCACACATTATACACAGCAGAGGAAGGGCTTCATTTATCCCTGGTGCTGGGGGCACTCGTAGCCTATTCCAGCAGCTGCTCTCTGTGCACACCTGAACAAGCCCAGGCCCCACCTTGAGCCTGTGGGGACAGCACCCTGTGCTCCCTCCAGCAGGGACAGCTTGCCTGTCATGAATTCACTGGGGAAGGGGTCCAACTCCTGCCTGTGGGTGTGACTGATGTCCATGTGTCAGAGGTGCAGTTACACAAGAAACCAAGAATCCAATACTCAGCTGCAGGAAGGAGCGGGCTGGGAATACAGGCAAATACCCCCCTGTCAAAGGCAGATGCTCTTTTCTCTAAAACAGGAACAATGGTGAAAAAATTCCAGTATTTCAATAATGGGAAAAATTTATAATACCTTCATGTGCAGTTTTCCTCAGTTAAAAAGAGCATTAAAGTACACAGAAGTGACACTGAGGAGCTTGTAAGTCACTTTCTAATATGGCTGTTTATTGTTTTAATATGATCTAGCCCTGCTCTCAAGGGGCAGGTGGACCAGACAACCCAGGTTACTCCATCCCTCTCCAAACCAGCGTTCAAGGTTTACTTATAAGTATTTTTCTTGGCATCTTTTACCAATCCAGAAATCATCAATTTATGCCTACACCATTCTGGTAACACCCATCACTCACCTGCTGGCCCCACACATAACCACAGGGATGCTAAAACTAATCCAAACACTACAGAGCAAACATGAAAATAAAAAAATGGTTAAGTAAAGGAATTTTCTTTCCAGACACATCTGAAAGCACAGAAAATGGATCCTTCCCCCAGCTGGAGCAGATTTCATCTTGAGCATTTGCTATCTTACAGAGCACTGTAATTGACAAATTATCATGGAATAATTTTTGCCACTAAATATATCTTTATGGATTTCTCAAGTCTCGCTGTGTTTCTAAGGGCATTAATGCAATCTCTTAATATCTCAGCTATCTCTAAACAGAAGGCAGAAGCCCTTGATTAAGTAATTAGCTGTGTCAGTAGGAGAAATCAGCAGCAAAATCATACCTTCCTTTGGTATAACAGAAACAAAAAACCCCAGAGAATAGATTTGTAGTACAAATTAAGAAATCCATTTATCATTCATCAATAATTCACCTCAGCACTTTGCATCCCTGTTGTGCAGAGGGCAAATGGCTCTCAGCCCCCCGGCACAGAGAGCACTCCCAAACTGGGGAGAAGGCCCATAAGCAGATGGCACCTGCACACACAGACACACTGTGACTTCCACTGCTCCTCCTGTAGGACAGGGGACAATATGTCCCTGTCTCCCTGCAGAGAGGGACAACTTTGCTATCCTGTGTGGTTGTGTTTACCTAATTAACTTATCCTTGGCCAGAAGGGAAGATGTGGTCTGGCCTCTAAATCTGTTATAAATTCTCAGCAGGATAACAAAGCTCTGAAAATGCATTGATCTGTCAGCCCACATTCACAGACAGAGGGATCACTGAATGCTTCCTTCTGCTGAGGAATTCACTGAGAAGAAATACAGCCAACCTTGGTGGGTTTTTCCATTCACTTACAGAAAGCCCAATAACCACATCTTAAAGGCTGAATCACTACAAGAGCAGTCTTGAGAACTAATAACATGAAAGCCAGTATTGATGAGACTGGAACAGCTATGCAGCTGCTTTTCCCGTAAACACGGGGAGCAGGAAACCTGCTCATTTCCTTGTGGGCAAAATAGATGCTCAGGGGATGTAAATTCCACCAGTTTCAAACCAAAACCAGATCCCATTGGTTTAGAATCGCTTCTTCTGCTTTCAGAGTGATTACTGTAGCAGTATTATACCACTTTCTATGTAATGTCAGTTTTATTTCCAACCACTTTACATAATGACACTTGATAATTCATTACATATTATTTTGACTCAGTGCATACGCTCCTGCACTGGGAATACAGCACATACTTGCAGAAGCAGATCATCTTCCCCTGTGCTTTGTGCTTTTCTTACTTGGCATTATATAGGCTGTGAGTAGGTTGGTCTCTAAATGCACATCATTCAGCTCCTGGCCCTACACACGGATGATGGATTTGTGCTTTACCATGGCTGCTTCTAAAGAAAGCTTTGGCTTGCCTGAGATCAGCTTTGTCTGGTCTGGTAGGTAGATGATCTGTGCTTTGCCAGTGTTATTTTGTAGTCAGAGAAAACCTGCTTACCATCAGGGTTACACACAGCTGAACAGGGAATGGTTTTATGGGTCTGACTGTGTTCCTCACAGCATCACCAAGGAAAAAGTCAGACAAGAGGCAAACATGCTGATCCCACCCTGCCTGCAATCAGTAGGGAACCAGCCTGCCCTGCCCCACAGCCAGCTGAGGAAACCTCAGAGCCACTGCTCACCCTTGTGGTGCAGTGAACCCCTGCTGCTCATCCTGACAAAGGAATCCTCAGGGAAGCAGGATGGCCTGTGCCAGAGTTGAAAGTAAATGTTAATGACTCCATTGGGCGTTAAAACTTTACATTGGGTGAGTTTCCTTCTTTTTTTCTGGACTAACGCTGCCCAGATGAATGGAACTCCAAGCAGCCTTTCACAGAGGTCATGGGGAGATGGTCAAGAGTACCTTGAGTTCTGCAAAGACCCCTTTTTCTACTGTACAGCAGAAAAAAAAGAGAAAGGACTGAAATAAATGTTTGTCTAAATTCTGTGCACAAGATATTTTCAGTGTGGTTGTGAAATGGCTTTAGAATTGGTTTCAAAGGAACATAAAATGGCTTTGTAATTACAAAATAGATTCAGAATGATTGAAGTCAAGTACATGTTCTGAAAAGCATCCTAAAAACGTCTTGGCATTACAGAGCCTTAGATGTTTGTTTTATGTTCTATCTTGGGAGCAGATAAAATCTGCTTTTTTTCTAGACATTAATGTCTGCTATAAAGTGTAATGAGAAAGTTAGCAGGATGCAGCAGAGGAAGTATTCTCATGCTCACAGAAGAACATTCTGAACAGCAGTGCTGCTGGGCAGGTAGTGCCACAGCAACCGAGGGGAAGCAAGTGCACGGGAATACAGCCTTGGAATTCAGGGAGGCAAAGAGCAATCCCCTTGTTGTGCAGCCCCCGGGTTGTACGACAGGCCTGGAGATGTGTTTCCAGCCTTTGGTGCTGCTCACCAGTGCCAGGAACCCACGGGGGCAAACAGAGTGAGTGGGTAGTGAGGGGACATTTTCCAAGAGCAAACATGGGACATCATGCCACAGTGCTGCCTCTGCCTGCTGAGAGAGCCTGGGGAAGCTGCCTCAGGCACAGGAGCTTCGACTGCCAAGTGAGCCTGAAGAAAGGTGTAGATGGGAACTGTGTGAATGAAGAACCAGGAAAGGAAATTAAGAAGGGTGTGACCTGAACGCTCTCAAGCAGTGCTGACTGCAATGGGCACATCCTCTAACCATGACTGCACCAAACAGCACTTAGTTAGACATTAGCTAATGGTAAAAGCACTCTCTTCATCTCACCCTAACCCTGAATGGCCTAAGTTATGCTGCTGCAGTAGGGAACAAAGCAGTGGCAATGCAATCACTGCCACGCTCCCCACAGTTCTGCACATCTCTGCCTTTGCTCCTCACTAATTAATTCTTGCCCTCGTTTGGTCAATGAATTCTTATTTCAACTCAGGAAGAATCTGCAATATTCATGTCTTGATCATCTGAACAGAATTATTTTGGACAGCTAATAGGGACAACTGGGGAAGTGCAAGCTCCACATCACGAAATGTTTCCGTTTCAGCAGAGCCCATTCGTTGGATCTTGGTCTCAGTGATTTTATTAGTCAGACTCTGGGGGGCACTAGGATCTCATGATGAAAGACATGGGATAGAATCTCTGCTGTTTCCCACACTCATATTTGCAGCTATTTGGATTTTGAATGTAAAATCAGGGCCAACAGTGATTAAGTTTCACATGAGTTTCATCACGCTCCAGAATTCCCCTACTTCCACTTCTACAGACTCTCTCTGGACCTCTTCAGCTGGGAAACCAGCACAGAGATCTCAGGAGAAAACACTTATCTTCAGTTCTGAAACTGAATATGCAACATGAAACTGCAACGTATTAAACACTTAAGTCCTCCATGCTCAGCTGGCACAGCAGCAGCACGGACATGGGCTGATGTACTGAATCCCAGAGCTGCTCCCTCTGGAATGCTTTCCCCTTCCCAGCACATTGGGGTAGCTTTTGATCCCAAACAAACCTAGGGAACACAGGGATATGAGCAGGTTGCTGGGTTTTATCCAGTGGCTTCTGCTCAGCAGTGACTTTTCTTTCCTCAGAAACACAGGGTGGGGTTCGTGTTCTTTTACCATCTTTGTCATGTTCTTCTTCATAATGATCCCAGCTCACAGGGACAAAACAGCATCCAAACCCCTTATTAACTGCAATGAGAAAATTGCTCCTAAAGACCAGAAAACTATGATTTAAGGTAGGCATCAGGAAGCCTTCCGGGATGCCAGTTGCCTGGATCACCCACACATTCGCCCTGTTCACAACACTAACAAGGAACCACTCCCATAAAAATAGCAGTAATAAATAGATCCAATTGCAAAATCCACACTTCAGCCTGCTACTTACATGGATTATGTGATACCGTCTCCTCTCCCTGACCGTCTGCCACGGTTACAGCCGAAACGGCAGGAATGGCAAACATTATCATCAAACATGTGACTCGCAATTCAAGCAATAAAACCGTCTTCATGTAACTCCCTACCATGTACGGCCAAAATATCACAGAATTTAAGGAGTTTTTCTATATTTGCAGTATTTCAACTGACAGTTGCCTGCTAGCAGTCTCAAGACCAAACAATTACACTGAAACGTGTTTAAATCAACCATACTTCTGCTTAAATGTACAGATTTTCAAAGAACACTGAAAACCTTGAAAATCTCTTCAAATTAATCATTGCAAATTATTCAGTCAGTTACAATTCTAGTCATCTGTGCTTGGCAGAATAAAAAGCATGTAATTTATTTGTCTGACTCTCACAAAGTGTCCACCCATTCCTTTAAGCTCTCTTTTCACTGTGCTTTATGGGGACTCAGACAGCTCTACAAAAGCAGTTTAACAGCAAACTGAGCTTCCCAAAGTACACTGGGCAGAGACTAGAACTTCTAGGTGAAACCCCCAAGAGGGAATATTATGTGGCATCTTTGATAATTGTAGTCCCTATTGTCTTTAATTTCTAGATTAAAAGCAGAAGGAGGTGGTGAAAGAAAACCCTTTTTCACAGACTGATATTGTCGTCTGAGGATATTATCTAACTATAATTTATGCTTTAAAGCATTTCAAAAGGAACTGATAGTTTTATAGATGCCTGAACTCTCATAATCTGTACAGCTGCCAGCTGTTCATACTCAGGAGAAATAGAAATTCAGTTATTTAACACCACAAAGAAACAAACCAAAAATCCAAATCTACAAAGCATACAAAGAGAATTCTAATTTGACCTTTATCTTTAATCCAAAGTCAGAAACTGTTTGGCTGAAAATGTGGTAATTGCAAGACTCATTTCAAACCCACTCGGAGGCTGAGGAAGCTGAGGTGTATCTGACCCTCAGGTAAGGGTCAGCTAAGCCCAGACACAGCCAGTGCACAAACATCCACCTTCTCGAGCCTTAGAATGACCTTTAGCTTGGAAAAAGAATCATTAGCCTGTACTTCTATCACAGCAGTGCAAAGGAACCAGCTCATGTACACCTAATACTGCCACTGTCACCACTGAAGGCTACAGTGGACATCATTCCATCTCTGCTGTGGGTACATGAGGAGGTGTCACTCTTACTGCTGCTTCTCTAGAGCTGTTTTGGGTGTTGAACCAAACAGTCCAAAGTATCAAGAACTGGATTTTGCTGCCTTTCACTTCCCTGGATAGTACAGCTGACCTCAAATCCTCATGCAAACAAAAGGGGTTTCTCAGCAGGTGGTGTGTTAGTCAATATGGGAAAGAAGGGCCGTGCTTTGTCCACGGAGGGAATCCCACACTGCACCCTGGGGCTGTGGCTCCAAGGAGGAAGAAGGCTCTGTCCATTGTCCCACCCTGCTTTGGCAGTGCTGGGCTGCTCAGATATATCTGACTTTTCCAAGGCTTTGACTTAAGATTTATTCATCACTGCTGTCCCTGTTGGGGGAAGAACTGAAACTCAACTGGTCTTGAGATGAACCCACTAAAGGAACCAAAGCAAGCAAGCTCCTCCACCCTCTGGCCACTACACACCTATCCCTTACCTGGTCCACATTCTTCTGAGCCTTCCTGTTTCTGCCAAAAAAACTGACCCAAAAGCCAACTACCATACCTTTCCTTAAACCCTCAGCTCCTTACCTCTCCTTTCCCTCAAGGGTACTAAGAAAAACCCCACAATTCTTACACCCAAACACTGCTCTTCAGTAATTCCAAGCAGAAACTGCCAAGAGAAAACAACATTCTCCCAACAGCTCCCATTCTCCACGTAGCACCCCCTGTTCAGGCACCCACTGCCAGTCAGTTCAGCTGGAAACCTGACTGAAACACAGTGCTCCCGAGCACCCGCCACCCAAAGGCTCCTCACCTCAGGGGCCATTCCAGCCAGCCCACCTTTCCCTCCCATCCCAGTGGGAAATCAGCGAACCCACAACCCTCAGCCTGATTTGCCAGGCTGCCCCATGCTTCCCACCTCAGGACATCTGAGAGGAAACCTCTGCACAAGCGAACACCAAGCAGGCCCTGGGCACGAAGCATCAGAGGGGCCCATCCGCAGATTAACCTTCCCTGCTCCAGCTGCTGAGGAACAGCAGCCACAGAATTCCGCTTTTAGTCACAGTTTGGTTCACTCTCCACAGAGCAGTAATAAAAAGTTCAACTTGGGGGGGTGGGGGCAGGAAGAAATACCACAACTAGTCATTCCCACCAGCCATACATCTGGCCCTTAATTACCCTGTGGTATTTATATAATCAACAAAATATTCAACTTGTATGACTGATCATGCTGGAGTAGTAGAACACATTAGCAAATAAATAGCAAAACACACAAATTTGTCAACAGATGGATTACAACCCAATGTAATTAAATGCAAAATAGTTCTGCTTTTAAAGCAATTGCTTATAAATTAGCCTGTCAGCAAATGTATGCAACTAATTGCATGAAAAAAAATTAGGCCATAAGACAATGTTATCTGCACATAGACTTTCCAAACAATGTAGAAATGATTGGGTACATTATTAATTGAAAAGAAGTCAAACTGCATTAGTTTAATTGCTCTTTTTTGTGCAAACCTATTAGAATAATTTATACCATATTTACCCCTCTTTACATTTGATCATAGGTATTTAACTCTTGTTTGTAGACTAACAATGATGATTTCACCTTTTTCTCACCTTAATAAATGCAATAAGAATTCCATGTTTGTCCACGGCAATGGTGAACTAAAAGTGTGTCCCAAGAGGGTTTAAGGAGAGCAGCAATTGAAGCTGTCCTCAGAGACAGAGCCTTTTTCAAATGAATCAGACACTGTTATAGAAATCAAAGGTGGCAAGAAAAGCTTGTTTGCAGAGAGGAAAGACTGTAAAAGGTGTCCTAAAAAATGTGTATCCATAATGACACTGACAGCCCTGAGCAAAGCCAATTCAGAGCTGTGACATTTCCCATCCAGAGCCTGGCTCTGGGACACCCAATTAAAGGTTTAATCCCATGATTTTTGCCCAAGTTGTTTCAAGGCTGGCTCAGGATCTAGGGGCTACTGACCAAGAGCCTCTGAAAGGTCATGCAGGAAAGCAAACCTGTTCTCTTGTCCTTGCTGGGCAGGATTTGGCTTCTGTGACCACTTTCAGCACACACCATGTTTCTGAAGATGTTTGCTTAGGGCATATCTTGTTGAGAAGTATTAAGGACTCCTGATGTCCTGAAGGAGGCACTGGGGATCTGTCCAGAAATCTGCCAGTATCCATCCAGGTGCCACTGAGCAAAGGAGCCTCACTGTTGATCAGGGAAAGTGAGGAGCAGAACTGCAGAGACACCAACAGCCCTGGTGAACACCTGCTTCCGAGACAGAGGAATTATGGATCCAAGTTTGAAGGCCTTTCCATCTTAACTGCCAAAGGGGAAATGGGAGACTGCTTACATTACTCTAAACATGAGACTTCCTTTCTGTGCTTTAAGATGTGTAATGTGGGTGCATGCACTCCAAAAAAAATAAAATTCAAGATTTGCCAATGTGGGTGGATAAACCTGTCATTATTAAAATGAATCCATTAACTAAGATGCTCTATAAACTCCAGATGATCTCTCTCCTATTATCCCGTAAGGAGATTAAAAATTTTTCATTGTTGCTTTTATGCCATTTTTTGTAAAGGGAAATAGCTCAGGGTTAAATTGAAAAGCTTTTTTCATCCAATAAAGAGGCCATATTAATTTTCCCTCATCTTGGAGAAAATATATGGCCTTGTGAGACGTGAAGGCTGTAAGTGTGCTGCTTTCTAGGCTCCTTGCTGCTGTGTTTAATAATGGAGCAGTGCCTTGGCCAGCCATCTGCTTTACTGCACTGCTCTGGTAGGGAGCAACACTTCCAAATAGTTAAGTTCAATCCAAACAGAAAAAAGTTTTCAAAATATATTTTAAATCTCAGGAACAAGCAGCTAAGCCCTCTCTTGCAAATTAGGCCTTCAGTGACTCTGATCTCCCTGTTAATTTACTGCCTCCAAGAAAGGAAATAGAAAATAAGAACAATGTTTCATTCCTGGCAGCAGTTTAGAGTACGAATGTGGGGACTTAGGCCAACAAAGAACAATTTACCAGCCATGCCAGAAAGTTCCATTTTGGCCTGTTGTGCACAAGCTCTGCACTGGATGTAATCAATCATACATATACTCTCACACACACATTAGTATATACATGCACACTCATAGTCTCCCTCCTGATTTTACAGCTGTCACAGAAATCCTGGTGTCTGTCCAAGGTAACTGGGGTGGCTCTACCCTGACCCAGACAGATATACTTAGGCCTTCACAGACTGTTTAGTTATCATTTCCCAAGAACCAGTGTCAGACAGTGATTCTCGCTGCTGCATTCCCATGGTACCCTTCACACCCCTCTCCAGGCTCTCTGCTGCCCAGTCACTCAGCACATAGCCAGGTCTCCTCTGCTCGTGCCCCCTTCACAGGGAGGCCAACTCCAGCACCCGGCTCACACTGGGTGCTACAAACCCTTCCACAAGTGAACAGTTCTGTACAGAGTCAGCTCTCTAATCAGAGTACTGGTTTTCATACCAGAAACGCTGGCCAAAGATCAGCTCAGGGCACGTGCAGCAGGTTTTGGAGTGAAGCAGCCACGGTGCCGGCACAGACCGTCTGTACAGCACACACGCTCTAGAAGAGTCAGCCCAGACACACTGCATCCCCCATCTTTCCATGGAAAGATTGAATCTTGGAAAACCTGGATGGGTGGCAGCCCTCAGCAGCTGAGGAGTTACCTGGTGTCCAGCCCTTTGTGCTGAACTCTACCAGAACTTGCCAGGATGTTTTGGGATAGAAATGTACCCGCCAGACATCTCCGAACAGTGAGCCCTGTCCTGCTCCTGGCCCCTTTGGAACTCACAGAACGCATGAACAGAAGGGAGAGCACATCCACTGTAAGGCACTAATGTCTTGTGGCTGTCACCAGGGACAAATCTTTCCTGGTGCTTTCAGGGGGATGATTAGAGTTCATGCTGCAATGCAAGTTTCCATGAACAGCCAAGGTAAGTGAACATCAGCAAATTATACAAAGCATCAGCTTTATGAGCTGAAAGATTTGTTACTTCCACCCACATAACTAAAGGCATTATTTTAAGAAAGTGTTTAAATTCTTCTTAAACCTTATTCTTGATACATCAAAAGAAAGAATCAATTAGAACCCTCCCCCCAGTTCTAGTGTCAACTTCGCTGGGTGCTTTTCAGAGGTTTTTGATTAATAGCTTAACTCCTAATTGTCTGTTCAAAGCCTGTGCTGGTTCTGAAGTCTACTTGATTATCAGAGCTGCAGCCAGGTGTGCTGGCATCCCTATGAATGCCTGTCCCCAGGACTCTCAGGACACCACGTCTCCAGGCCAAGAAGACAGCTAGAAGCCACCAACCCCACCTGGCCACCACCACTGCCGGACTTCTGCTACACTCCTGCCTCAACCTGATGGGAGCACAAACAGTCCAGGAGAGTTGCTCGTTTTTTATAGGGGATGTTCACTTCTGGGGGGGTGTGGAGGAATGGACCAGCCAGAATACATGAGGGCAAAAAGGAAGATAAACACAGCCCTTCCCAATTTTCCTCTCCATCCTTCTTCCCCTCCCCATGACTCTACTGTACATTGTTTTAAATCAGGTTTGCTATTTATCCACAACACCACAAATAATCTACACTTGCTCTGCTGAGTTACAAAGAAGTATTTTCATTTAAAGAACACAAAAAGAAAAATCCCAAAGCAAAACTGCTAAGGTCACCGAGTAAAATAACACGGTTACATATCAAATGGTTTCTAAACATCATACTCTGAAAAACAAAACTGGTTAGAACAAAGATTCTGACCCCTACCACCAGTCTTTGCAGAAGGCTGGGGTTGTTTTACTGAGCTAGTCTATTGTAAGTATTTGATCTGAAGACATCGGTTTGGGAAACATGAAAGAGTTACCTGCCATATGAACTAGTTGGGGGGGAAAAAAAAATCAATAGGGAAAAATTAAGTTGAAAGCCTTTGCATGAATTTCCAAATGTCAGAGAAATACTCTTTCTCACCTACAGATCAAATAAATATGGGAATCTTCTGCCTACAGATATCTTTCAAGACTCGTATCTCTTCAACACAGAAGCTGCCTACTCAGAAGAATTCAGAGTCCAGCTCCTCCTGCCTATGAATCAAACAACTTCTCTGAAAGCAGCAGGAATTATTTGCCACTTGGCTCTGCTTCCTGGCAGGACTCACTGACACGTTTGTGGTTGCACATACATTTGTCTCACACATATCTGCCTACCACAAGCTGATCCAGGAGGATCTAGTGTGGCTTCTCTAGGCAGGTGTTTGATGGGTCTGGATTTGCACACAATGACCCCTCTGAGAGCTGCTCCCCTACTCCCCAAAAGGGAGTTGGTTGCTCTCTCTGTGACTGAAATGCTGAAAAGGTCTGAACAAAATGTCCCTTGACTTAAATCCCTTGTTTGTTCCAAGGCACTCATATAAACTGACCAACTCCTTACACAACTTGTTGGCTTAAATCATTCCTAACCAAGGTCTAACTGATTTAGAAGCTCTTCCTCCATGATCGTACAGAGCTGTGGAGCAAACCTTCATTAAGAAACAAGGTAAGAACATACTGCAGGATCTAAGGATTAAAACTTCCTCCTAAAGCAAAACTAAGTTTGACTGAAATGTCTGGGTTTTGAAGGAGCTTGGATAGTCCCCTTCACCTCCTGGACCTCACCTGTGTGCATCGCTGGGGCTCAGGCCTTCAAATACAAACCCAGCAAAACCCTCGTGTGTGTGAAGGAAAGAAGGAACTCGGCCAGTCTAGAAATTCTGCAAAACAGACAACACCTCCTTTCCTCTCAGCAACACTTTAGTGAGTATTCAAATGCCTGGTGCTTTTTCAAAGCCAGTCTTTTGTGACAGCCTCCTGCAATTTCTCATCACAGCGTGTGAGGAGGGCAGTGAGGCTGTGCCCGGCCCAGCAGCCTGTCTGAGCACACACAGGTACAGGAGCAGGGCCTGACGCTTGCCTACCACGAGTAAAATTAAGTCTTCAATCTTTTTTTCACAACTTGAAGCTGAAAACCCCAATCAATAATACTCACAGTCTCCCTTGAGCTACAGCCAAAGAACACAGGCCAAAATCTCTGTTACTTATTTTTTGAACTCTCCCCCATAGCAATTCTTCTAAAAATTCAATCTTGTAGTTCAAGCTTAATTGCTCACTTTGAGACAATCCAAACCTCTAGGAGCCCTGTCTGACTGAAGGATTTGTAGTACCTTTGATGTTTTTGTAGCATCAATGCTCAGAGGCACTTTCTCAAAAATTTATACAGACTCTCTCTCATCATGTGCAAACAACTGGACATTAATAATCCAGCAGTAAAATTCAAGACATTTGCATAGTCTGGAAAACAATGAGACCTCTATTTAAGATATCTGTCCCTATATAAGTTATCAGAGTACAGGGATCCATCCATACATAAAAATCAATCCTAACTGTTCAGAACCAGCTATCAGCTGGATTTAAGAATACATCATTGCAATTCATTGCAAGTAACAGACACACAGCAAGTGACAAATAGCTCAGCCAAAAGCACATGTGATGGTCTGTTCCCAAACTGTTATTTTCCTGGGATCAGACACATTCTTTTAATGAGATGCTCCATGCATGGGATATAAGAATGTCTGTCTGACCCTGACTCAGCAAAGGACTTGCTCCCAACCCAATTAATGTCTGTGCTTAAGAGTAACCTTGAACTTGGTGGAAATTCAGAATTCCCAAGACTTGGACAGACAGGGAAGCTGTAGCAGTATGAATCCACAGCATGCAGAAGTATCCCAGGGCCCACAGAGCCTCATGAGGGAAGCACAGCTCTGCATTAATCTACCTCAGGTGCCTCTAGTGAGGATCCTTTTGTGCTGTGCTTTGCTCAGTGATGCTGCAATGGCCCTTCTTCCCCCAGGACAGCAATGCCCCTATTTCCCTCCTGGCCATCTACTTTTGTGTTCACAAGTCCCTCTCCAAGTATGATTTCTGCAGTGAAGTTTTGATGCCACTTCTGAGTACCACGGCCCTGTTCAGGCTCACAGTCCTTGCCAGTGGGAGCCACTGCCCAGATCCACAAAAAGTCCAACCTCTTACACTGGCAAACATTCAAGACAGAACCACAGTCTTCAAAACATGTTGCCAATGCTACCCAGCTGCCACCTGTGCCAACAACATCTCTATCTCTGGCACATCACAGTGCAGACACACCTCTGGATGATGCCCTAAGGCAATTCAGAATGCCCCCTAGGCCCAGACCTGCTTTTATCTCACCTCTTGTGTTTAGATCACTGATCTGGGATGCAGTGGGAGTTCCAGTGCTATCACTGGTCATAAACAAAAGCAAGCTCTGACCTATTTTTTCACCACTCTAGTTTGACAAGTAAGGGCATAAAGAACTAACTGCAGGAAAAGACATGAGCTGACTCCATTCATGGGAACAAAATAGCAATTACTCAACATTTTCTACAACTGGCTTTATCAACCCCTCCTTTGTTTCTCTGGTATCAGCAACTGCACTGTCTGGAAAGCCTGAAGTCTAAAAGCAGGACTGGGAATCCCTCTGTGATTGGGATGATCTGTCCCTAAGACAGATCATGGAATACTAAATGTCAGGCTTATATCTTCTGTATGTTTAGCCCAGAGTGTTTTGACAAGGAGAGAAGGGTCTTAAACATATGCTTAAAGGCAAGTACAAGCTTCAGTGCACTACAAATAGAGCTATTTAAGTTTGAAATAACACATTTTGTAAAGCTCTGATCCAGAAAACACACTTCAAGGTTTTGCACATAAATACTGCACAGAGCACCAGCAGCTCTAACATTTCCCATATGCTCCTGTGCACATTTCATTCATTTTTTCCTCTGCTATTGGTCATTTATATGCAGGCCCTCCTATCTCACAAAATCACGTGCAGAGGTGTTCGATTTTGTCATCCCCCATTCTTGGTTTTAGCCACTGTGTCATCAGAGAGCTGAACTGGTGGATAAGGAATTATTATTTTTTGGTAATGGTTGAAGATTATAAGTTCCAAATTTTATGAAGAGAGCTCCCCTTTGGAAGACACAAGCACAGATGGTTACTTTTACCCGGACACATCAACACCTTGTGGATGACTATTTCTTGTTATAAAAGATACAACCTCAAATACTTTATACTTCTACTTTCTCCTGAGACCTTTTGTCTCTGCCTGAATACTGTTTCCTGGAAATATCTGCCACCTCACAAAATGCTTTGATGCTGAGATTAATTGTATCAGCTTTCTTAGGAGAATGGCCAGGTTGGTTTTTAAACATTCCTAATGAAAGCATTTTTTCCTTTGTTCTCCTCGTAGTTCATTAATTTTTATATATATTTTTAAGTCTGATCCAAGACTTTGCTGCAATGAGCAGGAGCAATAGTATTTGAGATTGCAGATGTGGTTAAAGCCAGCATCAGCTTATGCTTAACTTCTTTTCATTTTTAACAGTCCTTGCCCTGCAGGTATAAAAAGGGAATTAAAGCCATAAGGCACTGCTTCAGATTTGTTCTCTTAATTAGCTCCTGCCATGGTGGATTAATTCCATCTGCAATGTGTTGCCATCTCTGCAGAAGTTTATCGTAGTGGAATGGGGGATTAATGAGGAGAGTGGATGCCTTGACATCCCAGCTGTCCGTAAACTGGCTGTAATGGGATCAGTGCAGATGGTACCAGTGCTCACCCCTCACTGAAGGTGAGGAATTCGTTTTCTATAAACCTGCCACATGCAGTTACTCATCCACTGCAGAAAATAAAGTCAGAACTGCACATCTGACTTAAAAATAGTGGCCAGTGGATCTGACAATCTCAAAAGACTCTTCCTTTCCTGAAGAAAGAGTGGCTTTATTAGCTTTTGCATTTTAAGATGAATGAGACAGACTAACTGTATTTTCTCCTCCTGTCTTCTGACTACAGTAACTAAATGTAAATGCATTTAAAAACTGGAGGATTTCTTTTCAAGCTGGGAAAGCTGCTGCTGGGACTCAGGCAATTCAGCAGAGACCTCTGCACTGTTTCATCCCTAATGAATGAGCCTCTGGGATGGACTGTTGGGACAATAAGGGTTTTTCCTCAGTGTAGTTTAAAACCAAAGTAACTCCAGTAGAGCTAGGAAACACCAGAGGCATCAAAGTGGTGTAAGGACAACTGAGGATCTTTCTATTTTAATTTT
>JAWWES010000011.1:22627682-22702280 GCA_035583135.1 Lophotriccus pileatus | reverse complement strand
AACTCCAGTAGAGCTAGGAAACACCAGAGGCATCAAAGTGGTGTAAGGACAACTGAGGATCTTTCTATTTTAATTTTATGTTGCACTTTTTCATCTGTTTTAAATGAAAAAGTCTTGATTTGCTTCTTAAAGTCTTGATTTGCTTCTTAATGGTCTGTTGCTGTAGAACATCCCCATGAAGCAAGATCTGAACATCTTATCTTTCTGTCTCAATACCTGCATTACTTCATTTTACTTCTTGATTATTAATACACATAAATTGTTTCCAAGACAGACGCAGTTTTTCTGTTTAAAAAACAGTAGTCTGAGACTCTAGAGATAAGGTTTCAATGACTGCAACTGTTACAGACTGTGTATAAACGTAGGAGTCTTCATTTATCCCGTGGCCTTACCTATAATTGGAGATAACAGGCTTTTCAGTGCCCGTTTTGTCTATTTTAGACAGTCAGCTACTTGGGGCAGGTGCTGCCATTCTCCATGTTCATTTAGTGTCTCACATAATAGAGTTCCCATCTCTGTTGATGCCTCTGTGTGTTATTAAAATACAAAGGACGTCAAACAGAAAAAGACATTTAAGTGCTCGAGTGCCTTGGGAACAATACAGGTGTGCAGGCATTTTTCTTCATCCTTATAAACCTGCTGCTAAATATAAAAAGCTGTCTGTAGCTGTTCTACTGCCAATACATAAACCAGAGGCACATCAGACACAGTCACAATGCTGGGCAATTCAAGCTGGGAGCCTTCCAGAAGAGCTATCATGAAATGGCAGCAGTAACTCTGACTCCTAGTCACTAAAGGACAATTGTAGTTTGAAACATTATTATTATTTTCTTATGCAGCATCTAGTGTGGGTTTGGGCGCACAATGCAGTTCTGTTCCACTCCTGTGGCTTCACTTCTTATTCCTTACCAACGTCTCTTATTTGAGCCCCAGCCTCTACAGCATTATATACAAATCTTTCCTCTGGTACAACTATTGAAAGGAGGGAGGGAGGAATCCAGGCATGCTGGAATCTTAAGATGAAAAAACACTTCAAAAGAAAACTGAGGTCCTATTACTCCACCGGCCTTGTGAAAAAGAGCTGGAGAGACAAAGTGGAAGCGACAGCTAACCATTTCAAGGAGAACGCCCTAAACCCAGGGGATGCAGGATGAGCTCAAGGAGAAACAGCACTGGGTCAGAATGAGGACATCGGAGATAGTGGGAGGAAAGTCTTCAAGCAAAAGACAAATGTCTATGGATAAATCCCTTTTGCCTCACAATCCTCTGCAGGAGGGGAAGAGAGAAGAGGGAATCCAGAAGGCGTCTATGGCAGACAGCAGCTGAAAGCTGTTCTGGCTCTCTGAAGAGCTGCCAGCTATTTCTAGTTATACAGGGGGCTGGGGCAACAACTGCTGCCCAACACAACTCCAGCATCTCCTGGATTGTCACTCAACTGCCCCAGGCTCTGCCCTGCTCCAGGAGCCCAGGGCTCCCAGCAGCACTACCTGGCATACGAGCCCTGGGACACGGCTGGGGCTCTACACTCAGCCCGTGTCTTAAGGGGCTGAACAGCAAAGGACCTCACAACAAGTGTAACCTTTCAGCACTCACTCTGTATCACAGTCCAAGGTGGCACAGAACAGGTTAAATAAAATACAGGGCACTCTGCCTGCCTGCACTCCAACCACAGCAGGCAGGAACACTCCATGGAGGGGTTGGGAACACTGCTCTGGGATCCACACAGGGACAGAATGCCAGTACATTTTCTGTAATGACATTACGTTTTCTGTAAAATATAAGTAGCTGAAAAGGCCTCTCCGGGCTACAGTTACCTCTTGTTTGGTCAGATGCCCGTAACTGCACAGAGCATGTCCTCAGGGGCTCAGGCAGCTGGGGCTGTGCTGCCCTGCTGCCCATGGGGCTGGGCCGCTACGAGACATCTTCCAGCACATACACGTGTCTCTTCACACCTTCCAGCGGCCTGAAAGCAGGCAGGCATCAGGGCAGTGCCGAGGTGCTTTCACGTGGCGTTTTCTTCCACGTTTAGTCTGTGACAAAGGAGCCGAACTACTGCTGAGGGGGCCGGACCTGACCCAGGCTGAGGCTGCCCCGCCCTCTGCACAGTCCTCGCCGAGCCCCGCTGTGTCCCTGGCACGCCTCTGCGGGGCATCACCGGGAGGGGGGAAGGCACAGTCGCGTTTTTCCCATGGTACAGAGAATCTATTAAAATACTTACTGCAACATCCTTTTAAGTTAAACTCGCTCTTTGACTCTCTGCATTTTTTTCTCTTTTCCAACATAAAAGGCGGCAGTTAAACATGACAGTGGTATTCAGCAAGCCCAAGAAAAGGAAGGTTTTAAAGAGAGGGTTATTGCTAGACATAGCAACAAAGACTGATTCTGTCAGGCTTTTACTTTGTACTGCCACTTACTTTGCAAACATTCTTTTCTCTTCATTGACTAAAGGCAGCAAAATCTGGCCCTTGGGAACCTGCTCCTTTGGGGCTTGGCCCCAAAAGGTGAAGCTGAGCTGAGCTTCCACAGGAAGCTCCCACAGCTCCCACACTCCAAAGAGGATGCCAGCCCAGGGCTCGCTGGAGCCCGAGAAGATAGGTTAGAACCTATTATGTCATGTCAAGATAAGCAGATCAAAGGGACAATGATCCCACCATAGAATTCTTCCTGCCTGTGAGGCAGCGACCAGGTTTTATTCTGAATGCTGGGCTGTGTGTCTTATACAGCACAACGTGTTTTAATTATAAGGATAATGTTCACAGCAGAGGAGTGTGCATGGCAATAAACATTTTCTCTGGGTGATTAAGTACCAAAGCAAAGTTGAGGTGTTTGGGAACCACTGAGCTGTTTATTGTGCATGTCTTCCAATGCCAGGAACATTACTCCTGCTTTATAACAAAGAAGAAACAATAAACCATCATGCAAACAAAAGATTATATTCATTGCCGCATGAAATCTCTTCTTGATATTGCATCGTGTCCCAGCCAAGGCAGGGTTTTATAGAATAAATATTCTGAAGAGAGCTCTGAACGTCCAAAATTTGAGATATCAATAGTGGCACTCAAGCCAACGACTGCTGCTTTCCTGACAGTGGCCTCTACTTTGCAAAGGGAAATCTCTCAGGGCAATTTTAGATTTTTCCTGAAAAATTTTCAGTTGAGTGAAACAAACATGCCTCTAAAAACATGACAAACATGACTCTAAAAGAGCCCATGGCCAGTGTCAGCCTAATTTCTCCATAGGGATATCCAAAATCAGACAGCCCTGTCCAGCATTTCATGAGGGGGGTAAAAATCATTCCCCAAATGTCTCGTTCACAATACCCAGTTAGTCATCACTTCCTATCACCGAAGTATGATGTAGAAGCATTAAGGATAAAATCCTGCTGGCAGCCCAAGCCCAGGTCTGACTCTCAGGACATTGTGTCCCGCACTTCCTGCAACAGGGACAGAGGAGACTGTGGAAAGCACCCCGCACAGTGTAAGAGACTCCTCACGTGCAGCACCATGGCATGTACAGGTGTGCAAATGCTTGGGTAAGATGTTCTCCATCCTGCTCCCACTTCTCCCCATCCCTACCCTCCTGCTCTTAACTGCCCCTTCTGTTGTCCCTGACCAACTATTTTGGGGCTTAGAAGGAAATCCCGGCCCCCACACCCCCTCCACAACTGAGGAGCTCCTGAACTAAAGGCATAAGGGGTCAGGAATGAACAATAAACAGCTTTGAGATGAGGTCAGAGGTGGTTCACCCACCCATACCCTGAGAATTTGAGTCATTTAATGTTAGTGAAATTAAGATTTCCATTTTAGCACAGTGAGGCATTGGGATGACTTCTTTTTAACATTAAATACTTACTGTAATAACATAGTGAATGAAAAGGAATAGTTTAAATCAAGTCCTGTCATTAAGGTGAAGAATAATAGTGCTCAAGTTGAGAGAGGTGAAATTCAATTTGGTGATTAAGAAAACTGACAGAAAAGTTTGTTCAAGAACAGCCTCCTTAATGAGGTGGTTGTAGCTAATTCATTAGAGAAAATGAATTTGCCAGGAAGGATTCTGCACTCTTCTGTTTCCTGTGAGCAGTTCTGCAGCTGACCCTCTTCTATAAGGTTTTGAAAACCCAAGGCCAACATAAAGGTGCACGTTCTCATATATTTTATATCCTGAATCTCTCCCTTAATCAACAGGCTGTTTTAAAGTTTAGACCAGTGATTTATCAACTTCTATTCTACGTCTATAACAACACATAATTATGGCTTTGAGCAAATCCAAGCCTTCTGCCTTGATCAGTAGAGTTCAGAGCTTCCAGTCTGAAGCCTGTGTGAGTATCCCACTCCCCCGGGAAAATTCCAAGAGTTGCTTCAGTACTTTATTTAATTTATTTATTTTACTTTATGAAACAAAAGTCAAAACACAACAAAAAGAACCAAAAGAAAAACCCCAAGCTACAGAACAATAAATTTGTTTGAATGTAATAATCTCTTTTTCACTCAGTTCTACAAATTACACGACAAGAAGCTCTGCAATAATAAATTGTTTGGCTTGCTATTGTACATTAATCTTTGCTAGAATTCATAAACAAACTTTAAGTCAACAAGCGTGAATTTAATTAAAAAATTTCCAACTCAGTACTACTTCACTACCCTTTCCTAGACTAGGCAATAAGCCATGGAGTTTAAACAATTTGATGTGGAGCAATTTTGATTTTCCCCCCTTTAAATGGCTCATGTGAAGGGTAACTTCCTCCAAGCAATTGTGCTTTCCAACAGTCATCCATTTGTCAGTGCTCTGCCTGAGCTTCTACCCATTAAGGTAAAACAGAAAAGGCTGCATTTGATCAGACTCGGGAGAGGGAAAAGTGATCTATTAGTGCTTGAGAAATGATTTGAACTGTGTTTAGTTCAGTGGTTCCTAATCTATAGTTTTCAGATCCAGGGGGAGCAGATCCAGACTCAGGGAGCAGCTGTGCCAATTGTCAGTGGGCTTGGAACAATCCTGAGAAATTCTAACAGAGTAAAGTAATCCTCCAGCATGAACTGAAGTGTACAAACCCAAATCCACAGAAGAAAGTAGAGAGGCTAACAGGCTTTGGATCAGCCCTTGCAATAAATGTTGCTCAGTGTCATAAAGAAGGATGAGGACAGTGGAGATGTGACTCCCAGGGACAGCCTGCTAATCACAGCCCTGAAGTTGTGGAAAACAAAACCAGCCAAGTATCTGATACCACAACTGGTTTCCAAATATTTATCTGTTTCTCAAGCTAGCAAAACCCTGTGAAAGCATTTATGCTTTATTTACCTGGCCTGGTCGCTTCTAACCAGAACAGCTGATTTGGGTGCAACTTTCCCCACAAAGCTCAAGGTGACCCAGGGAATTCAGTTTATTCAAAGGGGGCTCTGCACTTGCTTTTGAAAGACTGCAACACCACTTGCTCAATGACTTATTAGAAGACAGGTGTGTTTAAACTGTGCACAGCACAGTGTTCACACACGGAGGGCTCTTGCACATGGGCCTTTTTCCTGGCGCACTCCCAGCCGTGGAAGCAGGTTTACCATCCAGCTTCCCACAAGCTTTCCCACAGGACTTCCTCGGTCCCTTCCTCCTCACTCTGCAGTCCTGCCCTGCCCAGCCCTGGTTTAGGCATGACTTCTGCAACATCCAAATGAAAGCTCCCTATTTTTTGAGGTTTCCAGGCAAATGCACACAAAGGAAACAGGTTCTTTCCCGGACCTTGCAGCAGTTCAGGCTTTCCCTGCTGTTAAGTGTGGAAGCACAGCAGCACAGGAACAGGAGTGGGCCAGCACAAGGGAACACAAATCCAAAATATGACTCTGATGACCTGAGGGTTATATTTCATGGGCAGCTGACACCAGAATTTTGCCTCTTCTTGACATAGGTCCTTTGCTCCTGAAGGACTGTTTTTCCTTTTAGAGGCAATGCAGTATCAAAACAGTCACTGTGATAACCACTAAAAAAGGATCTTTCTGGAACTGGGGAAATCATTTTACTTGACCAGTATGTTAAAACCCAACGGTCTGACGTTTGGTTTCACTGATTTACATTAAAAACACACAAATAACAAGTTTTACCCGGAGAGAAAGAAATCCCCATCCCGCAGATCCGGTGTACAAAAAGGTTCCCTTTCACTTGCCCCCTTCTTTTCTGTGCTTTCTGTGGGAGAAATCCCTGTAAGCCGGTAGGATGGCTGCATTTACATTTAAATAAGGATGTTCTCAGGTGATTTTTAAGAGACAAAATGTAGCTACTCATGGGGTCTAATGAGAGTGTTAATTTAAATAGTTTCTGATGTGCAGCCACGATAAGGAATATCCTTGAAATCACTTGTGAATGAAAGTTCTCCAAGCAGTCTTCTGGGACTACTCTAGAAGGGAAGCGACTCTCCCCAGGAGAATCACTCAGGGCTGAGTGGCATTTCCTTGAGACACTGCCAGGAATGGCCTTCTTTTTTCTTTACCTTCCTGGAACAGCAAACATCACTCTTCTCATTTATTTTCTTCCCTTTGTCCTGCTCCTCCCTCCTTTTTCCCTTGTCCTCCTGCTCCCTCCCATCAAACTGAACGGAGGACAAAAGCAACAAGGTTTATGACATTTTTTCAAACTCAAACAAAAATGTCATCTGCAGAGACAGGCGGGTTATAGTCACACCTGCAGTCTAATAACTGTCACCCTCAAGAGACTCGTGCTGTAATTGAGCAGCATTGAAATGCCAGTGCTACTTCATTATTTTTAATATATGCCTCCCTTCTGTAAACCAACACATCGAAATCATGAGCATTGCAAGCAACACTTAATTTCCAAATTTTCTTTTAACTAAAAGTGGAAAAAGTCATAGTTGTGTCTTTCAGGTATTTTTGAAACACCACTACGCTCCGACCAGTGGAAAAATCCAGCTGGGAAGAGTCCTCCTAATTTTTTAATTTTTTTTTCTTTAGTTTTCATCTGGTTTTGCACTATATGACTTCAGCTTCTATTCCTTGCCTGCTCCCTCTAAAACGTAGCAGCAGCACTTCACTCAATTGCCTAATTGTGCTCCTAAGAAACAAGCAGTTGGCACATACCTGCTACCAACCTCTGCAGAAGAGGTTCCCTCACCTCCCACACTCACCCCACAGTGCAACAGAAGCTTCTCCCACTTGCCTGGGCATTGAAATTTGCCTTTTCTGCACTTCAGGCTTGCTCACTCACACTAACATGCATTTAACCTGTGCTACTGTACTCTTGGGGGCTCTCCCTTTGGTAAGCACTGATGTGAGTAATCCACACCACCATAAGCTGCTACAAAACATTTCAGTGTATTCTCTTTTTCTCTCTTCTTCCTCCCTGCAGCAAAGCATTTACCTGGACCTTCCCTGCTCTCCATTCCTGAGTGCACTTCCTTACCCTGAACTGCTGAATTAAACTCAGTAAATGTTAACCAATAACACAACAACAAAGAATGATTTCTGAATTGCTGGTGGTTTCAAATCCCTCAAGTCTCAGGCTGTTCCTGTAAAGCACCAGAATTGAGCACGGTGGTGCTTACAAGTCAAACCAGCAAAGGACACAGGGCAGTGACAGAAGTGTGGGTGACACAGGCAGTGCTGCAGCACAGCAGGCCCCTTCCTCAGGGGTTCACTCTGGCTGTGCAGGGATCCTGTCCCATCAGCACAGGGATCCTGTCCCATCAGCACAGGGATCCTGTCCCATCAGCACAGGGATCCTGTCCCATCAGCACAGGGAGCCCTGCACACAGCAGCCCTTTCCTGCTGCCACTCACAGGGACTGTCAGCTCCTGGACAGCCCACTGTCCTGCACCAGCATTTCCCCTCTCTCTTGCCAGCCTTACTGAAGCCATCAGTTGTCTGTGCTGTGGACCTGACAGAACTGGGCCTTTTGACCTCAAGCCCTCCCCTGCCCCATGGCTGAGTGTACAAACCATCAGGTAATTACAGCCTCCTGTGTGTTGTGCTGTACAGCAGATGTCTGGTTTGCAGCAAGGCAGCTCACACACAGCTCTAAGCCCATTTCATACAACTGCAGTTGCAAATGGGCTTTTAACTCACACCAGCAAATGGTGTAAATCCAGAATATTAAGAGCACAAACACGCTGTTGAATACAGCAAGAGGCAAATTAAAGTCAGAGCAACACCAACTTCTGGGAAGACAGCCAGCAAAATCAGAAAAGGAAATAAAAGCACTGCATCCTTCAGGCTCATTTGTCATGAGAGGTGATGAAGTTTAGGCCTATAGAAGAGTCAGGGATCAAAACTGTGAGGAGACTTTCCTTGAGGAAGATACCTGCAATGAAGGTCTTCCTCCATCACAGCTTTCCCTCCACTAGCACAAAAGTTTACCAGCCTAATTCTAAATGTTTTAAAGAATGCTTCAATAAATACAGGCTGGACAGAGAATGGTCCTGAGCAGAAGGACTTGAGAGTGTTGGTTGATGAGCAGCTCAACATAACCTGGCAAGGTGTGCTTACAGCCCAGAAAGCCAACCATGTCCTGGGCTGCATCCAAAGCAGTGTGACCAGCAGGTCAAGGGAGGGGATTCTGACTCTGCTCTCCCCACCTGCAGGGCTGCATCCAGCTCTGGGGCTTTCCAGCATAAGAAGAACATGGACCTGTTGGAGTGGGTCTAGAGGAGGCCACAAAGATGATCAGAGCAGCTGGAGCACCTCTGCTATGGAGACAGGCTGAGAGTTGAGGGTGTTCAGCCTGGAGAGGAGAAGGCTTCAGGGAGACCTTAGAGCACCTTCCAGTATCTAAAGGGACTGCAAGAGAGCTGGGGAGAGACTTTTTACAGGGGTATGGAGTAACAGGAGAAGGGAAAAGCGCTTTAAATTGATAGAGGGCAGGTTTAGATTATATAATAGGAAGAACTTGTTCCCTGTGAGGGTGGTGAGGCCCTGGCACAGGTTGCCCCATCCTTGGAAACGTTCAAGGCCAAGTTGGACGGGGGTTGGAAAATTCTGGTCCAGTGGAAGGTGTCCCTGCCCATGTCAGGGTGTTGGAACAAAATGATCCCTTCCCACCCAAACCATTTAATGACTCTGAAGTTCCATCTGTAAAATTGTTTTTGCAAAAAGAATTTTACTGCAGAAGAAAAGACAACCTGTGCTGTAAAAATCAGTAAGTGATCTCATGTAGCACTGGCACTGTGGACAAAGCAAAGGGTCCAGCAACAGTCAGCTGTTGTTGTCCACTGCTAATGGACTCTTTCCCAGGCCAACCCTTAATTGCAATTACTGTGGTTACAAGGTTAATCAATAAACTCTCCTAGGGTCTTCCAGCAGCAGCAATTCTGAGAACTCTGAATTCCTCCCACATGTTGACTGCAAGAAATGACCAAGAAATCTCCTTGGGTTCTTCTTAAATCAGGCAGCTGATAACAAGAGACCTAAATACTTTCCTGTCTACTACCTCCATTCATTATTCCATTTACATATAATGTGAGGTATTTTTACAACTACCTTTACTAAAAGAACTATTTAATGAGTGTTGCAACTGTAGTAAAGCTGAATATCATGGGGCTTGCCCAAAGCCTCTGTTTCGGTACCTGCCACCAATTTACCAATCTCTGGACAAACCTCTCCATCCCATCCCTATGCTGCAACATAAGGCAGGGTAGGGCAGTGCCAGCTCTCTGGTATTCCTTGCTCCTGTTGGGAAGGATGTGCACTCTTGGCTCACAGGGAGTGCATCCAATATCTCACTATCTACTCTATTAGAGCAGCATTGTTTGACCGAACAGCCCTCACAGCCTCAAGCTGCTCCACTGCTTTAGGGAATTACCTGCTGGTTTGCTTTACATTATTATGTTCAAATTACTGTGAAATGTCAGTTTGCTTGTAAAACCACAAAATGTGATTTTACTTCTGGTTCCTCTGAAAAATGATTTGATTCCCAATCCTGGGATGTGTCCCAGCCACTGCTCCCTGCAGGTCTTCACAAAACAATCCTGACAAGCTCAAGGCTGCTTCCACCTGGTAGCACAGCAGTGTTTTTGTTTCAGCACTGGATGGCTTTGTGTATTTTATAAATTCCATTCAGATGGCAAAATCCATAAAAAGAAAATCCATTTAACTAGATACCTACACCATCAGAAATTATATAACAAAGAGCTCTTTGGCAGAAGGGAGAACACTGGGCTTATGGTTAGTAGCCTGGAAGCCCTGGGATGTGCCCATCACAACACTGCACTCCAGCAAGGCAGTTTTGCTAGCAGTGCTTCAACATCTGCCCAAGCCAGGTGCCAAGAAAAAAACCTCAACTCTTTGTGAATGAGACACTGAAAGGAATTTGGGTTCAGTTACTGTCCCCCCATATTTTGCTTGTGCCAAAGAAAGGGGAATTCTAGGACTTGGATGAGAAGTAGTTTTGGTTTTCTGGTTTGGTTTTTTTTTAAGTCAAAACTTTTGGTGACAAGTTGGCTTAGTAGAACAGTGCTCATAAAGGCATAACCTTTTGCCATTTTTGCTATCAAGAAGTAGGTAGAAAGGGACAGAAAGGAGAACTCCAGTTTCACAGTTTAAATTTTCAGTGAAAAACCTAGAAAAACCCCAGTTTCATAGGACAGACACCAGAAGAAAAGGCACTGTTAAGCAGTTATTAACAGCCAGTTTTGTCAGTGGATGCTTAATTACAGCAAGACAACCATAGCAAACAACCTAACAGGTTGAATCTGTATCAGAAGGAATCCTGCATTAACTCTGAAGAAGGAAGAAAGGAAATGTGGAGCCCCAAAGGACTGACTGCAGATCCAGCTCCTTCCAGCTTTGCCGATGAACGTTTAAGACCAAAGAGAGGCTTAGTAAAACCAGGGATAAGTCTAATTGGTTTTTAAGCACATGAGCTTGCTAGGCTTTGCCCAGAGGTTGTTAATGAATAATCTGACCTGCTGAAAGCCAAACGAGAGTTTATTGCTGAACCCTGTAACCACAGTAATTGTAATTAAGTGGAAGAGTGCGCCTGGGAGAGTGCGTTAGCAGCATCCTGCTAAGGCAAAGCAGAAACTTAATGTATAAAGAGATGATTAACCTTGTCATAACTTTCCCCTTGCACTCAGAGTAACAACTTCCACAAGTTGTCAAGATATTCTGCCAGCTTATGTTGATTATTGGCACAGCACAACTGCTCTGCACTGTCCTGCACATTGTATTGCTCTGCTGTGTCACTTCTGCCATGGAAGCACCTGGAGACTCTGGCCAAGGTAAGACATGTACAGATCCACAGGTCTGACAAACATCCAGCCTAAAACCCCCAGGGAAGGGGGTAGGAGTGACCCCCTAGGCCACACAGAACATCTTGAGCAAGTCTCCTACTCACTCCACCACACAGCTGCCTAAAGCAGTCCTGCCTTGCGATTATGAGTCAGGGCTGGCCGGAGGATTCCCATCTTCTGGCTTGTGCTATTGTTTCCTTATAAAGGAATCTCTCTTTAGAACACAGTCAACACAGGCAGAGATCACAAACAGCCCTGTACTGTACCTTTGCTCACATACCTTCCCGATACATTTTGTTTGGTTGCTGTGACTATTTCCAGTTTGCCACAGAGCATTTCTCAGCGTTATGGCTGCTCCTTCTCAGGACAGGTGCTGGCTTCCACCTGGCAAACACAGCTCCCTGCCTGGCCTGGCACCAGGAATTACCACCCCCACCTCCTGTTAGCAACCAGGATCACGGAAGAACTGTTTGGTGTAATGTAAGGTTAGTGCAGCACACTCGCTTTTAGGGGTCAGGAGGTACCAGGTGAGCACTCTCTTAACATTAGAAACCAATCCCAGGGTTGCAGGGGATGGTGAGTTTGGAGAAAAATGTGTCCAGACAGGTCATTGGAGTTTAAAAATTATATGCTCTGGGGCTGGCTCTAGCAACTGGTTGTTTTAGGAGCTGCAGATTTACAGATGGCACTTTGGGTCCCAGTCCTAAAGGGAAAGAATATAAATTACATGTGGTTTGGGCCACACAGACCAAATTAAGGTATGACTGAGATCCTACTCTACTCTGTGTGATTCACCAAAAGCGCTGCAGTTAATAAATCTGTGTCTTCAACAATGCAAAACTAAAACATACACACACATCCCAAACCACAGATCATTTATCATGGCTGCATGTGAGGACAGTTCCCCAGGCTAACAAAGCTGTACCAGTACAGGAGACCAAATGGTTTGGCACAGAAACAACTGAAGTGTTCTTGGGGATCACACCCATTAATATGAATAAATTGGCTCAGGCTCCTACAGATGACGGAGATGTGAACTCTCACACTAATCCACAATCCTGTGCCCTGGAAGTGTCAATCAGCACGTTTCATAAAAGCTGAATGCAAGCAAATAAGAAATCAATTCACTCTGCAACATTTCTCTTAAAAGAAAAAAAAGAAGACAGCTAGTAGATCAGCTGGGGTAGAAAAAAGTTAATTCAAAAAGAGATGGGAGAAAGAAAATCATAAAAGGATAATCCTTTAAGATTATAAAGGTTTTGTGTAATGCTTAATTTTAATCAATATATGGGACTAGACAAGGATCATCCTCACAAAGGATGACATAAAAGGATTAGTGACTTCCATCCAGCACAAAACCGCATAGAGACAGGGTTATTACAGTCTGGAATTGTTTCCTCTCCAAGACTTTAAAATTCAAAAGAGATGATAAAGAGGGGTACAAACAGAAAAGGGGGTGGATTTCATTTTTTCTACTGTTTTTAAGATGCAAAGTTAAAATGCAAATCAAGAGATTTAATTTAGTAATGTTTAGTCCAGAGCCATAGAAAGGGTAAAATCCCACAAAAGTTACAACTCTTACTTTTTCAGTTATCCAACATAAATAATTATGTTGCTATTATTATACACATAATTAATTGTGTGTAATCATTGATAAAGAAAATTTGAAATATGTTTTCCTTTCAGGCTTGAGTTCTTAGGCTCCACTTCTTAAGTTTCCAACTAGTTTATGCCAGCTAGACCCTTTAAAATGAAAGCCGAGGTTCAGGTGATCTGTAAACGAGACTTGAAGGAAAAAGGGATAAAGATGCACCTGAAGCCATGGTATTGTCCAACATACAGGCTGTAGAGCAGTGAAGAAGCAACTTATAGGGTGATCAGAGACAGTAACAACCAAAAACAAACTAAGCTAGCCCCTTTCTCATCACCCCTTTCCTTCTGTGAAAAGTAAGATACTTCTCTAATTTATTTCTTCATTATTTTATCTTTATGCACAGCCACTTCCCCAGACTTTCTTGTGTGCTGTAATCACTCCTCTTGTTCCAGTATCTCATCTCCACATCTCCCTGCCTCTTTTCAGCACTTTGATCCTCTCCCCTTCATTCTCATGCTGTTTCCTACTGTCTCTGTTCCCAGTTTCCACCCCCAGATTCCAGCAGAAGGGTATAATTTCTCAGTTTCCTGTTCTTCTATTAGTGATGCCACTGGTGAATCACCCTAATTGCAAAGAAAAGCACACTCCCCCACCATTTGTGAATTTGGTTTACAAATCTGATTGAGTGATAGGAATAAATATTCCCTCAGATGAATATGCTGGAATTAGCCAGCCACCATCACAGCACTGAGGCTGCTCACACAGACAGACTATCCGGCAGGAAATCATAGGGTGCATATCCCGGTGTTCTGTTTCACAGTGTCAGACACAGTTCACAGCCAAATGCAATCTGCTCCTGCAGACAGCCATTGAAATTGTCTGCTTCTCTGTAAGTGCAGATACAAGAGTCTGAGCAGAGCTGCTGGGCATTTAACAGAAGGGCAAACACAGCAAATGAGATGTGCAAGTGAGGGGCTTGGCTAAAAGCAACAGCTTTCTCACACACCAGCTCAGTAAACAAGTGTCAAAAAAGAGACCCATTAAATTATAAATATGGATGTACATTAGGCAGAAACTTGTGAAAGTCCCCAGGAAGTTGGAGATGGTGGCACAGGTGGTTAAGATTTCAACACCAGAGCCAGAAGTCCCACATCCCACTGGGCAACCTCCACTCACTCACTGGTAAAACAGGGAAAATCTCATTTGCTCTTCCTTACAGGGATATTGTTAATGAATTAATTCTTAATTAAGTTTGCAAAAGACAAGTATCCTCAATTGAAAGACACTGTAAAAGGGAAATTATTGTTAGGAGGATCAGAACTCTTGCCTGGAGAAAACCTTTGGGTGTATTTTCTCATTAATGCTAATGGAAATTAACAGTTTAACGCAAGCCAAGCTGAAAATAAGATAATTTACATTTGCATCTTAACTATATTCAGTTCATTACTTATTTAGGATCACTGATACATGAGGGAAGGTGAGTCTCAGCACTTCAAGCTCTGGTTTCTGTTATTTAAATCCCTTTGCCCCGGTCAGGGGCAACCCCTGGTTCTCCTACCACACCAGTCAAACACAACTACACCAGGTAACCTTTAACATAAAGGTACTTGTTTCCCCTACACTGAGATGTTGCTTCTGTATGATAAGACCAGGAGCACTAAAAAAACTATGAAGTTTAAGGGAACATTGTGCTGAACACAAAGAATAAGTCAAGGATCTCAAAAGAAGCCCCCAGTGCTTCCCTTCTACGAATAATATACTTTTAGAGTTACTTAATGAAAACATGTGAGCAGGATTAGATCTTCAGCCACTGAGAGGGGCTTTTACTTTTCTTTCTAAAATGCAGTAATTCACAGTATATTTTTTCTTATCTGTAGCATACATTCTATTCTATTCTAATTCCAAAGAATGAAGGGCCAAAATTGTGCACAATAGGAATCACAAGAATTTAGAGTAATGTGTGCCCTCTTTGCTTAATAACTTCTGGAAGTACTCAAGGGTTAATGTCTTCTGCATTTTCAATTATGGTAATGAAGAAAGCTGCATAAGTCAGAGCAGGATATATATTTTACTGAGGTATAATTCCAGGAAAGTCACATTTTTGTAAGAGTGATTTACCACACCAATTTATGCCTTTACCCTTAATTAATCTGTCTGCAAAAGATGTCATCTGCTTTGATGAATATGATAATCACCAGATTTTGCAGGCTAAGATAGACTGATAATTGCAGAAAGAATTACTTGGTGCTGCCTCACCCAAACACAGTCACCTGTTCTTCACTAAGGAAATACACGTCAAGCAAGCCGTGTATAGACCTGGGGAACAGAGACACTGTCAGGCACCAACTTCTTCCATGAACAATCCTCCAAGAGCCCTGCACTCCTCGCTGGGTGGTGGCAGAGCCAGGTGCTGCGGGTTGGAACGGTGCCATGACCCCAAAGGAATGGGGGTCATTGTTCCTCTGAAAGCACAGAGGAGCTGCAGGAAAACTCTGCAAATGTTGATGGGACACAGAGCAGGCTGAAGCACCTTCCCCACCTCTCCATAATCCCCTCTCCAGCACCTGCAGCCTGGGAGAGCATAAAGCCACAGATCCCCAGGGCTGCAGCATTCCTGCGAGCAGGGCCAGGTGGGCACCTCCACGAGCAGACACTTCCACATGACACGCTGGTGTGGGCTCTTGGTGCACCACTGCTGGGATTTGGCCTTCCCCCGTCACCCTCCTGCAACAGCAAACAGCTGCACAGCTCTGAGCAGAGTGAAATATCCTCTGTCATCACACTGACCTTCCAGTGCCTGCCCCCTTTCCTGCATTAAATCATGCTCTGCAATTTTGTCCAGATCCTTTTGGGAAACATTTCTGTTTCTAAGCCAGTTCACAAGTTCACTTCCCACACTGGGACAGGGGCTCATATCCTGTGATGACACTGCAGTGAAACAGAACAAATTTTCAAATTGCCTTGGCCTTCTCTGTGCCCCAACAGGTGCAAAACACCAGCTGGATGGTGCAAACTGACTTCCATGAAACCACAGTGGCTTCTGCCCCTGTGCAGTTTGCCTCCTCTTTCCTTTCTGAGGAGCACGCAAGTTTGCAGTATCCAGGTAAGCTTTCCTCCCTCTTGGTTCAATAAACCAAAGCTCTGTTCACGTAACTATCACTGATTTCCTGTTTATACCATTCTTCATCAGAAATGTGATTTTATGAATGGCTGTGGTATGGGCAGGAAAATGTACATTCAAACAAATATATTCAAACACTATCCTAAGTCTGCAGAAGATGCACTTATCCACTATAATGATTTTTAAAGTCATAAAGTCTAGGCATATTATGCCTAGAATTGGTCTTAAGGAAATATCTGGAGACAAGAAGGAATTTACCATTAGGGGTGTTAAAAGAGTGTTATTTGTATGAAGCCACTCAGTTTGCACTCTGTATGATAAACAATGATGAACAAAGAAACACCCAGAGGACAGGCTATGTAAATAACAGGTTAGCATTGTATACAGATTCATTTTACATGTTAAATCAACTGTTCTGCTCTATATTATAGAAACACAACGCAACAACCACACGGACAAAAACCTCAAACTCCTCAACTCTCCCAAGGCCAAGGATTAGCTACCTTACTCCAATCACTCTTGACTCTAGATCACGTGAGCTGATTTGGAGAGATCTTTTTCCTGAATTGCTTAACAATTCAGTGGCTGTCCAAAACAGCATCTCTAATTAAGAGCAGCGCTCAACTTGTGTCCTGATAATACCAGTCACAAAATACATCTCTCTGCTGAACCTTCAAGTACAGATTTGTCAGGACTGCAGAGAGTGGCAGATGAGAGGAGGCAGCAGTCAGAAACCTATGACCCTTAAGGGAGCCACTGCAAACTCACTGGGAGGGAGGATGACAGCCAAGAACGATGGAGCTGCCACTCCACCCACCTGCAGCCCCTCCCCATCCCACACACATTGCCTGCTGGGGAAAAGGGAAGGCTGCAAAACAGCCTCTGCCTTTCCCTTCCCTCCCATCACCACTCTAAGTGCCCCCAGCTGGGGATGAATCTCGTCAGGCCACACTGCTTGTGGCTCACCCCTCTTTGCAACAGCTCCCAGGGAAATGTGATGGATTTTCTGTTGAGTAGAGCCTGGTGCTCAGCGTGGAAAACACTGCACTAAACCCTGAACTGCACCCAGCAGCAACTGAGGGACACCAACCCACACAGCACAGGGTGGAGCCAGAGAAGCAGGGCTTTGGAGCAATGGGCAGGTGCCACACAGCCAGTTGCCTTTATTACAACTGGCTGCACACACAGTTGCTGTCAACCAACTGAGGAGCAAGGGAGAAACATCTCCTGCCTGAGAGGGAGAGAAGAGCAGGCTCACTAATCTCCTCCTGGAGAGCAGAGGTGCTTGACTGAGAACAGCCAGTTGCTTTACAGATGGTGGGACTGTGCTGGTGCACACAGGTCTGTTTGCTCTACAAGACTGGTCCAAAGAGTTTTTCTCTTTTGGGTAAATAGCAGAAATTCAGAACAACTAGAGGGACCACGGCTGCAACTAGCATACTTTTTAGGAAGAGAATCAGTGAAGACGCAAACAGGACAAAAAGTCACCCCACATACCATAAGAGCACCTCAAAATACAATCCAGAAGTTTCATGGGTAGCCCCCTCCATTTCCCAGCATCTTATTACAAACCAAAGAAAGCACTTAAAAACGTGGAGGAGAAAAAGATGACACAGTCATGTTTTTCCTACCTGGATCTCCAAAAGCATCACAAGGGGGCTGCTCAGCAAGGGGAGGTGAGCCAAGGATGACAGCAGCAAGGCAGATGTGGGGCAGTACCCTCTTCATCCACGGAAAGTGGCATGGCAGCACAGGGAGCAGAGCAGGCTGCAGGGAGGAGGCAGGACCAAGGTCAAGCCAGGCAGTCACTTTAGCAAGACAAAGCCAGAACGAGCACAGGCACGAAGCTGGGCTGAGGGCCTGAGTTTAACTGCAGCTCCTGAGCCCCCACAGAGGTCCCAGGCTACAGCTGTGCCTTATCACACCTGATTAGGGGCAGCCAGAGCCCTGCAGGTGCTGAGGGATTGTGGCTCTGACCAAACATGGGGCCTGATGTAGAACTGCTGAGGAAGACAAAAGAGAACACACACTGGTGGAAGTCAGAGAAACCACCACAAAGTGTTTTGATTCTGAAAAGGAACAGAAGCGACCTCCTTCCCTCTTCCTACTCCTTTGGGAGCCAGGCTTCTGAGGAGAGATAATTAGAAAGTGAGTTTTATCCGTGTAAACCTTTTTGCCTGTTTTCTCTGCCAGCAGGAACAGTGGTGAGGGAGCTGCAGTGAGCCCAGACGAGCACGATCAGCCCTCACGTGTGCTGACAGCCCCTCACGGGCTGCTGCAAACATTATTTTAGCCAACGAACATGGTTTGCTCCTGTTCCTCCTTCCCCTGCCGGTGCTCCACAGCCCCACACTGCTACAGCCAAGCAAAACCCACCCCATCCCTCAGTCTGCCTCCAGCAGCAGCTCCCCTTGGCGGGAGCAGGGGCAGCGCAGGCTGCAGTGTGCAAGAACCAGCAGCGAGCCACACGTCTGTACCTCACTCAGTATTTAGTCTTATCCCATGGGAAGGTTCTGCACGGGGTTTGTAAAGGATCCAGGAATGGAACAAATGTGTAAAGAAATATCAGCTCTTAAGAATCACACAGCTGGATGATAACCTCAGCATGGAACCATTTGTAACACTTCTTTCTGGCCATCTTATAACAGTCTATAAATACAGATCATGTTAAAAAAACATTAGACATTTCTTTCTCATTTACTATCTTATTGCAAATAGAAATGCTGTGTAAAAAGGAACTTGCTACTTATTCAAATCTACAAGCTTGATTTCCACTTCACTTTTTTAACCCCCACTTATTTTAATAAAAGGGACATTAACTATTTTGCTTCATTTCTTTTGCTCATTGAAAAGTGTTCAGCTCCATCCTTCTTTCCTGCACAGCAGGGCAGAGCAGGATATAGCACAGCACATTAGGGATGGCACTTACTGGGGGAATTGTTCTTTTCCTTGAGGAGAGAGAGTCCCAGAGGCCTGTGCTGGGAGACAGCTGGAAAAGGCAGGCAGAGGGCTCCAGGCAAGGGCAAGAATCAGCTGAAAAGGTAATAAGGCCCAAGGCTGTGCCTTGCAGAGTGCAAAAATCTCCACTCAGTGGGGCTTTGGGAGAAGGTGGTGGCAGTTAAGTCCTCAAAGTGAGTAGAGGCACAGGGAACAGAGGATTAGTACTACAGGTCCTGGTGGCTTGTAGTGTCTCCAGAGTTTCCATCTTTGCTGGAGGACTCACATAGGCTGAAATCACTGCTATTCCATGAGAATGGGCAAGGACAACCCTCAGCATTCCTAACGATATTCATTGGTGAAATACCCTCCCTCATCCTCTTCACTTAATTTCCACCCTGCTAATCTGGCACCTGATTAAACACTAATTTTCCTGCTCAACCAAGGGTGGGATGTCACACCAAGGTGGCTTCCTTTTTCACCATTAACTGTAAAAGGACTTTTATAATGAAGAGATTCCTCTTCAGGGGCCCTAGATCTGACTGCTCCAGGGTGGAATTTCTGAACAATCGTTCTTTCAATCACTTTCATCCCAGCCTTTTCACATCCCTTCCCATCTACCTTTTAAAAATCCAGTATTTCTGCGTTGCTGCCTTTGAACATTTCATCCTGGAACAAATCCAGTGTTATAATGACCATTTTCTCTCAGATGAAGGCTCTATCTTTTGTCACTTAGTGTTCATTTCCAACCACTACAGCTTCTGATCTTATTGATTGCTTAAGAAAAAGCAGCAAGAAAACAGTCCTGAAATAACCACCAAAACCATTCATCCTTCCCCAGTCATTGTGTAATTCTTAATCTCAGTCAATAGCAGGGTCATTAAAACCCTCCCATGACGGCTGTGCCTGGCTCTGTACGAACCTGCAGAAACTCTGGGTGCTCTGCCCTCACCTGCCAGCTGCAGGTCTGTTATAAACTCCCCTTATCTCTTCCCATCATTTTTACTTTCTCTTCCAGTTCTCTTCATCAGAGCAGCCAAGTCTGCCTAATCTGCTTTCCTACAGACCCACACGTTGCTAATACCCCTCCTTTCCTGTCGAAGCTTCCCTTTTCCACAGGCTGTGGTTTGGGGCAGGAGAAGTGCAGGAACACCCGTTGTGAGGAACGTGACCCTGCACGTGCAGTGGATTTGCTGGGTTGTTTGTCCTCCAGTTCCAAACACTGAAATTACTGCTGTGATCTTAACAAAGCCTTTATCACTGTAAAAAGGAACTATTTGAAATGCTTTAGGAAGCAGTGTATACCATACATGCTCAGAAAGAAGGCAGGTACTTGTACAGAGCGCTTACTCATACACAGCATCTGAGGAATAGGCTGGGACTTATTCTCATATTCCAAAAGGAACTCACCACATGATGTAAAGTTCTTCAGGTGTGTGAAGTCATACATATCAAGCAGTGTCCTTCCAGGAAAAGAACATCCACTGACATCACGGAGACTCCTCAAACAGTAAACTGATACCTGAGGTCAGTAGGCCCATCAGCTTTTGGCTCACTGACCAATTTGTGAAGAGCCTGCATTGCTTTTTCTTGTGTTTTAAATATAACATGAGGAGAATATCAAACCCTGAATATTTTTGCTCTTTGTGAGAACGATGTATGTAAATCTATAATTTCAGGTTAATGATTACAATTCTTAATTGTCTTCAAGTCTAGAAAATCAGACTTTATTTTCTTATCTTCAGAGATTAAGTTGAAATTGCTTTAATAATGAAATCCACTTTTCATTTGTATTCTGTTTCTTCTGCACTTTCATTAACAATTCATCATTTAAGAATCAGCAGTGATTAATGGCTGGCTACACCACATAATGCTGTTAAGGAACAATGGTGTAATTCAGGAGGGTTAGGAGCTCCCCTCATTCCACTTTCCACGTGTTAACCTGCACTGAAACTAATCCCCTTCATCCAAATTCAGGAGGCAGCAGGATGTGATCCAAAACCCCCAGTGGTAATTATGTAAACTTACTCGAGTAAAAACCCAGCAAATGTCGTGAAACAAAACTAAAACAGAAAAGCAGCCATGGCGTTAGGATTTAATGGCAAGCTGGCAGACAGCACCTAAAGCTTTCATCTCACCAGCTTCAGGTGTAGTTGAGCTCCTGTCCCTTTGCATGGTGTCTCACAGATATAAACTGGAAGAGAGCAGGGAGTGCTGTGAAATCCTAACTACACAGCTGGGCAGCTCCTTATCTCTCACTCAGCAGTGTCCCACACTCAGCACAGCACCCTGCAGCATGCAGGAGGAAGCCTCTCCCAGCAGAATCTGAGGTGCACAGAAGGAGCCACAATGAGCTTTGCTGGTTCTTCAAGGTTATTTTGATGATGGCTTATCATGTGACCTCGAGATCAAATTAGGACACCTTATAATGCAATTTATGGACGGAGGCCCTAAAATGGAGCATCAGCACATTGGAGCCTGTGCTGCTGGGGGGCCTCTGGGTTCCTCCAAAGCTGCCAGAAGTCATGCACGTGCTCAGCTTTTCCCAGGGGACCTGCCCTACTGCTGCAAAACCAGAGCTGAGCCCAAGCCCGCTGAATTTGTACAAGTGGGGCCTGTGACTCTGAGAACTGACTCTAATGATCTGACAAATCTGTATGACAGACATTGCCACTGAACCCAGTGACAGTTTAGGTGAGGTGAGGGTAGCCAGGTCAGGGTCTGATTTTGCTGTAGGACTTTCATTAAAGCTTGGTAATACAGAAGGAAGGGTTGGGTTATTGTATTTATACCCATCATGCAGTCAAACATACTGCAGGTGGTAGCAGTTTTACTGCTCACAGCTGTGTCTAAGCACTTTGAGATTCCACAGGACTTATTTTGCTTACCATATCCTTTATTTCTACTGACTGTTAGCCTAAGAAAACTAGAGATGTTTTCTTTTCTCCTTTACTTTCCTACAACAGTAGAAGCACTCTCCTCTCTCCCTAATACTCAAACTATAATTAAACTTTCCATGAGCAAAGACCAAGCTCAAGAGATTTCCAGACACCCCTCCTGTTAAGAGCTTGCCCACAAGCAGAGTGGAAGAAGGGAGGCCAGAACTGAATCCAGTGCTTCTTTGAAAAATGCACTGAAGAAGCTAACCTTGATTTGCAAAATAGCGGTGGTGATAGCTGGTAAAAACTGGGAGTGGGATTTTCACCTGGTTATGGATTTACAGAGCCAAGACACACAAGCAGATTGGTAAGGGGGGAGAACACTGATCACAGAGGGAGTATTGCCTCACTCTTTTGGCTCTTCAGGCAATAAGCAATGACTAAATCCTTTGCTCAAGAGACATTTGATGCAGTTTTTGTTAATTTAATTTTCTGAAAATTAAGAAAAGGATTAGTTTCTTATTTAGTTTTCAATTAGCTCCCAAAGGAGTTGGCATTCCACTGGAGTAGGGAAGACAACTGTCTTCAAGATCTGCTGTTGTGCATTAACTGGTGACTTAAAGTGTTCACATCACCTCCCCAAAAAATGAAGAGAAATGATGTGGTGAAGGATTGCCTTGGTGCCTCCATGAAATTGCTGCTTGCTAGGAGATGACAACTTGATTAGCATCCCCTGGGACTCTGAGAATAGGCACAGAGTTCCTCAGACACACTGATGAGGGTGAGGCAAGTCTGAGTGTCATCACAGTGAGAAGCATCCTATGCTCATCATTCAAGTGGGTGAAGGGGATTCATTCAGATGATCAGCTCACTGGTGGCATCTGGCTCCACACCACCCCTCACATCACGGACTATGCAGCTGAGAGGGTCTGCTGCAGTCACAGAGGTGTTCTGCTTAACCCAGGCCTTGCTGTTTGCTCAGGCTTTGTCTGGAGCAGTTCATACCCTGGGCTGGAACAGTCAGCTTCCGTCTTCAAACTGCCAGTGGTGAAGAGTCCAAGCACACTATTAGACTTTTTTTTTCTGGGTATTAGATATCCCTACTGCTAAAGAAATGTCACTCATTTTTAACCTCAAAACCTTCTGACGTGTCCAGCTACACCCACTGAATTTGGGGTCCTCTCATACACTTACTGCTTGCAGTGGAGTCTGTTACCCAGCCTGGATCCTCACCCAGGCACTCATAAAGGAACATCATCCCCCTTTGCCTCGTTTTCCTTGAAAACTCCATTTTCCAGAGTCAAAATATAATGGCACGATTTCTATCCTTTCTGAGATGTTTCAGTGTTGCATTCCCCATCCTACCCTTCCCTGCCAGACCAAAGCCCTGGGACTTGAACAGGAAAGAAAACCTTTCCTGGGAGTGGAATTCCCAAATATTAAGCAATCATCTTTCACTTTTAAATTTGGGGGAGAGGGAAACAAACAGAAAGCCCCTGTTCACGCTCCGATTGGTTGCTGCCTGCTTTGGTTCTCAAGCAAAGATATTTACTTTTTGTCTCTGTCTCTTACACCTGCAACAGAGATCTGGTCTTGTAATTATTTGTAACTCCTGAACTGTAGTGACATCTGCAAACTTTGTTCAGTAACTCCAGGTCACTGTAAAAGTACTGCAGGATCTCTCTACGAGCACACCAGCACGGTAATGTCGGTTGCTCTCCGAGTTCATCACCTGTCGGCCAGAAATAAAACTTAATAGGAACGAAGGTCCTCTTGTGTTGTTTGTCAGACAAAATATTCCAAGGTACCAAGCAAAAGCACTTTATAAAACCAGTATTAATGAATTAAGTTTACAATACTATCAAAAACTAATGTAACAGGATCCATTTTCCACAAGCCAACACCACACAGCATTAATTAAAGAACTTACATATTTTAATCACTTATTACAAGATTCCTGTATTTGCCCTCCTTTTATTTAGTCTGTCTGATATCAATTTTTCATTTACCTGAATTTTATTTACATGGATCAATCCGTTTCTGCTTCAAATTCTTAAGCAATATTTCCCCTTTAATGCCTTGAAGCTCTCCCAGGGCTCTAGAAATTTTGAAAAACAAAACAACAACAAAAAGCCCGAACAAAAAATCCCTATAACGTCAGTCTTTGGTCAGCTCTTTTACCACCACAGGGTGTAAATTAATCTACATTTGCCAAAGGGAAGAAGTGTAAGTTCTGTACCTGAGGTTTAACACACTCCTCATTGTGAGAGATGAAACCGTCTCATTCTCCTATGAAAAGGATACATCATCTTGCCTTTCCTCAACTAGAAGATAGAAATATCTACTGCAAATTGCCTCTTCCACACTTTCACTGGCAGTGTTCCCATTTCCTAGGAATGGACTGCTACAGCTACTACATATTTCTTGTGGTTTAATATACCTTTAGCACCTCCCTACCAGGTCTTCCAATTTTCTTGCTGATAACTTAGATTTCAACTTTTCTTATACCTTCTCCCCCTGAATTTCCAGTTACTGATTTACAACCCACCACCTTCCCCTTTCTTCCATTTGTTATGCATCAGACACTTTAAAACCTTTTCCCTTTGTAGTTGCTTTACACCCCTTGAATCAGGCTCTGTATTTCTTGGTGACAGTGATGTTTTTGGGAGCTTGTAAGCAGAGCTAAACCAGTTCTCTGCAATTTTACTTCAGCTCCTTACCACTGTTCCTCAAAATTATGTGCCATGCCATGAAAGAGGCTGTTAAACCACCCAGGGAATATCCTCTGGCTTTGGACTTGCAGATAAGAAGCACGATCCAATCACAGTTACTTACACCAAAAATATCAGTTTTACAATCCCCTCAGTTCTCCAAGTGTCTCCCTGCTGGATGCCAGACTTTCTCACTGTCAGTGAGAACAGTCAGAAGCGGCTAAAGTGTTTCAGCACCAGCAGCACGAGCAGCACTCAGACTAAATTCTGCTAGGAGTACACAGTCTTTCCCCCCCAACAATGACAGATGGCTGCTCCAGCAGCCAGACAACTTGTTTTCTAATGGCAGGGGGTGGGCTGGAGCAGCCATTAACTAGTACTCCATCTTCTGCTCCTCCTGTTAGGACGCTGATTTCCAGCATTTCTGAGAATTTCTTTTAAGATCTTGACGACTCACTATTAGGGAGGGTAATTTCCATACTGAGCGCTGCTCCTCCTTCTCTTTCACCCATTAAGCTCTTTCTGAAAAGCAAAAGGCTGGAGCCTCAGCAGCCAAAGTCACCTGGGGGCACTGTGTACTGCAGTACTGCCTGCGTGCTGCTCTACAGCCGGGAATGCAAGCCTAGAGCAGCTCTTGAACGGAGCCCTGAGCAACAGGGAATTGTCAAGAAGCCCAAAGGAACACAATTCCATTAAGCAGGGGCTCTCTCTTGGGCTCTCTCAAATTCTCCAGCCTATTGCACAGAGAAGCAGCACAGTACCTGCCCCCAGAGGGGGATGTCAGAGAAGGCAAATCGCCCTCCAGCAGCAGATCTGGCAGGAACCCTGCACAGTTACACTTGCTTCCCTCTCAGTACCAGTGACCCTCTTGGTCCCACTGCATTGACCATGTTCTTTAGGGAACAGATCAACTCTCTTCTCAGAAACCTCACTAATTTTACCATCTGGTTAAAGGTGGGAGACCTGGATCTGTCTTGGCAGTTCCTTCTCCATTCTGGTGGTTTATATTTCCATGCCACAAAGGGGCTGAGGAGATTTACAGAGGGACAGGGGCATGTTGTGGCAGTGGTTCCCATAGCAAGCCTGAGCTACCTCTGCATCTCACAGCAGGGTTTGCCCATCCTGCTCACAGAAACAGGAATGTCTGCCCAGCTCTCAGACAAAGACAAGGCTGATGGACAAGGGATGGGTTTCTCAAGCTGTTAACACAGTTCTCAGAAGACAAACCCCATACCCAGTGTCCTAACTAATATTTTATGTTACCCTGCACTTCTTTTGCTGGTTATCTTTGGTTTCATACCCTGCAGTCAAATCCTTACACCTGTGACCAGAATGACCATTGTACAACAGAACAGAAACCTCCTCTTTGTGCAATAGAAACCCCTGGCCCAGCCCCTCCTAATGGTCCCTGCAATCTCTGGGGCAGGGAAACAGAGTCACACAGTAATCCAGGCTGGAAGAACCTTCTGCTTCAAAGCAGGATCCACAATGAGGTCAGATGAGGTTGGTCAGTGAAGCTGAACTGGGCTTGGGAACATCCAGAAATGGAGATGAAACACCTTCCCTGGAACACAGGTCCCAGTGCTCCTTGCTGGGGAAAAGCTCCTCCTTACATGCAGTCAGACCCTCTCTTATCTCAGTTCTGCCTGTTGGTTTTTACCTGCCATGCACAACTGTAAATTGATTTGTGTTTCTGTGTGGCTCTGAGATTCCAGGTGAGATGGGGGATGGAGGAGGGATGGCAGGAACAGGACAGAAGACTCAGGGAACTGTACAAAGTCTCCATAGTGGTAAACCCTCCCTTCAGCATCGTGTGCTTGCACTCAGAGTCCGTGGGGGTGCTGGGATCACTGCAATGCTCTTATGGCAGGGAAGAAGAGTCACACACACAGCAATAGCTTTGATAAAGCCTGTATCAGGGGGGAACCACAGCCTCATTCTACCCCAGCGTCTTTGCACTGTTGGTTCTATCCAAAATCATTTCCATGGCCATAGTCTGATCTGCAATAGAGAGAAATGTTCCCTCTCAAACCATCGTATCAGCGAGTTCAGCAGAGGCAAGTGGCATTTTGCCACTTTCTCCTGCTGAGCAGCACAATTTTCAGAGCATTGAAAGAGGCTCCAGATGTAGGTAATGGGGAATTACCCCAAAAATTCAATTACTGCTGTGTGCCACAGCACTTTTTGGACCTCCTGACTAAACACCTTACCAGCAGTGAGGATGAAACAGATCTGATGATCCATTGCCATTACACTGGAGTTTGGACCCAGAAACATATTCATCAAGTCTCAGTTTATAAGGATAATATTCATAAGCCCAGGCCATCTTCCTGATGACTTCCCCTTTCATAAGCAGGTCCTGCTCTGCCCCAGGGGCCCTGAGTGGAGCCTTCTGTAGTTAGGAAGAAGCCCAGTACACGTCTGGCGTTCACTCTCCCAAAGGTTACCTGAGCTGCACCATAAATTTCATTACAATGGAACAGCAAACATCAGACATTGCAATGTTTGGGGGGAAAAAAAGTTAAAGAAGAACAAACAAGATCTAAGAGAACAACATTCTGTAGATTATGAAAATGTGTTTGACTGAACAAACCCAGCTGAAAGCTATCAACCACTGCCAACATACCCAAACCAATTACTGATAAAGCTCCTATGAAGTATGGATTAGTAAGAACTTAGAGAAGCCTTCCTGGCATGAATGCTCTCCTCATTCTTTCCTTTCAAAGCTTGCCAAGCAAAGGAACCCATGGAGATGTAATTAAATGCAACATTAAAAAAATATCGTAGGAATAAAAAACAACCATCCAACCAAACAGGACTCCATATTTAAATCTGTTTTATCAAACTTCTTACAAAGTCATTTTTCTCTCCCCTCTCCTCCGGGCTGGTCTCACAGATAAACAATTGAAATTAATGTAGTAATATCAGCAGTTTTTCAGACTTTTATTTCATTTCAGGTTCAAAAGACAAAAGGGTTCACAAGAGTTTCTGCACCAAAAGATACTCATTTGCCAATTTGCATCCTTGATAAAAACCCTCTCTGTAACAATTTCCATGCATTTAAAAGCACAGAAAATATAATTATGCATTAGCAGGAGACAATTGAGAGGACCTTAAAACCTCAGGAGATTAGAAATCCAGATGTTCCTCTGATCAGATATAAGTGTAGAGGTTGTTTCCATACTATCTGCTAAGGATAGACATCAGCATTTTGGAACATCTGGAGTAATGTAAAGGCCTTTCAGTCAAGCAGTATAGGATTTATTGGCTGATAAATTCTTAAGCAAATCATAATAGGGCAAAAGGAGAAAAATAATCATATAGCTCTGGTGATCAGATTTGCTCTGTTTTTTACCTACAAATACAGACAGCTACAGAAATATTTACAAATTTGTAAAAATCTTTCAGGACTATTGTACTGTTTATGCTGCGGAACCTGAAAGATCTTCCCTCTGGGAGAGCTATAGCTGCATAGCCAAAATGGATTAATATAATTCTTTAATCTTGGTTCTCTACAAGAAGGGATGAGTAAAAGTTGCTGAGAAACAATTGCAGCTCCTCATGCTTTTTAATCAAACCATGTTTATTAGGCATGTTAGGTATCAAAGGAGATACCCCACTGCAATTGCCTGGCTGAAGCCTTCCCTTCAGGACCAGACAAGCCCTTCAGTGCTATCTGTCAGTACATATGTGACCCCTTCTGTGCAACCCAGGCTCTCAACTAGTGGGACCAAGTTATGTCCATTTCAAGTAGTCCAAAACTGAGGCTTTTCCATTTACTGAATGGAGAAACTCAATATATATTGTTATACTGCATTGAGTTTGCCTTGAAATCAGGGAAACAAATTATATCTTTAAGGAGACACGGGAAAAATAGAGTTTCTGGGTGGCTGGGGTTGCAAGAACTCATTCTGTTTGCAATGCTTACCTGGACCATTGGATTAACCTGCTAGGAGATGATTTATAAGGGCAGGAGGGAAGAGAGAGACAGACAACAAAAGTCAAAACGTGTTTCCATGCCAATAGGACAAGTTGAGACTAAAAAAGGAGAAGGTCAAGCCAGAGGAAGAACAAATTTTGGTACCTGTGATTTTAACTGCTTACAAGAGTGTAAAGGTCTGATTGCCTAATCTCTCACATCCCTGAATAGTATTAAAAGATGTGCTGCAAAATACAACAATTGACTTAAAACACTGCCAGCAATCAGATCAATGTGCCTTCTTGTCACTTGGTCCCAGCTGCACAGCCATCCCCAAAAACAGCAAAGCTCCAACCCCGTGCCCAGACTCCTTGCCAGGTGTGCTCCCCTCCAGAAGGACGAGCACATCACCCTGTTCAGCCCAGCTCAGGGACTCCCAGTGTCCATGCTCAAGAGTAGCTTTCCCATCTGGACTCAGGTGCCACTTCAGTAACAGCCTGTGCATGCAGTGCCACCAGCAATAAGGGAGGCTGGTTCCCAGGGACCAGCTCAGATCCGGGGAGAGGCTGGTTCTGTGCGCTCACAGGACACAGTCTTCCTCAGGATTGCTGGCAGTGAAGCCCCAGCTGCTGGATGCTGTCCTGGGACCTGAGAACAGAGTGAGTTCCCTCAGCAGAGGCCCTCAGAGCGGGCCTGGGGGCTGCCTGGCCTGAAGGGGAGCACTCACAATCTGCTAATTGTCACCCACATCTGTCTCTGAACGCTCCTGCGCAGCGTGGTGCCTCTGGAGCAGGTGCACATTCTGTCTAGAGCAGGCACATGCAAATAGAGTGCTGGAGAGGATGCCTGCAGTGAACAAAAGTACTGCTGCCTGGATGGCTCCTCCTGCAGCAGAGCAGCACAGACGCCTTGCTTTCCCTGAGGGAAGCCAGCTCCGGGCTGTGGGACAGCGGGAGCGTCACCAGAGGCAGCACACATGGATATAACTGCAGGCCTTCCCGGGAGGGGCGAGAGTTAGAAGGCAAGTGAGTTTTTCTCCTTTAACAAGTTCACATTCACCTACAGGGGTTTTTAACTCCTGCTTGTTCACTAAGAAAATACAAAGATGAAATTATGCTGCTCACATCAACCTGCAGGTTGGTGTCTGAGTCCCCCTCAACAGAGCTGCCCTGCTGAACACACTGGAGTGGAAGTGATGGGCTGGGAGATCAGATTTGTTCTGGATGGGGCTAGAGCTGCTCACTACAGGCAGCTTAGTTCAAATTCCACTGTCATTCTGGGGGGTCTCTTCAGACATAAATTGTCCTTTCTTTCTGCATTTATAGACACAGAATCATTTCCAAAGCTCTAAATGAATACTGATCCTCTAAAGGAGCAAAAGGGAAAAATAATTATATTTGCCTTCTTTCTGTAAACATTTCTTAACTAGAAATGCTTAAAAGCTCTACAAAGTGAATGCCCAAATGTCACAGGCAAAACTAAATGCAATTGTTTTGTTCTCATTTTAATATAGTGAATCAGAATAACATTAACAGCCTGCTCTCATTCCAAAACAGATTTGTGATGGATCAGCATTAGAGTCAAGTAGACATTTCCCAGTAAAGCAGTTCTGCAGCTGAAAAAGGTTTCAATGAGTGTAAGATTTTCAAAGAAATAAATGTATTTTGACTATGTGTTGTGATTTGGATTTGCTTTTTAATAAAATTTAGAGTTCTGATAAAATTAACTTTTTAAATTCCATTTCAAACTTAGTGTTCATTTAAAAAAATTTAATAACAAAATTTGCTAGAAATCAAATGAATAGCTTTGATTAAAATGTATTAACTGTTGTGACCCCCTGCTATTTTGAACTGTTACTGCATTAGGAGCCCCGTGAAGATTGAACATAAAAAAAGACATTTTGGCGTCTTGCACAAAAAAGAGTCACGTGTGGATGCAATCGAGGAGACAGCATTAGGCAGATGATATTAGCTAAAAGTGGTAGTGCTTTGGTCTTTCTTCAGCAAATACTTCAGACAGCTAATCAAACACTCAAATTTAAGCAAGTGCTTAGGTGCTTTGTTGAGGAGAGTGATTCGAGCACATTCTGAAGGTTAATCATGCACTTCACAGGCTTTGCTGAATTTATTCGTGTGGGTCTGATCCAAAGCCCTTGAAGTCAGTGGGATTTTTTTCTGAGTGAATTTGTGTATCAGACTTTAGAAGAGGCAGCTAATTTTTTTCTCTTCAGAAATCTTTTTCTCTGTAAATAATATTTTAAAACAGTCTAGGGTGAGTTATTAGTACAGTACGAAACATTAGCATAGCAGTTATTATATTTAAAAAGGAAAACAGTATCATTCCTCCATATTTTTCATGTTAGGCATCTCTTGGTTTTCTTTTAATTAAAATTATCTGCACTTAGAATGTCCATAGAGGATAGGGAGCAATAGAGTCAAAATGATAAGTTATGGAATGTAAATTTTAATTAAAAAAATCACTCTGTTGACAAAACCCACAAAGTAATTATGTAACAAAATCTATGTGCTATTTTACCAGCCTGGAGGGGTTGGCTCCCTACGGGCCCCACACAGAAATCATCACATGGCCCTTCCTCAAAGCAGTGAAGGCTGTTTCTGCAGGACAGGAGAGGGGGAATAAGAGTGGCTGCTCCTGGGTGTCAGTGGTGCTCGTGTCAGCGCCAGTGGATCATGCACCAGCAATCCAGAGGGGCTGGGTTTCTGTTTATGGGGCCAGAAAGGTTTGTGTGCCCCATTAATGAGTGACAGTGACACCAGCAGCAGAAGGGCCACGTGAGGAAGAGCAATGGCTGGAGTTATGGAAATGAGAAAGTCAGCTTGGGCTGCAAAGGACCCTGACAGCAACACCTCATCATCAGGGTCCTTGCTACCACATCACTTCTCTGACAGATGTGACAGCTCCTCCTGGTTACCAGGTGAGTACAGGCACTTCACTGTAAGTACCTGTCACAGCAAACACACCTGGTCCACAGGTCAGGGCCACACCAGAGCCACGAGTGCTTCTCAAGCCGTCGGTCCTGGTAAGTTCTAGTGTGGAAAGAACATGGGAACCTTACCAATACTAAGTGTTTTACACACTTCAGGATGCCACAGGAAAAGCCACTTCAGTGCAATTCTGATCCCTTGACTCCCTGTCCAGCCCATTCCCTCACAGTTGAGGCATGTGAGGACGTGCTCTCAGCTGCCTCTGGAGAATCCACTACAGACCAGTCTGAAATGCTCTAAGAGAAGGGAGAAACAGACCACAGGTTGTATTATATGTTCCTATCTGATTCTGCCTCACTGGCAGATAAGCTACAGTCACAGCTACATTTCAGTGAACTTGTTGTGGTGGGAAGGAGAAATTATTTCAGCATCAGAAAATCCGGAACTGCTCCACAGATACTAATTCAAACCTGTCTCCTGCCCAGATGAATGCTTAGGAGAAATAAAAGCAAGCTCTGAGCTTGCAGGTAATCACATTACACATCACCAGAAAGATGTTGCTTGCTTAGATTTCATTCAAACACACCAGCTGCATTCTCAAGATTTATGGAACTGCAGAAATCTCCACGGATTACCCCCCCACCTCTTAGCCCTCTGGTTTAAATATAACACAGTAAGTTAAGCTGAGAAACTGGGAAGGCAATTTACTTCACTAATATTAAACCAAAGGAAAAAAAAAATCAATTTTTTGTACCCTAGAAGGAAAAAGAAAATCAAACTGTTCTTCTGTCTTAAATACTAACTGAAACCATCCCTTCCAGATAGAAACTATCAGTAAGATAAGCTTAAGTTTCTCATCTGCCTTTGGCAAAACAGAATAACTGTCATTCCGAGGGATCCTGGCAGAAAGGACAAAATGCAGAAGCACAAAGACATTATAGGAAAAGTTCAACGCGTCAGACTGTTTTATTGAATAAGTAAAGCCCATAAAAAGAAATCTCTGCAAGGAAAAAGGTAGCCAGTTATGAGGAAGAAAACTTAATTAGGGAAGAAAACTTCTTAGGGAAGTTCCTGCTGATTCCCCCATAAGGGGTTGGCCTCACAAGGCATCCAATCCCCCTAGGAGTGGAGCAAAGGGTTACCAGAAAAAATCCAACTGCTTTATCGGGCTTTACTGTAAATCCAAGGGAGCACAAGGCATCCCGGCCTCAGGATACTTCTGGAGTCACTACAGAGCCACAACCCGGAAAGGTCGCTCATTTATCAAGAAATCAAAAACCAGCACCATAAATTACCTCTTGCTTCTATCTGCTAAGTGAAATTTAGTTGTGACTAGACACAACATTACTTAACCATCAGATAAGCCAAAGTGCCCCAAAGGCCTTGGGTACATTATACACTTGCCGTTGCCATGGAAATAATGATCCTGATTTAAGCAGTGATAGGCAGCAACCTGTCACGGTGCCATCTCCAGCATCCCAGGGGAACTGTGGCAATGAATGCTAGGCTGAAATGCCTCATTGCCATTCCTGTGAATTCTCTGTCTCCAGGAAGACTTTGCTGATGCAGTCGTGACTCCACAGTTATGTTTTCTGATGCCTTTTGTACTATCATTCCATTTACTGGGGAATTTACTATCACTGGTGACTGGAAAACCAAACTTACATTATACACCTTATAAAACCTGTAGCTGTTGGTCTGGGAGGTGCAGCCACAGAACAGACCTGCTTGGAACAGGGATGGCTGATTCCTGCTTTGTAGGGCAAGACACTGCTCAAAACAGTGACCATATAGCCCAGAGAAGACTCCACAGTTCAACCAAACTGGAAACAGAGTGACAATACTTCTGTTTGTCATGTTTTCACGTGCTCATTTTTCATAGGCCATACTCTAACCCTGCTGCATTCAAATGTGAAACTGTGAGCATGTGGGCTTTGCCACAGAATAAAGTGCAACTTCACCAACTCTCAAAGGTTTCCTTACTCTAAAGACAGTATGAGTTGTAGGCAAGCCCTATTTATGAATACATTGTTGCCACTTCTAGTAAATATTGTCATATTTATTATTTTTATATTGTCACATCCTCGATCCATGCCAGAATCATGAATTGCTCCCCAGTTATTTCTGCCATAAAACACTGCACCTTGTGCAAGGCTCACCACAGGAACTGTTTACCACACCATGCAGAGTCAAAAACCTCCCATGAGGAGTCACCACCATTCACTGACAGCCCAGCATCTGTGCTACAGGGGCTGTTCTTCCTTCCCAAGCACATGGAATGCTACATGGAAAACAGCCAGGCCTCACCAGCTGAAGGTATAAGTTCCTATTATATCCCTAATAACAGCCTCATTTCTAACTCATTGGAAAATGAGTAAACCACTGTATGAATGGTTATGCTTTTCAGCCCATTTGATTTCTCCCTTTCACTGGACTCTGTTCATCAGTCCTGCTGATGCTACTGTGGCTGAAACCACACCAGCACTTTCCACGTATTCATTATATAACACCAGGCCAGATTCTCAGCTAGTGAAAAATCTGCCTTTGCAGTTCTGCTGCATTCTATTTTACAGAAGATGGCTGCAGTGATAGAGGAAAGGCCAGACACTCCAGCAGCCTTTCTGCAGGCTCAGAACACTGATAGGAGCATTGGGCTATCTGACACTGGCAGCTTTCCCTTCCTTGCCCCAGAGGTACCCGGCAACTCCCAGGATGTGCCGTTCATTTGGAGCTGTGGCTTTCCTGTGTCCCAGCAGCTCTGCCTGCCCTTCCCTCAGCCAGCTCCCTGTCTGTGATGGGAAGCCACATTCCACCACCTAAGCAAAATTTTCCTTACAACCTTCAGGGGCTTTCAAAAAGAAGTTTGATGTTCCAATTCAGTGTTAAGCCAACTGGCTACTTCCTCTATCTTTATTCACTGGATGTTTTTTGATAGAAATCCTCAACTGCTGTAAAACTGCAGAGCATCCTGGGCTTCAATGGAACTTTGTCATTTTGTATCCACTGAAGATTTGACCTGTCTGGAAAGGATAAATTTTAAACCATCTTAAGGAAAAAAAAAAAAAAAGGAAGTGACTGATGAAGTATTTCTCCCTTTCTCCAACCTCATGCACTCTGGAGGAAAACCTCAAACACAGAATTATAGCACACTGTTCAAATATCTATCTGTCCAGCAATTCAACAGCCTGTAAAATTAGCAGGGCTTGTTCGGAAAGCAAACAGAAGAAAACAGCACAATTCCAGTCAGGTTTTCCCACCACTCCAGTACTTTCCAGTTAACATCCAATCTGCTGTTTACATGCACAGAAGACAGAAGTTCATTTCATGTGCTTGAATCAAATAATAGCCTCAATGGCAGAGTACAACGGTATTTGATTCCACGGCTTTCATCTTCAGTAGTTTATTGTCCCCTCTGCCAAGAACATGATTTGGCTCAACCCGCTTACTAGGGGAAAAAAACCCACCCACCTGCTGGTGTGTCCAACAGCAAACACTATTTCCTCTTGATATCAGGGATGCCTGAACTCATGTTTGTTTGTTTGTTTGTTTTAATTTTTAATCATAATAAAAATTGCCTTCATTTTTCAGTCAACCTTTCTCTGGTGTATGCACAAAATTTGGATTCACCTTCTTTCTTTGCACTCTTGTGGCATCTTTCCAAAACACACAGGGTTTAGGGGCTTGCACTCACATACTGACTTGCAGCAGAATCCCAGGGAAAGAACAGTGCAATATTGTTCCAACCTGAGTGCACCCAGGGAACTTAAACAGCAAAGTAAAACATCACTATTTACTTTCTAATCCACTGCTCTTCCCACCCCTGGCAAGGGAAGATGCTTGGCCCACAGAACAGTTTGGGATGGAAGGGATCTTATGGGTGATCGAGTCACGCCCCTCTGACATGGGCAGGGACACCTTCCACAAGACCAGGTTGCTCCAAGCCCCATCCAGCCGGTCCCAGATCCTTAAGGACAGAGCCTGCTTTCCCCAGAATGCTGTTCCAGCTGCTCTGGCCTATGAGTTAGAGGAGGAAGCACCCTGGATGTCTGCAGGGGATGCAGAACATCCATCATGCAGAGACAGAAGGAGGACAAGATTACCGTTTTTTCCCTTCTACTGCAAATAGGCCCACTAAAATCAAAGGGGATAGCCCCAAACTAAGCTACCAGTTGCAAAACATACAGAACCCAACTTTAAGTAATTTTATTTCATGTTTTGCAATCCAGGTGTCATTTTGATGATGGCTGCCATGCACTGCAAGTCACTTATTTCAGTGGAGCATATTCTCTTTGCAAAAGGCACGCTGCTGCTTTTTATCTGACTTGGCACTTTCCTCTTCCTCCCCTGTGCCTTTTTCTGCATGGTGACAGGTAGTTCAGACGAAAGGGGCTCTGGGATTTCTGCCCAGATGGTGGTTTTATGCCCCATCTCTACACCAAGCAGCCGTGGTCTGCACTGCTCTTTCTGGGCCAGCCTTATGTTCCTTCCCCACAGTGTCAGACATCCCTTCCCTGCTCCATAGAGGATGATGTCCCCTCTGGCCAGGGGCTGTGAACCATCACACTCATAAGGGCAGTAGAACAGAAAAGAGAGCAAAACATGCCTTAGAGGTGCAGCTGTTTGATCATGGAAACTGCCCACAGGAGCAGGAGAATCTGGCCTGCCACATTCCAGGAGCAGCTTCCTCAGACACGGTCATTCCTTCACAAGTAGAATATGCACCCTTTTCTTATTACAACCACCTTTGAACTTAATTAAAACCCTCAATTATCAGCTTTTGAGAAAATAGTCAAATGAATTTGAATGCTAAACTAGAACAAGCACACAAGGTATGCAACCTTAGATGCTCCAGTCACTAATGTCCCAAACTAGTACAACCTTTCCACCAGACCGCAGACTTTGAAGAAGGCTTTTAATATCTCTTAACTCTCTGTTCCAAAAGATGACGGCACACTCCAGTTTAACCCTTCAAAGAGTCAGTGCTCTAGGCTGCTACTCCCCCTAGCACAGCACATTATGAGGGTGAGAGCCCATTCTCTGCACAGACATACCGGGCACTGCCTGCAGGAAACTGTTCCTTTTAATGAGATTTCTCAGCACTGCAAAGACCAAGCCACAAAAAAAACATTCAGCATCCCATCTGTCCAGTGTCACACAATCTCACATGGAGGCAAAAATTCATCAAGAGCTCTGGGGAAGAAGGCGGCATTACCTTGAAAAGCTGGGAGCTCTACTGCAGTACCCTGGGCTTCTGTGGCTTTAAACCCACCACTGGACAACTATAAACTTGTTTTTTGCTGTTTACACAGGATATAAATCTTGAAGTAAGACAGTTTAAAACAGCATTTAAGACTGGTGTTAGGAGGCGAATAAAATGTACCACTTAAAGGTATGAAAGAATGAAGCACTTATTTTCTGACTGAGTAATTTATAATAATTAAGATAATTTTCACCTTTTGTCAGGGTGAAAATATTACATGATTTAGAACATTTTGAAAGAGAATAAAGTTTGTGAGCTCCCTCATAAATAAATGTAAGGTAGAAATTTGATTTCATTTTTATTACTTTCTAGTTATTTAATAACAAAATGTAATGCAATTATTTGGTTTAAGTCACTGACTCAGACACTCCAGGTTACAAGAGAGAGACCAAGTGAAAAACTCAGCATTGACAGTATAATCACTGGATTCTTTCCTGAAAGGAAAACATTTGTGGAGTATCTGAGTGTTTCAATTTGTCATGCAAGTTCAAGGACTGTCACTGTGAGACACTGTACTTCTGAGCCTCTGGTGTGCACAGTGATGAGATGGTTTAAGAGTTGATATAAAACGTGTTTTAATTCTATGAACCCTGGCAGCCTCTTGAATTATTAATATGATGTCATTTACTTACCACAATCGAGTTTGACAATTCCAGATTTAGTATCACACATAAACCACCCTTCCTGATACAATATTAACACCCTGGCTTTGCGACACTTCTAAGAACTCCAGATGTAATAAATATGCTTCCCATTTGGATTCGCAGAGCAGGAGGAGTTGCTACAGCCCCGTGGTATTCCACTTCTGGATAGTTTACTGAAAAGCATGCACACATTTAAAAAAATCAACCATCTCAGTTGAGAAAAGCCTGGCAGTGATTGCAACTTGCACCATTTCCTGATCTGCAAGAGCATTTCTTTGTTCTGATTTTTCACAAACCCAGTACTTGTGAAGCTCTGATCTGTACTGTCTGGGTTGCAGCTGTTCAGCCACTGTCTCCAGGTGATTTGGACAGAGCTCCAGCCCTGGACCTCCTTGGGTCAAATTAACAAAAATCACACAATCTCAATAATTTCTTTAGTGAGGGCAATGTGATGAAACCGATATTCCTCTGACACACAGCAGGTGAGAAAAAGGCCAGTGGAAGGAATCTAGCCCTGACTTTAAACTCTGATTGCAGTCTCAAACATAGCATGCGCCTGGGAAAAAGAACTCTCATCAGCCATCAGATTTAATGCTCAGCCTAACATAGAATTGAAAAGAATGTGTTAACAGAATGTCAAGCTTGCTGCTGCCTTGGAAAAAAAAAAGTTCTCTGCTGTTCCTGTGCTAAAAATGGTTTCACTGTTATGGGTGAAGCACTCAGTATTTCCAGCACTGCTGCAGGTTTAAAAAAAACTCAGACATTCTTCGTCTAGGAGGGCTTAGCTGGGACCAGCAAACAGATAGACCATTTGTAAATCTGGGCTCCAATTCAAATATAGCAAACACACACATACTAAATTTAAATATATTTTTAAAGTGCAGTTCTGAAGTGCTTTTACTCTCATATAACAGTAGGAATAAGGAAGGCCATTCCCCCATCCTTGGCTTTAAATGATTTATTAAATGCAAGCACAACTTCATCACCATCACCATCAAATTGTCTGGGTTAGAAGGAACATCAAAACTCATCCAGTCACATCCCCTGCCATGGGCAGGGACACCTCCTTTATCCCAGGTTGCTCCAACCCCGTCCAACCTGGCCTTGGACACTTCCAGGGATGGGGCGGCTGCAGCTTGTCTGGGCAACCTGTGCCAGGGCCTCCCCACCCTCCCAGGGAAGGATTTCTTCTCAATATCTAATCTAAACCTCCTGTCCTTCAGTTTAAAGCCATTCCCCCCTGTCCTGTCACTGCATCCCCTTGAAGCCCCTCTCCAGCTCTCCTGTAGGCATCTGCTGCCTTATCAGTTCTCTTGGACTTAAAGATCAACATCATCTAAGAAAGTATTTCAGAATTTCTGTACAGACAGGAACAACAACCACTAAAAATCCTAAATTAATTTTGCAGAGAGAACACATGGTTCATAAACATCTCAGCTTAAAAGCTACATCACGTGTAGTCGCATATGTTGGGTAATAATTAGAACCCAATTAAGCAGGGCACCAAAGGAATCTCTCTAATTTTATTTATGATATTAACTTGGGAGATTTTTTTTCCCCAGCTGTGTAAGAGACATTAAGGCTATTTATCATCCTGGTACCAATAGGATAGTTTTCTAAAGGGACATATGGAACTAAACTGAGCTTGTATTTTCTAGGTATGACTTTTAAAAACCAGTCTATTCAGATTTGTTTTCATTTCTATCAAAGTTTTTCAGTCATCAAATCCATCACTGCTTTCCTGAATGAGCTAAAAATCTAAATTCACCCAGAGTGGGAAGCACTATTTAATTCACAAGCAGCACAGGCATGTAACAATACCAAGATCCAAAAAGAGCATAAGTACAAGAATGAGTCCTGAATCCCTACTAGATTTTCTTTCTTCTTTCATTTTCTTTCTTTTGAAATTAGCTCTTTCATTTGTCTTTTCTGTTCCAAACAGATGGAATTTGACATTGAGTTCTTTTGAAGACACTTTTCTGGTCTCAGGCTTAGAACATCTAGCTCAGTGTATTTACTAGAGTGACAAATAAGACTTAAAACATGCATGAAGCTTATACTTTCAAACCCAAACATTTGGAGGGATCTGCAACAAAACTGTTCTAAATCAATTGAAATATTTTCTCAGCAACAGAGGTTTGGCCTAAAGAACAGAAATAAATTATTCAAGTTCAACTTGGAAATGGTGACTAGAGGATAATAAGCAGGAGTTTTGGTGAATCAGAAACTGGCCTTATGTATTATCACTGCCCTCAATATATATTTCAATTACCTTTCTCTTCTTTAGCTTCTCTGTCACTATGTCAAAAATCAAGAATCCATTTTTGGCAGAACATACCTTAAAAATCCTAGAATTCAATTAAAACTCTTAGAACTCAAATCAGTTCAGATCTGCAGGTAACAGTGACAGGTCAGTGCAGTGATACCCACATCAGCACTAGTTCTGCTGCTGAGCTGATGTGCTGAAAAGCTTTGCCCCATTCTCTAACACTACAGGGGCTGAAAGAGCAGCACTGTTTCACATTTAAGTGTGTAGCACATGACAGCCAGTCCAAAGTAGTTAAGTTCACACTTCAAAAATTCCCTCACAGAGCTCTCACTGCATTTCTTAAGTTCTACTTACTGTTCTTCCAGTAGCATGCAGCTTAAAGAGAAATCCTTTTCAGGTCTGAAGGCTGCAGCCTTACTGCTTCATTCCTTGAGCAGATGCACCAAGGTGTTACCTTCCAAGCAGTCCATATTTAAGAGAACACTGAAGTTTCTACGAGATTTAAATGCACACTTTTGTTAAGACACATGTCACACACATGACACTGAACCAAATCATGTTATTATGTTGCATTACTTTCTATGATGATTCAACCCCTTGATGGCCATCAATTTTTATTTAATATGCCAATGGGTGCACAGTAAACAAGCAGAATGAAGCTGAAAGATATGTCAAAGGAAAGGAAACATTATAAACAAGGAACGAACGCGGATGTGCCTTTGGACACAGAGATCTCTGTGGCACTACTTACAGTTGGGAACTAAAGACAGAAACACAAATAAGGTTGTGCTTTTCAGCATCTCCATCAGATGCCTGAGTACATGGGTCTTTAGCACAAACATTTCTAAAGGTTAGAGTTATTTGGAACACATAGAGAAGGCATAGGAAAAGCTGATACTTTTTTGCAACCCACAGACTTGCAAAACCCACTGCTGATTTTAGGAACTGAAGTATATACATACATTTCTTCCAAATGACTATTTTTAAGTCAAACCTTTTCAGGACATGATATAAGTCCCTGAAACCAGAGGTTTATAATGAAAACACCATCAAGCTCTTAACTAAAGCAGTGTGATTGGTGCAGTTACAAGGAAAAAAATTTATCTACTCTATATCTTTCTCAGCATGAAACAGCCATCTCTCAGCAAATCCATGTAGAAAGGGTTGTAAAAATAAATTCTGTGAAAAAGATTCCAAAGGGTGGAGTGAAGAATAAGATAAGATGGATTCCTGTAGGAAAGATCATAGATTTTGTAGGCAAGATCAAAGGGATGAAGGGCTTACCTCTATCTGTGCAATAGATGTATTGCCTGTGCTTCCTGCTCTTGGATGCAACAGTAGCACCACAGTGAGCAGCTTTGTTCTGCATCACCTGAGAATGAATCAAAAGCAAAGATGCTTTGAAGGAGCTGTGCAAGTTAAAAGGTGCTGTACAGGGTACACAAAGCAAAGGCACAAGGGCCATACGAAGGGCTGGGCCCTGGCTTTCCCTGCCTTCCCTCCAAGTCTGTCCTGAGGAGATGCTCAGTGAGGCCTCCGTGCTGTATGTTTATAGAGGTGCAGGTGAACAGGGAAGGATGAGATCCCTGCTCTGATGTGGAGGACAGTCACATCCTTTGGCTGCTTTAATGTTCTGAAGAGCAGCCCAGTGCCCTCATCCTGCCACGCACATTCCACGAGCACAGCCGTGTCTCAGGCGGGCCTGCTGGTTCACCGCCATCACTGAGCTGCCCTCAGCCGATTCTCAGTGGCAAACACCAAAGCTGTGTTACAAATCCTTTACTGCTTCCACACTAATGGTCTACTACCAACTCTGTGGCCCTTTCTCCAGGCTGTGGGTGATGTAGCTTGTTTCTTTATTAAGGAAGCTGTGAGAGCGGTTTGCAGAGGACACAAGGTAAAGCAGGCACCCTGTCCCGTTTGTTTCCTCTCCTCTGTGCTGGCATTTATTTCAGAAGCACTGTTCAGCTCACTACCAGATTTTGCAATCTAGCCCTGAGACAGCTGAAAAGGTCAATTAGAAGAAGACATCCTACAATCAAATTCCATTCCACAAAATCACTCCACAAACAGATGAAAGAGGATAATCATTATTATAAATTGTGCATTCTGCTAGGCTTGAGGCTTTGCCAAAAGATTTGTGTAGGAAGAGCTGCAGAGGTACCAGAAGGCAACGTGCTGCTTGGAACATGAATTCCCTCTTGCCCTTCCTGTTTGGTGGACAAGTGCCTGTTTGCTATGGCATGCAGCTCAAAAACCCTGTGAGAGGAAATCTCTGCTCTGCTGGAGCACTCAGTCCTGCAGCAACCACCTCTAACTGCTGAGATTATCCACATCAGCTGAGTCACTGCAATACCAGCTCGAGGACATCTGATCCATCAGCAGTTTTGAGACAGGATGTTCTTTCAAGCAGTGTAACCACCTACTTGTAGCTTCCACTGCAGACATTTTCTTTTTTAAGCACCTCTTAAGGCCCAGCATGCACAACTCTTCCACTTATGAGTGGAAAACTAAAATCAAAACTGGCAATCCTTCAGACTTTTGTACCTGGTACCTCCTGATAACTAGCCTGAGTTCATTTGTATTTGTATTCATAAAATAAAACAACATGAGAAGGACAGAGTGTAACACAATTCAAAAAGGTCTGGAGAAAGAAGAGCGATCAGAAAGAAATGGAAACCTCAGAGCAGTGTGAGAGTCTGCCCAAGCCAACTGTGAGGGTCAGTACATGGTGTGCGAGCCCAAGGCCCCTCCACTCAGGAAACAGCTCTTGCTAAGTCAGAGCATCAACAAACAGGGCAATGGTTTTTTTCTAGACTGATACTTCTGCACCCAAGGAGAGTAAACACAGAGCAGAGATGCACACCTCAAAGGGGGTGTAGCTAAGCAGCCCAAGCCACACCGCTGTCATTGCTGTAGGAAAGGCGAGGGATCAGGCCCCAAGGGAAGCCCTGTCCTGTGAAGTGGCCTTTGTGAGAATAGGTCTGACCTCTGGCAGATCCATGGGGAAAGGTCTCTGGTAGATCCAAAATCCTCAGACAGGAGACAGAAGAGATTATCTGCATTAAAAATAGTCTCAAAGTTACACTGGTATTCATTTAATTGTGGCTTGGGTATTTTTTTTTTTTTTAAGAAAAAAATGATGGGCTGTATTTTGTCCTGAGATAAATTGTATGTGATATGATTTTCATCAATTATGTTAATTAAAAGTTCGTATAATCAGAGAATAAGGTACTTCTGGCTGCATTTGCACTTCATAAATAGTTGGCAATTTGCTAAACTATGAAAACTGCTTTCTTTCATTTCCTTACCTTTTTATTCACCAAGAAATCAGTTATGTATTAAAATTACAAAAATAATGGTACAGTTAAAACAGGATTTATTACACTGCCCTACAAAATATGTCCAAGAAGTTTTCAGAAGCCACTAATCCAACCAGCAACCAATCCTGTATATATCTGAACACATACTTCCATCTTACCAGCTCCAATCCAAGTCAACAGATGAGCTTCCATTAAAGAGAAACATGTGGACAAGTGCTCCTGGGAATGGAGCAAAAGTTTCCTAGGCAAAAACCCCCTTTAATCTACAGCTGGAATGTATACAATATATCCTTACTCCAGGGCAAACCTAAATCCAACTAATGCTTAGACTTCATGATTTTAGAGGTCTTTTCCAACCTAAATGATTCTATGATTCCACCTTTGTAAATCCTGTCACCTTCCTGAACCTGAAGGAAGACAAGCAACCCTTGCTTCCATAACTATTTCTATTCATTATTGTCTGCAGTTACTTCTCCATTTTCCTGCAGATTAGCCCATTATTCCTCTTTTAACCCAAGAATTCCAGACAACCCCTGCACTCGCCCAGGCCGGGGAGGAGAGGACAGTGAAGCAGATGCGATGATCACACATCAGGTGGTGGTTTTCTTTTCCCTCGCTGTGCCTGCTCTGTCTCCTTTAGCAGGATGCTGAAGAACTGTGACAGTCAGCCTTTGTTTTTTGGGCCACCTGTTGCTTCTTTGATGGCCCAAACCCTAGCACAGAAGTGCTAATATTTTCTCCCCTTTACCTGGCCAAGTGCTGAAATACAGCAAGAAAAATATCAGAGAAACTGGAAATCTGTTTTCCTCCCATGCTTTCTGTGGAGTGCCTATGGATGGTAAAGCTTAAAAATCTAAGAAAATTTTATCAGGATTTTTCACAGAGTCATAAAGATTTTGTAGTTTGAAGGACTGAGGGTCTATTTGACAGCTGGTCAACTTAGCTGATGTTATTAAACTATGCAGCAAAAACATAAATACTGGGAATTTTTTTTGCCACAGCCAGAGTTTATTGTGATCGTGATTCATCATTTACAGTTTGGAGGAAAATAAAGCATAGTGTTCATTCAGACAATATCAAGACTGAAGCTGCTGAATTACTAGCAGGAACTGAATCAGAGTCATCAGGAACACTTTTTCTTTCCCAAAGACTTCCTCGCAGTGCAATGGAATAGCCATTCAGGTGTGAACTTTACAGTTTCTGGCTATTAACTTGCTCTCCTCCATACACACTTCAAGGAGCAGAAGGGAAGGAAATATTGCTGCAGAAAATGGCAGAGGTAAAAAGAAATGACACCACGTTTAAAGAGCGAGTGGATGAAGGAATGCAAGTGTATACAAACAAGGGGGAGGGAAGGAGGTCTAATCAGTTAAGTGTTAAGTTCATCACTGCAAAGCTACAGGGTTTTGGTTTTTTTCTTTGTTTTCCAGCAGCAGGGTTACTTAGTACCAAATACATGTGTAGCAGTATTCAAGTGCACTACTGCTTTGTGAGGGGGCTCCTGTTTACTGAGAAGAAAGACATGAATCTTTAGCTTTGCACAACACTTGTAGTAGTATATTTTTTTCACCTTATTGGTATAGGGCTCCAGTTTCTGATCTACTGGGGGCAGCTGCCTCCATCTCTCTCTCTCTCTCTAGATAATGGTATTTTTTTATAGACCAACACCCAACACAGCTGCACAGCCCTCAAGAAGCAAAACACTTCACAAACGGGGCTTGATCTTTAGCATTGACGAAGAAATAAAACATAACATCAAACAGAGTAATAAATATATTGACACAGTATGGAAAAACATCATTGCCCTTTATGGCCTACAACATCAATACAGGCACAAACTAAGAGTTCTCTCTCAGCTACAGCAAGAGACCTCGAGTGTGAGGCTGGATGATGCCTCACTCCTGCTCTCTTTCATGTACAACCACCTGCTTGCAGCTCACTCCTTGACCCTCCCAGCTCAGCGAACCCCCCATCTGTTTGTACCAGCACAGGGGAGCTTTGCTGAGCTCACACTCTCTGCATGCAGATAGCTCCAGGCACGCTCACCTCTTGCATGCATAATTTGAGACTTCCTTCTTAGTGCTTAGGACAGAAAGTGAGCCTACCCTTGGCTGCCACCTCGCAATGGCAACAGTGAGGCCTCCAATGGTCGGGGCAATGTTTGCCTTGGGCTTTTAACACATCCTTCCCTCCTGCTGTTGTTAAAATAAGCACTCAGTGCAGCCCAACACTTCTGAGCGAGTGACGGGAATAAGTTCCTCACAGAAGGCAATTTCAAACACGTTTAGATGTGTTTAAATAAAAATTAATTGAAAGCAGAGTAAAACAAATGCAAAGCAGTGTGCAGCAGAATCTCCAGTTCACTGGAGTTATCTTTGAGTAAGTGCTTGCACCCAAATTTCCTAGAGTAGAAAAATCTCCTTCAACAGTATTTCCTCCTGCTTCTCCTACCCGCTGTCCTTAAATATTTGTGGCTCTAGAAATTCTCCATCTCTTCAGAGGATGTATCCATTCAGCATCCATACTTTCTCCTCTCTCTTTCTATGCCAGAATATTGAAGCCATTCATAATTTTCCAATAGTAACACACACCAGGACACGAGAAAAGTTGAGTTGAAAGGGCATCATATCCTGCCTTTTGTGCTCCAACAGAAGCTCAGCCCTCTCACACCACCCCTAAACAGAGTGCCTAACCTGTCCCCAGTAATACCTGGTCAATTTGAGACCACATGATACATCACTGCTTAAACATATTTACCATTAACAACTGCTTTATCTTACAGCTCCTTTAACTTCTCCCCATATCTAATGAACACTGAAAATGACTTATTATTTGTTTTGTTTTGGTTTGGTTTGGTTTTTTTTTAAACAATCTTACTCATGTTTCTGTTAGGTTACCCCTTAATTTTTAAGCAAGACAAGTTCATTTATTCTGCTCTCATAGATCCTTATAGATTACTCTCATTCACAAATCCTATTAACCCTCTACCAAGTACCTTTAAAATCAGCCAGTAGTTCAGAAGAGCAAAAAATTTGAGAGTTCAGATACTTATATTTAGTTCTGAAACATAAGTGTTACATGACAACAACATGTACATGTGCACATATTAGAGGACATTGGGGCATCCAGACCCCAAGCTACTAAGCAAAATTTCCCTGTGTTATCTTCCTTCAGCTTCAGGAAGAAAATATTTCCATCCCAGACCTGTGCTGCCAGCATGGGATTCAGGCCTGCTCCCATCATTCACCCCATCACTCTGCATCCCAACAGCCTCGGACTATTTAGTGCTCTGCTCTGGCACTGAAGTACAAACCCTGCAGATCAGTTTACTTTTCTATTCCCAGTAAATGGCAACCTGGAAATGACCAGCCAATTCTTCTGAGTGCCAAGAAAACAGCTGCAGCAGGAAAACTGCTCAATTCCCCCTGTCCAGCTGAATGTGCAAGCAGCCTGCCCTGCTGGTGCCTGTGTGTTGTCTGGGAGGCTACGCTGTCTGCACCTTGAGGTTTGGGTGGCACTTGGCCTTCCCTGCCTTTTCTTATTTCTGCTCCTTCTGAGTCCACTGAGCTGTGCTAAGAGAACAGATGCCTTTGTGCAGCCACTGCTTTCACAAACACAGAGCATCTCATGGACAAGTTGAGCAGTTTTGTCTGTTCTTAACCCTACACTTCAGCTGGAAAAGCCATGGTCCTACCTACACACCTACACTTCACCCTTCATGAAACCTTGCTCTAAAATATGCTGAAAATCGAGTCCCTGGATGAACAGGAAGTGTCTGCTAGAAAATATTTCATTTAATAAATTAGATGGTTAACAGTAAGAAATCCATTGAAAAACAATCTAAAAAAATTCTTCTCTGGTCAGAGCAACACAAATGTAACAAAAACATGTCCACAGCCTCTTAAGACACCTATTTTGGCTGCTGAAGACCTGAAGAGAGAGGACTGCACAGCATTTGCAGCACTAAAACATGACATGAATAACATAACATCTGTCAAATATACACCAGAGAGATTTATGGAAATGGAATATACTTAAAACACAGGTATTTGGAGCAAAAGCAAACCTGTTTGGAACAGAGGAATATTTCATTAAAGTCCATGGAATTAGCTACTCTGGATAACCTACAAACAACATCGGTATCCAGCAAGGCCTCCCTGTGTATCCAGAAGATGTTGGGCAAGTTTTGCACTTCAGAAAGGTCACTGTGACATCTAATGCTACACATACAGGGCAGTCAGGAAAATTCACTGTATCAAAATTGAGGAGGAATCCAAGGTCTAGAAGAACTCAGCATACAGCTCCTGAAGGCTCCAGAGTACATAATTGCGTAATTTCCATAGAAAATAAAACTTCTACAGCAGTAGTTCAAACAAGCAAAGAAAGACTGCAGAAGAAAACTCTCATCTCACAATACTGGCATCCACCTCCTCATTTTGCAATCTCCGAAACAGCCACTACTAAGTCTTTTTCAGCATTTAATGTACAATGCCCAGGTCCAGTCCAGCAGCTTTATAAAATGCCAGTGTGCCTTTGGCATGGCCCTGGGGGAAGACAGACCCCAGTCTGTTTTCAAAGACCCCACTCCAAGCCGTGAATGTGTCAGGATTATACTCAGATGGGAGAGTTCACAGCAGCTGTGCCAGGCAGCCATGAAAGAACAGACCCTCAAGGTGCTCTAAAGGCATCAAAGGCAGAGAACAAGCTCATATTAAGACCTCACAGTTTTGTATCATTCTGTTTTCCTCATTCCTGCTGGGTGAAAGATCCACAGGTGCCTTTTAGAAGTCTCTTACATAATCTCACCTGTAATTCTCTGGACAGTTCGTTACCAGAGTCCTGAGGACACAGCCTGACAGACTGGTACAGAAGAAACTGCACTGAATCCTCCCCAAGCTGGCTATCTTAGCCGTCACTGAAAGCAGAGTGGAATTTGAAATCCATTTGCTTTTATAGATGAAAAAAGCATCAGCTTATTCCTACATTGCTTTTAATGCTGAAAATAGTCATCTCCTCTAGTTGATGAAAGCAGAGGAATTGGCAATCTCAGGGCCTGGCAGGCATTCTCTGACAAGTGCTTGTATCACAACTCAAGTTAGTGCTGGTATATAATCTATACGAATGGCCTTTGTGGCAATGATTAATTGGTGTGGCTCAGCTGGAAAGAGGGCACTTTGCTAAGTGCACTCAAAATGTTCCCTGATGAATTTAAACATAGGTGGCTAGTAATCCAAAATAGCAAAGCAAATCACATAGGAGAGGGGAATCACACGAAACTGTTTGGGATAAATAGAGTGGAGCCCAGAAGGAGAAAGAAGAGCAATGCACAAAGTCTCATCTCTGCTACAGGAGAGGTTTCCTGGGGTTGAATACACTGGGGGATGCTCTGCCCTGGTATTCATCCCTCAGCTGGGGCCTGCTGGCCAAATCCCACTTACTGGCCATGAACATGTCTCTCCTTTGAGCAGAGGGAATAACCCTAAACCCCCTTTAAAATTTCTGTGCTCACACAAAGGGATTTTCATGCCTCTCACACACTTGTGACCAGTCACAGAACTCCCCTTGTGTTTTAAGGCACGCCTTGCCCAGTGCGCTGTGGCAGGACAGCCCAGAGCTCTGTGCCTGCTCTGCAGTACTGACAAAACACCTCACACAGCTGCTGGAGTGTCAGCTTCCTGCCTCTGGGCAATTCTGGGATATTCATCTTCCATTAAGAACTAAAACTGGTGAAGAGCAGAAGCACACAGCACTGCCCATCAAGAGGCTCTCTCCAGCTACACTCCTTACAATATAAAAGAGAGAAAAAACTAAAAACAAACAGAAACCCCAACCAAACCCACCTCCCATGAGCATCAGAGCAGAGGTAACCCCTGACCCACAGATGATTTCCCAAAGTAAGACAAGGTTAGTAAATTCTAATGCCACATAAAATACCAAACCAGATTTCCCTTTCTGGTGTGTTATTCATTAGTGTGCAATCCTCTTGAGGAGCATGATTGATTTTTGCAAGTGTACATAACACCACCTTCCTTGAGATGCTATTGGAGGTACAGTTACTGAGCAGGATCAATTCCTGAAAGCACACCCATTATTATAACAACTCCTCATGCCTGGCTACTAAGGGGCTGGATGTTCTCCTGGGAAAGCATGTTGAATAACCATCTTACAAAACACAATGCAATGGAAATGTCATTTCACTCTCCCCTTCCCTCAGACAGCAACAGGGAATAAGAATTTTCTAAAATGATCCCAAAGTCCACCACTCTTGAATCTCCATCCATGTTCCAATTCCATGAATACTTTAGATTATACTTTTTTATTTTTCTTTTTTTTTAAGATGGCTAGAAAAAAAGATTTTTAAGAAAACATGATAGACAGCAGAACTCTTTCCGTTGCAAACAGCAGTGCAACATTTTCTCATTGTTTCAATTTGTGGCCTGTTAGGTTGTTACTGTCTTTCAGGATACATTCCAATAAAATGTTCTTAATCTCCCCAAATTGGCTAATTCTCCCCAGGAAGCAGGGAACTCTTACAATCTGCTGCCCTGAGCAAATAAGAAATGAAAGAGGTGATGGTAGGGAACAGTTGAGCTCTATTCTCTGGCATAATTTTCTCTTCTGAAGTATCTCTTGAAAATCAGCCCAGCTGCCTAAATACTTTGAAATACAATGTATTAGAAAAGTAAAACAATTTCATAAAAATATTTACAAATAAATAGAACAGTCAAAACTTGGTGGTTGGATCAGCAAAGAACGACGACCCAGAGAAGCTATGGCTGGTGTGGTATGTCACACTGTCACTCAAAGCAAGCACCTCGGAACCCCTGACTTCTGACAGCTCTGCCACTGCAAGAGGCAGAGAAGGTGTAACAGATGAGCAAAGCCATCTTGTACCATCTTGTACACGGCCAATCTGAAGTGGGTCACTGGCACGAGCCTTCCAGGGAGCAGCAAAGAGCTTGTTCTCCCACAGAACAGGGAAGGAATGGAAAGAAAGACTCCTTTCCTCCTTTTCCCCCAGAAAGGGTTCCCTACCTGCTGACAAGAATGCTGCTTCCAGTACCAATTCATGACTGTGAAACACGACAATTGTGCATCACGTTGGCACAAGGTGACTCACACCTGCTGAACTGATGTGACACACGGTGTGGTGGCACCAGGGCTTTGCATCATCCCCTCACTGAGGAGTTTCAGACAGAATGGGAGGCACCTCCACAAAGTTTTTAAAAGAAAAAAAAATGTTATGGCCCAAGTCTCCCCTTTAGAGGTTTTAGTAATTAACATCTAAAGCAGTAGGAAAGGGTTTTCTGACTTCCACCCCCCTGCCAGACACCTCCATGTGACAATACTCAATGCTGAAGTGCTTCTTGAAACCCTAGAAAACAAAAAAGGCCTTTGTAATTTGAGGGAGATCTGGCTTTTTTCCCATGGCAAGAATGAAGGATTGCCTTTTAGTTTTGAAGGTATTGACCCACAGGCATATCAATATCTCCTCAAGAGTACCAAGATTGTATTGAGTGAATAATTTCTGCATCAGACTGAAAACAGGCTCTGAAATTCAGAACACATTACTCCCAAATGTAACAGAGCTCAGATGCATCAAGCTTCTCCCAATTAAACCTTAGCAAACTCTAGACATAGCTGAAAACTGAGATGGTTTGGAATTACTGCTATTTTTGCCCCAATTATTTAAAATAGGCATTACCTCATAGTAGGAACGGATAAGAAGTTTTACTGTACAGCATTTCCCATCCAACTGTTCTTTTATAATGCAGTTGCATACAGTTTTTAGTGGTGATCTGGTCACAGCCCTCCCCTGCACTGATTGAAGGAGGGACAGAGGAAAGGAGAAGGAAGAAGGGGATAAAAAGCACTTTATAACAGTTTGATATAAGATCACAAGTACTAAGTAAGTGACATACAAACTTCAGGAGCTGGGCAGTATTGCAATGACAGTCTAGGAAACAGGAGTAGTCCAATTGTGCATTTAAAAAAAAAATAGTATGGGTGGATCTTTGGAATTTAGTATTTAGTCTTGTAAACAGAAGTCCTGTACAGGCATGAGAACTCAGGGAAAACTGGATCATATCTCCGCAAAAAGACACAAAAATGCTACATTTTTCAAAGCTGTCCTAAGATGATGATAAAATCTTTCATATTTTTGAGAAAATGCAGGAATTCCCCATGATTAATATGAAAAACTGACACTGTTCTCATACTGCATTGCACACTGAATGCTTTTTAGGAAGGTTTAGGGACTTTGGGGCTGCATTGGTAGAACATGGATCTAAGCTTCTAAAGATCTCCCCTTGCACTTGTACGATGGAATTACTGGAAAGCAGCGGGTGTCTCTGGGACCTTGTGCACTCCAGCAGGGCTCTCCCGCCGTCAGTGCCAGAGACACACCACGCTGCACAACCAAGTGCACAACTGTGACAAATGAGCAGTGCTGGAAGCCATTCCTGCTCGGACCTGACCCCCCTCCTGCAGCACAGGACTGTCCATGCCCACAGCGGGATCTGCTGAACTCGTGTCGGGTGAAATCCCGGACGATTCTTTTGTGAAACGTACACACAGATTCCTGGTTGGCTGAGCACTTATAACGTATCTTTCATATTTGGATTCTTAACCAGAGGCCTGGCTGCAGAACTGGTGTTTTGAGATTTGGGGTTATTTCTCATTACCTTACTCTGATGTGATTGGCAATAAATGAAATCCATTTCCCCAAGGCAGCCCTGTTTTCCCTGTGGCGGTAACTGGTGAGTGATCTCTCCCTGCCCTTGTCCTGATCCAGGAGCCTTTCATTACATTTTCTGTCCCCTGTCCAGCTGAGGAGGGGACTGATAGAGCAGCTTTGGTGGGTCCAGCCAGGGTCAGCCCACCAGGTGGTCCCAGCAGTCCTTTCCAACAAGAAATGCAGGAGGGTAGGACAGCACTGTACCTCAAGAGAGAAATCAGTGCATCCAAATTATGGCTGTCCTATCCTGCCTGACACGAGAATGTATGACTCAAATGGATTTGATCCAGAACACAGCTCCTCATCATTTCTAAATCCTAGCTAATGAATAACTAATGGAATCTGAATCCTGTTGTGGTATCTCATAATGTATTGTTTGTGTTGTCTGAAATACGGTGAATAGAATTATCTGTTTCTTCCCTGAGATTCTCACAAAAATGATGTTTCTCAAGAGGCTCTTTCAAAAGTCACATTTCCAATAATTCACAAAAGAAGATGAAGCTACAAGCTTTTTCCCTCAGATGGATTTCAGTGCTACTCCATGAGCGCAAAGCATGTATGAACAAATTCTGTCCGTGCTGATCCCCCTCCCTCACCTCACTACAATCAGGAGAAAGTGGGAGGGACACACATGCAATGGGATGGCAGACAAAGAACAAGAAACTACAGATGAAAACTAAGGAAAAAGACACTTCAGCTGAAATGTTCCCTGTTGCAATATGGTTCCCTGTTGCAATATGGTTCCCTGGCTGTGAGCACCCTCTGAGCACAACCATGAAACAGGGAGGTGGCACCACAGGGCCCAAAAGCTTTAGTCCATGTGATGATGGCAATCCATGCTTTCAGGCTAAGCACCACAGCCCTTTTTGCCAGACAGCAGTTGCCTGCCGTGCCTCCAAGCAACATGTTGTTTACAAGCATCCCCAGCAACTGGGTGATTGCTTGATTTCACATATTCTTTCTGCTAACTTCCGTCCTTGGGACAAAAGAACTGTCCGGGCACGTACAAACACCCCGGGATTACCATGGAATTGCTGAACTGTATCTCAGTGCCTTGGAAAACCCTTCCTAAGGAGCAACTTGGCTATTTTGTCCACCTCAAGAAGTGCATAAACATGATGCAGTGAGACAGAGTGGCAGCCAGGTTTCAGCAGTGACTGACACAAACCCAATTCTCCCATCAGCCACAACCTCTGCCTGCAGCTGCAGAGGAAAAAGGGCTGACTGGCACTGCTGAAAGGTTCTCATCTGTGGCACAGATGATTCCCATGCATTATTATACATACATAATCGTAACATAAATGTTCAAATAGCTGAAACACAAGCAAATAAATACAAATGTGGCCATAACAAAGGCACAACGTCTATTTCTGTTTATTTGGATTTGGCAAATTTCTGTAGGCATAATGATTTTAGAATCATAGGAACATACTGATTTTGCAGGATGTTTGCACAATAGTCCCCTGCAGACTCTCCTGCCGATCTCTGCAATTAGTAACAAGCCACTATTGCTAAATTTAGGACCAGGAGTTCATATTTCTGTGACATATTTTGTCAATAACCCAGAGAAGAGATGTATTTATAGCTGTGTATTTCAGGCAAAATCATAAATTAAAGCAAAACTGACAAAAAATGCAGACTAACACTTTATCAATAGAGAACACTGTCAGTTTTGAGCAGGGAACATAGAGACAGGTACAAAGAAAACCATCTTTATTTAGATATCTTGTAGCCACACTGCTTCAATCACAAGAAAAGCAGAATCTAAGTATTTGTCCTCAAAACATTTTTTGATGTTATATTCAGGTCCTAATCCACAAGTTTTCCAACCTGATGCAGGTTGGAGACTTTGCAGAAGACAAGGACATACTGTAAGTGAAGGAGTGACAGCGCTGAGCACAGGCACTGCCTTAGCTATTCCCATGCAGAAGCTCCCCTGGAAAAGGGCACGACTTGCTCTCACTCTGACCAGAGAGCAAAATCTGATACAGAACAGTGCCCTGCATTTGAAGGTTGGAGGAGAATATATTTTGACTTATTCAGTCAAATTGTGTGGAAGGGAATTTAGGACAAAAAGAGCTGCTGTGTGTGAACATCTATCTTCTACCACTAGCATTTAAAGATGAAGATTTCAGGAACTACACAAACCATAAATGGCCTGAAGTTCAAATAATCTGCTTCTAAAGTCTAGCTGTGCACTGTAACAGTTTGTCCATAAGCAGCATTTGTATTCAAGATTTTTTTCTTCTTCACAAAACAACATATTGACACAGGCTGCATTCCAGTTCTGATTTTATCTAATCTGGCAGTATGTTTGAAAAAATTCTGGGTTGTGCTTCTGAACCTTCTATTACTTCTGGTAATAAATCTCATTGTCCTTGTCTTTACTACAACGTCCACACGTGACAAATGAACACAGATTGTTCAGAGAGACTCGTCAGTCCTGAGCTTTCCCACCCACTCACCTCTCAGTCCCTAATTTGCTGCACACCTTGTAAAGAGCTGTTGTGGTTATATATATACAGCCCCATATAAGCCACTATGAAGAAAATTACCTCTACCCAAGTCCAACCTGCACAGACCTGCAGGCACCTACAAGTTCCTATGCCACAGGAATGCAGGTTCTATATTGCCTTTGCCACCCTGCTTTGCACACACTGAGTTCTCAGTGACTGCCATGGCAGTTGGGTGTGCATTTCTTTCCATTGCCTTGTTCTCCTCAGGATACACCATTCCATCAGCCTTGGATCATAGAATCATACTCATGGTCAAGAATGGTGAAATCTGGTGATGATATAAAGCTATCTGGGATATTGCAGATAAATGTGGCAAAAGGACGTTCCCAGACTGAACAAATAAGGAAAAAATATGCAGCAAACACAGGAACAGATACTCAGGGTCTGACTATGGATTTATCTGACCCTGTAAACTTTACCTTTTAGTGGCTAATAGCAAATTTTTACTTCTCTTTCCTTACAGAAAACCCCTTACAGAATGTTTATTTCCCTGCTACACACTCCAGGAACCAGCAGCTGAGGGATTTCTAGAAGCTCTATCTGGACCCTCAGGCTTCTTGTCACTGATGGAAGCTCTTATCCCTGAACCTGTCAGTTATTTTTCTGAATCCATTTCCAGTCTCCTCTATAGCCTCTGGCAACATTCCACAGCTATTACAGTGCAATGTACAACAAAATACCTCGTCTTGGCTTGTTTCAAACATATCATTGCATCAGAGGCACTTTCTGATTTCTGTACCCTAAGGAACAGTGTGTAATTTCCCCATTGCCCTTCTCCACAGCACTTGTGACAGTGGAGACCTCTGTCTTAACTTCTTCCCCACACTTCTTCAGCTGCCTCTGTCTGTAAACAGCCTCCCCTAAAACACACCCACATCCCACATTTCTGATGCTCTAACTCTCCTGTATCCAGACTTCTGTTGCTCACGTTGTAGAATGAACCAAACACTGCAGTTCTCCAAACCAGCACCTCAGCTCCTCTAATCTCCCAATATCAAACCACTCCTGAAGCTGAGAGGACAGAACCTGCTCTCAGACTGAGCTGCAGAGCAGCACTGACACTACATTTGGGGGCCCAATTCATTGTACAAAAGAGAGTGGGGGAAATCTGTTCCCTGCTTAGCTCCAAAGGAGAGAGGGGAAGATCTCCTAGGAGGGTCATACCACCCCACTGCAGAATGGTGTGATGCCAGAGGAGCTGTACTTCAATTCTACAGACCATCAGCGGCAATTCAAGGTCTATACAACTATAAAAATCCAAGGAAGGAAATTTCTTTTCCTCAGCAGTCCTAAGGTCAAGGTTCTACTTGTGAGTGAAGAGGCCAGAGACTCCAGAAGGCACCACTGCTCTTAAACACATAAGCTTAGGCTGTATCTGTTTTCCAAGACTACAAAGGGCTTATTAGACAAGATTGGATAAGGTTATTTTAGCACATTTAGGTTATTAAACTGGTGAAGATTAACTCACCTGCAGGCACTGGTCACTATTCAGATGACAGACAGTGGGAACAGTTGAGCTGCTGACCTCCACCAAAATGAAGTAGGATCACTTCCTCTTATTAGAATAACCTGGAAATCCTGGACCTGTGCAGCTCTATCAGTCAAAGGGAACTCACTGCAGGACCAAGGCTGGGTTCTGGTTATTACCTAGGAGAAAGAAGAAACATGGTATTTAGAGACAACCTTCCCTCTAAGCTGAGCATGAGTTGTCAGCAGCTCTGTCTAAGTTACGGTGCAGTTTCTTTAACAGATGGTCTGAAAGGCCTGTACAGATTCCTGTAAGGGAGGTTTGTAAGAGCAGATCAGAAATGGAGTCTCTGCATTCAAGCAAACCCCTCAGTGTCTCTGTCCCTCATCTCCCAGGGTCAGGTAGAGGTTACTCAAACATGGGCCTCTTACAGAGGAATGGAAGAAGGTTTCTTCCAGCTCCATGATTCTGCAACACATGGAAATCACAGACAACTAGAATGAGTGAACTCACTGCAAGACTGAATGACAGGTTCTGGCATTGTACTTAAAGAGTGTTGTTTGGGTGAGAATATTCTTCTTGAATAGTCAGTGTCTGATTCATTGCAAGTGTAAAAAGAATTAAACACCAATAATACTCAACCCAGTCTAGTCTGCAAGAAAAACTGTTATTTGCAGTGTGACTGAAAAGCCAGAATTTTTACTGCATCAGTGATTCCTGTGAGTTATGCAAAAATATAGAAATGCAAAATTAAGTACATAGTGCAGAAGTACTGAAGTGGTAAAGTAGTGCCTTAATAGTAATGTAAGACCATAAAAATGATTGTTCACATTCAATGGTAGAACTTTTAACATCACAATTAATTGCAGAAAAAAAGAAAAAGACAAAAAGAAAGATTTCACTTGGCATCTTAACCCAGCTTGGGTTGCAGCACTGATTTAAACAGAAGGCTGTCATGGCCAGCTACAATTTCATGGAAAACTGACCCAGCATTATTTCTTCAAAGCAAAGGAAATTACCAATGGCATCATACTCAAGTGAGACAGACATCATTTCTTCCCCCTCCCAAAATGCTCAGACAGCAACACGAGCTGCATGAAGTTTCAGATGCATCCATCATAAGACCATGGCATGTGAACTCTGTTTACATAAGTATACTAAAGAGTGCATGAGATTTGCATTAATGAATATAATTTTACAAATACAGTCAAATGTTAATATTTACAAGTGCAAAATGGCTCAACAAAAATTAGGTGCATCTGCAGAGCAGCTACTTCACTGAAGGATAAATAGTCAAATTAAAGGTGAAAATATGCACTGGATTGGACAAGTTAAGTTTTATGTTTTTAAAAGATTACGGTATAAAATCTAGGTTTGTTATTACAGTCACCTCAGTTTGGGATTCTGGTCTCTTTTATTTGTTTTTCTCTACAAATTTATTTATTTATGTAGCAATAAGAAGCTTTCAGAATATTGGTCTGAATCAAGGAATCCTAAAAGGTTTGAATTAAGGGGATTATAATATCAGCTCGGACCAAGACACTCTTGTTAAATGTCAGGACAGAAATAGCTTTATTGTCTAAACAAGTTTTTCTGAAAACATTAGCTCTGACCTCTCCTGAAGTCACCCAACTTCACTATAATAAAAATCAGCACTATTATCTTTATCTTTCCCATTTTGCATAGGGAGAGATTTTAAGGCAGCACAGGCAGCAATTCCAATTTCCTCTGCAGTGCAATGTCTCACACACCATGAGGTCAGCTGCTACATCTTTGGCACAAATATTTGGGAAAGCTTGTTACAGCATAGGAGAGACTGGTTGCTGCATTTACACCGGTGGGTAACAGCTCTAAAGAGAGATGCCTCCCAAACCATCCTGATCCCTAGGTGGTGCTATTGGCTGCAGGAACGAGGCAACCACAGCTCGTTACCAGGACACCCCGCACTTTGGGACGAACGGCGTTCCTTGGTTCAAAGTTGCAGAAGCTGAATGCAGATGTGAATGGTGCTGTTCCCTGTTTCATATGTTTCCTTGAACAGGAGGCCCACCTCACTTCCTGCAGGCTGTAAGAGTAGTGATTCCAGGGAAGTGGTACGGATGAAAGCAGGGTCAGGCGCTGTCAGTCTGCCAGGGCTAGTGAGGATCCTGCCAGGACAGCTCTACCAGCAAGGCCTCCTGGCAGAGCTCAGCAGTTTGTGCCCAGCGATCCTGGAGCTCAGCTGGTCAGCTGAAACAGGTGCTGTGTCCCACCCAAGGCCCGACCAGCAGCTCTGCCACCAGCTTGGGCATCTCACTGACCAGGCATCAAGTTCCACTGCACCCACAGATAATGCCCATCGGGATTTGGTCACTGCCATGATGTCTGGAGTGACTTCAGTCCCAGCACTGCAAGCCCTCTTGAGTTAGCTTGCACCTTTCCCACCAGATTTAGGTCAACACCATTTTACAAGTGGTTGAGGAAATGGCATGGAACTGAGGCACTGTAGGAACTGAGTTTCCTTCTGGCTCCTTCCAGACTTCAGAAGTGGTTTTGACCAACCCATAAAATCTCCCAGGATGGGATAAAAAGTCTAGAGAATTTGGAAGGAGTTCCTCTGTTAGCTTGAAATAAGTTTTATAGGAAACATTTTGGCTTCTGTTCTGTCCCCATAATGTGGGAATGTGCCTATGACTGCATAACAAAGGAAAAATGCCCAGTATTTTGAAGTCCTCGGGCATTGTGACAGTCAATAAATAGGTATACCTAAATGAAAAATAATATTAAACATTTATTGTGCTATTGTACTTTCTTCTGATCCTTTGCCTTTATAAAAAGGTAGCTGCATCTGGCTAATCACTTAGGCACTTGGCTCCCATAAATGTAGTATCTGAGCACCTCATTACAAAATCAACATTTCTTAAACTACTTTGCTGGGGATTTTTTGGGGCTTCTTAAACTGATTAGATTGACAGCATGGACTAGGAACTGTCTTAGTACAGACAGATGCACTGCACATATCTCTTCCAATACACTTCACATCAGATGCTCCGGGCACGATTTTCTTAAACAGAAAACGGCAACTGTGATGATCTGTCGACAAACTGGAGGTGATGCTGTGATAAACAACTGCCCTCTGCAGCCTGACTGCCAAGCTGGCAGTCCTGCTTTGAACTACAATCACATGGAAACTCTTTAACCCACTGAACTTTATAAAAAGGTGTGACAGCCCCCTGCTCTGGCCTTTGCTTAGGCAAGTAGCATGTCTTTATATATTGGTGTTTCCTAAAAATCTACCCTGACAATTTGAAAACCTCCTGAAGGTTCATCCTTGAGGATGAGAACCCCCCCCACTCTGTAAGCATGTTTGAATACTTCTGGTTCAGCTATAAATTTGTCATGAAATACAAAACTCGTGGTGAGATCTGCTTCAAAGTTTCTGAAGTAAAGGGTGCCAAACGTTAAGTTTATAAGAATGCCAATGAACTGAATTAGATGAGAAAGAGAAGGATTATCTTTGCAAGGTAGCAGGAGGGAGTCCTTCGTGGGAATTACACAAATTTAGTGGGGAGTAAATTTCAGAGGGAAGACATAGATCATCATCCTCCCTGCACCTCCCTGTTTGTGGAGAGATTTGGGGTGGAAGGACAGACAGAGGCTAAGAACAAACATCACCCAGCTGGCAAATCACAGGCCACAGTTAGGAAAAAAAAAAATCCCTAAAAGGACAGTCTTCATTTCAGTTTCAGCAGGAAAGCAAAAGGCACATCCCTGACTCGATTCCAATTACCAGATGTCAATGTCCTGCCTCAAAGAGTCAGGGCATTGGGACCTTTCAAAGGGCAAGTCACCCGAATTTTAGCAGAGGTGAACTTGTTATGTCCCAGCTTCATTCTTGACTGTGCTGAAGCTCCTCTGGCTCTGTGCTGCAAATGTTGCCCTGCAGCCTCCCCCTTTCTCCCTCCCCCCCAAAAAAACTCCTAACCAACCAACCAACCCAAACAAAACCAAACCCCCAAACAATTAAGAAACTGGTCTTTATAAAACATCTTACACTGGAAATTTCAGTGTCTTGATGTTCAAAGTTACAGATCATGGGCAGTAAGACCTTATCTCAGGACGTGTCTGGCACCATCATTAGACAATGTTGTCAAATGTCCCAGAGTAAACCCCAGCCTGAAGTTTATGCACTGATATACATATGTAACTTAAACCAACTCTAGGCCCTCCAAAAAAATCAGTAATACAAAGTTCTTTACATGTGGAAAATACTTAATAATTATTGTGGCAGTGATTAATAGACGCCAATGAGAGAATATTTAAAAATACCCAAGTCACCAAGGAGCCTAAATTCTAAATAGAATAAGACTGCTTGAAAGTCCTCTCCTACATCAGTCAGCCTTTTACTAAGTGATGTTGGCAAAGAAGCTGAAACCAAAACCATTCTCCTTATTACATGAAACAACTGAAATACCTTTCAGTTTTATCCTTTGAGAAGTAGTTTAGATGCCATCCTCCCTGCCTTTTGGTGAAATTCTAGACTTTAAAGGGACACTATGACAATTCATTGCTAAATGACAATGGAATTCCTCTGTAATTGCACATTACATGCACCCACATTAATACAAGATAATTTCATTAGGTCTGTTACTATAATGAATACCAAACACAAAATGTGAGCCCAGAGATCATTTTCCCAATCAGAAGTATCAGACCCCAGGAACTCTCAGAGAATAGGGCTATTAAAATGTAAATAGTTTCTTTGAAATTTCAAATGCCGTTTTCAAAAACAGATGTTCTTCTTGATCATTCCTTGCATAGAGTTCTGAAATCTGTACTTATGATGGCTAACTGAAAGTCAACTGGATATTAGCCTCAGAAACTCTTCCTAATTTATGCGAACAGTTTCATTAGAATACACTGCTACATTTTATCAGCACTTCTGATGAGGTGATTTAAAGGTAAAAAATCCTAAATTTGATTATAATCCATCCACATTTTTCTCAACCAGCCTAAAACTTCAGGACAGGAAAACATCTGTTGTAACCTAAAAGCCTGGGACAAAAAGGACAGAAAACTCGGTGTGGCTGATAGTTTAACACACCACTTTCAAACCCTAGAGTTGAAAGTCGCACAATATCGAGGTTATTCTTCATCTCTTCGGTGAGATGTGAGAAGTCAGGAGGAAAACTTCCTATTGCCACAAGGGAGAACAGGTTCAAGTTCATGTTAGTGGGCTTAGCTCCAAGTTCTAACAGCAAATATGACATCAATATACCAATTGCTCACTCATCCAAGCAGGTATCCTCCAGCTGAAGGGGGCAGTAGATGGGCAGACTGTGCCATGAACTGTGTACAAACAGTGGATGCTAAAAATCCAGTCCAAAGAACTTTCTTTTATGATGTGCCCCAAGACTCTGAAATCTGGCACAATAACTCCGTAGGTCACACCAAGACATGATTCTGGCTCCCTGTTGCTTTTAGTCCATTATGTGTGTTATTTAATATCATCTGCAGAGCAATAGTTCTTTCAAGTTTTGCTTTTGTTAAGCACTGCTTTTCCTCAGACATCGGTAATTACGACCTTCTAAGGCACTTCATCAAGAGTGACTTTTTATTGCTTAGCTTCCCCATCAGTGGAAGAACTGAGCTCCCAGTGACCTTTGGTCTGATCCTTAACATTCCTGCTTCTTACAGCACGGGCACTTCTGCAAATTAGTCTCGAACTGTGCCTGTACGTAATGTGTGCTTTAAGGGAGAAAGGTTTGATATGGGTCCACAATCATCGCTTTTCTGTGCCTTAAAAATAACTTGAACCCCCGTCTCCATGGTAACAGATACCACCAGTGAGCCCTAGCAAATCTTGGTTCTTTTTATGGACAAGATGAACAGGAAAACCATAATGCTCCAATGAAATCTCTCATTACTGCCAGAGTCTTACATCTTCTTTAATCCTCTGTTAATGGTGTGCACTAAAGGGTGCTATGCCTACACAGAGCCATATTTACATACCATTATCCTTCCTGTACTTTCACACTGTGATGCTGGAAATGCTAAGAACAATTCCCTCAAATCTATCACGCCATTAAAAACTGACCAGGCACATATCTGACTGTACTCTGTACGTACAGACTGTCTTTACAGTGCAGAATAAGTGTCTCTGACTTGTTAGACTTGATGGCAATTTGCTGATTCACTTGTTATCACTTCATGAGAGTCATTGAGGAAAAAAACTGGCAGTGTGACAAGTCTTCTCACCTGCATAACACACACTGAGGCCTGCCCAGGAAAATGCCCTTCAGATTATGGTTTTTTGGAAACTGATACCGACTCTCCCATGGCTGAACCATTGAAGCAATTAAGAGCAAACTTCCCAAAGTTTACCAGGGAGCCTTTCTACCACCGCAGCTTTCCAGCTGGAGAAGAACCAGCACCAGGCCACCAGTGCAGCCAGATTTCAGGTTGAGATCAAGCAGGTTTCTGAGCTGTGCTCCAGACCTTTTACTCAGCCAGACAAAACTCTGTAGCAGAATGCACTGCTATGTTTTTTGTTTCCTTGGGAGCCTTTAAAAATGCAGATACTGCTTTCAGTGCTTTGGAAAACCCAGACTATAAATGAAAGTTTTAGTTAGAACAACATATGTTCTCACTTGCTTTTAAGTGTATACACTACCAGTAGCTGCAGGGTAAAATTTAATCAAGAATTATATTGCTATGTCTAAAATCTTAGGATCCACCTTAGTCTCAGCCAAACTGACTAAATGTGAAGCACCTCACCTGCCTTGTCCAGCTGAGTGGCTCTTGAACAGTTTCTCCAGGATCAGTAGATACAAGGTACAGCTCTTTGCTTGCAACTGCAGTATTTCCTGCTGGTTTTAAAGCACTTGTCTCTTAGGAAGCAGCACGAGTGGGCCTCAGCTAATCAGTTCCATGTCTCCCAGGCAGGGATCTTTGCAGTACTGGTCTTCTTTGGAGACATCTCCTACAGAACAGCCCGTGGTTACACTGCTGATGGCAGGAGAAGACAGGAGATGAAGATACCCGCATACCTTCAGGAAGAAATACAATTATATCAACTCTAAAAAGCCATTAATTCGCAATTTGAGATCTCCAGCTCAAGTTTAATAAAGGCTCTAAGACTATGCTACATAATTTATGTGGCGCTTACAAGCAGAATCCTCTGCATAAAGTTCTTCTTGGCTTGAAAAGTACAGGAACAAATCCTAAGGATATAAACTCTAAATTGAGAAACACTGGGACTAACTATTTGGGGGGCCTTTCCAGACTTTCTGAGGCATTAAGAACTCAAAGATCTTTGAACAGTTATTTAAGAAAGAAAAAAAAATAACAAAAAGAAGAAAGAAACCCAGTGATTTTCTTTACTCACTTTTACATGGAAAGAGCAGCAGAGCCAAACAGGAACTCACAAACAACTAAAAGGACCAACAAGATTTAAGCAGCCTCTCCAGTGATTTTTTGCATTCATTTAGACTCTAAGTTCCAAAAGGTAAATCCCTTTTCTTACCATGCATCTGTGCAGCTCAGTATTGTACGGGCTCCATCCCCTGGCAGTCACCAGCCTTGGGTGTAACACAACTGAGGAAGGGCAGAGACTCCAGCTCAGACTAACTGAAAGAAGCACAAGAAAGAGATGTTAACCTTTACCTTAACACTTTTGACAAAAAAACAGTTCCTGGAATCACTTTCATGCAATTTCTTGCATGTAACATTACTCACCTTTATGGCTGCACAATTCTACCTAAAAAACCCCCAACATACCTAAATAGCAAAACAAATCAAACCAACAGCCCAGACCATTTACTGCTTTCTTTGCTTCCATGTCAACAAGTAGGTTCTAGTATTCTCACTTTCTTTGAAAAAGCTTAAAACTCACCCAAAGATATGAGAGAAGATGCATCTATCAATGTCTTTCAGACTGGCAGCCAGATGAGAAGAAATGCAATATATATTGCTTAAATAAACAGTTATTTAAAAAGCTTTCTGTTGGTAAATGGAAACATTTGGGTGAGGACTGTCATATCTGCCCTAAATCCATTTCTATGATAAGCAATGCTAGTCTTGCTGATTTGAATTCAGTTAATGATAATCCACAAGGTTTTTAATCTAAGTGCCTCATCCATCATTTCTAGGCTACCTGAAGGTGCAGTCAAAAGCAGGGAAGAGATGCCATTATAGCAGATGTGTTCTATATTGTCCTTTTAATATACACTCAGATCATTAACTTTGATTGGTGTCCTAGTGTGGGTCGGATTCAAAACCATTAACACTGCAACCCTTTCCCTAACGTGCATGAGTCCCTTCATTCCTGTCATGCTACTTTTTATAGAATAAAGATTTATATCTTGGCACGTACTGTTTGTTTTTAAATCCCTTCTTTTGCTATGCTTTTTGATTAAGCACACAGAAGGACCTGCCAAGGTTTGGCACAGTTAAATGGAGAGTATCCTCCTGTGGCGACCACAAGAAAGAACAAGCATTTATTGCACTCGGTTTTCACAGGGAATTTTTTTCTTGGACTTTCCAGGAAAATCTTAAGAGAGAAACTGCACTGAGAAGTCATCAGCTTGCTACTTGCTGGATGGATTACACTGATCTGCTTGCAAAGGTCCCACAACTTCTGAGTCTGGAAAGATCCCCTCACATATATTTCAGCTATCCAGGCTGTCAATCCTGCTATTATTCTTCCAGCTATACTAGCTATGCTATGTTATTTCTGCTATTATTCTTCTAATAACATATTCCAAAGCATCTCAACACAGTCCTTCATTTTCACCCAGTTAAACATGATTCAGTTTGTGAGTATTTCAGTTGACTTTCTTTGTGATGGGCATTAAAGTCAAGAATATAAATAGTTAAAGCCCAGGTACAACAGAATCTATTTTCTACTCACTGACTTGGACTAACTTGCTATTTTGCCTCTGCTTTTCCTTTTGTCATTGTGCATGTGTTTTTATATCTATGTATTTATCACCTTTACTGCACACATTTTCTCACTCTCTGTCTAACTCATTTTCAGGGAAACACCTCAGCAGCATATCTGAAGAGCTCATATCTGTACAAGCCACAAACACACCGCAGCAATCTGAACGAATGTGATCCAGAAGTGATATGGTCCCAACCAAACAGACCTAGTGGCCAAATCTCAGCTCATTCCCAAACACCAATTTTTTTCAAATTAAGTTTTTAATGAACAGTTGGTCATTTAGAGACAGAGATAGACGCAATTGCTCTCAAGCAAAGAGCCTGGACACCTACAGCCCTCAGCTTGTGCCCAGGCAATTACAGATTCCAGAAAATTTGCAAGGCTATAAGCAGACGGTCATGTTTCGGTCTCACTGTGGCCACCGTGACTGTAATCATGTAAAGCTTTATTACACAATTAAAAACACATATATGAGGTCTTTGACTCGACAGGTATACATTTAAGCAAAGACAAAGCAAGGTCAATAAGGACAAAGAGATTGTGGGAAGAGATAACAGGGTAGGTTGAATGTCTGTTGCAAAATAAAGGGTGACATAAACCTTCTGTGTTTCTGGGACTGAAAGGACACACACAAGCCATATTCCCTGCCACCTGCCCGTGGCAGCACACAGGGGACACCAGGTCAGGACTCAGCATACTTTGACAACACCAGCTTTTAATGCCTCAAAGGAGCAGGTTGTTCTTTGGCTTCCCTTTTACAGTAATTGTTGTGCCAAAGACTGACTTCATAATTATCCTGCATTCAGAGGTTTTTTCTCCTCTCAGACTATACACAGAAAACTGGCTGTTGATTAGAACTTCATTCAAGCATCCCTTGGTATCCAGCTCATCTGAAACATGAGAAGGTAATTTAATTTTCACTCTTCTAGTCCCACAAGCTACACTCTGGGGGACAATAGAAAAGGAAGCAGGTCTGTGGGTCTCAGCTTTTCTCCTTATTAGCTTAGTGACAAAAAGAAAGAGATGAGCTATGAATGAATGCTGCCTTTTCTGAGCCACTTCTCACAGGCTTACGCTTCCTTCACACCCAGGAACGGCCACTTCAGCTGGACAGCAGTTCTCACATTGATGTGTCACCTGGTAATGCAGAAGCAGCAATAACAGCAACACAGCCAGTCTCTAACAGACCCCAGACTTCCTTTATCCAGCGCTTGGCTGAAGTGAAACAGCCCATTTTCCCCAAAAGAAAAACAGCTCGTTTGGTGGTGAGATGGAAGGAAATACCACCAAACCCAGACCCTAGGAAACATTTTATCAAACTCATTTTGCAATGAGAGGATTTGACACCAAATGTCCTGGATTCACTCAGCAAACAGACAGCAGGTATCTCAGGTCACTCCATACAGGAGGCAGTGGTGAAAGAGGGTCATGTGCCCCAGCAATGAGGCTACAAAACGTCTGCTTTCATTTGTTTGACAGTGAGTGAAGAACATTTTATCTGGGAAGTCATTCAGCAAATCCACTCGGTGTGGACATACAAAAGAGAACTGGCTTTGCTGTCAATGGAATAAAAAGGTGTTTGCTAAAAGAGAAACTCATGTAGGGCTGTGAGTTGTGTAAGTCTCTCCCTTTGTGTTCAACAATCCCAGTGCCCACGTTTCCTGCTAAATCCTACTATATTCCAATTCTGAGCTTAAAACCATCTTTTCCACTCTCAAAAAGTTTGAAGGCTGTTTGTTTCAAACCACTGAGTCAAGCCTCTGAGACAAAGTTGGTTGGGTTTTTTTTTAAGTGTTCTTATAGTTTGCAAAAACTGTCTCACAGAGGTATGTATCAGGTCACTGCTTGATTGACGCAAATTGTGTCATGTGGCTCTGTAAAATTTCTGCAGTATCTTCAGAAGGTACATTATTGTCTGTGATTACAGAAACCAAACTCTGTTTTGGTGCCTTCTGGTTTCAAGCACTAACTGAGAAGACCATGCAGGTAAATATTAATCAGCAGAAAGCAGCTGCTACTGAAGTTGAAGAGCCCTTGACTTAAGATGTAGATAACAACTGAGGTGACAAATCTGATGTTTACTGAAAATTAGAATTGTGCATGTTTATAAAAGTGTCAGAGACAACTTTGTAATGACACTGGCTTGAAATGGAGTTTATATTTGTTCCAACTTCCAGAAGTCAACTGAGGAACGGCAGGCAGCACACAAAGCAGAAGGATGAATAAAGAGAATAAACCAAGACCTAGAAGTACCTGCAGGAGGACCTCATATAACTGCATTAGGATTTTTAAGCTGGACCTTCAACTGAAAGCTGCCCATCTAATGGGCACTTATGAAATCAATATTATTAGGTTTCGTTCACCTTCCCTCAAAATTTGTCCCTGCTTTGCAAAATAAACCATGACAAATTCATTGATCTGCATAGTAATTGAATAATTAGCTAATTAGCATGAAAGCTGATACCCAGTGATGTATGCCTGTATGTTGATTAGCAGCAAGCATTTCCTGATACAAGTGACTGAAAGAAATCCCAACCTGATAAATAAAATTAAAGCAAATTTCCTTTCCCTTTCAAGAACCTGAACAAGAACAGTTTTCTGAAAAAAAAAAAGAAAATCAGCAGTGATTAACCTGAAATAAAATACCAGTTCAAAAAGACTAGCTTGAACATGTGATTATGAGGAAGTTAATTTCCTGAAATTTACAGGTTCTTGTAAAACCTATAGATGCACATCATGACTTAGATTAACTTTATTTTAAAGGGATATTGTGCAGAACGAAGGATCTGTAGTTCTTTAATATCTTTTGGACTTGCTGCTTAGTATTAAACAGGTTTTATGGGCAGAAAAAATAGTCCACTAATTTAATGTCTAGTCAGTCACCTTGTCTTTGGTGGCTGTTTAATATAAAGGGAATTAATAATATTATTAAAAACATCAAATGACAAAGAAGTGGACCCACACATGTTTTAATTTCCCTTTCTAGCTGCAAATTATGGCAGCTAACAATTGGCTGGCTTCCCATAAGCCAACATCTTCTATTACTCATACATGCTCCCCCAGAAAACATACTGTCTTAATTTATCCTTAAAATCTGATTGACTCCCCACAAGGTTGGATATTGCTTGTAAAATATGCAAAGTACGACCTCCAAACAAGACAGTTCCACCTGGCCCAGCAACTCCCTCCCTTTTCTGCAGTGACCACTGTGTCAAAATTCTGTGAAGTGCCACACAGCTCCTCACAAATGAACGTTTAGGACATGTTTTATTCAGCTTCTCCTCACTGCTCAATCTCTCCCTGTATCCAGCCTTGACGTGCTCACTGAGCACGAGCTGCAACCCTTAGACAGGGAACACCTGTAAAACCCTAATGACACAGCTCAGAATACTGCAACTTGGCAGCTTTTCTGGATTATGTATCACTGCTCCTTATTCTCCTAACTGGCATTTATTCTGTGCAGGCATGACAGGCCATAAAAGGAGCTCGGTTTCCAAGTGCCTGCAATGACAGTTTGAATGCCAGCACTTGGCAATCCTTCAGACTAGGTGTGAATTTCTGATAAAATCAGCTGGCACTTGTGCTGCTGATTTCAATGAGCACAAAGTTTTATGCTACCCCTGTTGGCTAACGTGATTTAATATGTGGGAAGGATCATTACAATGGTGAGCTACCAAGGTACCCTGATATATGGTCACCACAGAAATGTCTCAGCTGCAGCTAGAGGGACTAAGGTTCTCTTTTCCCCTGGGGCAATTTGGGAGTCCTCAGTGCTGAGGAGACCACTCCTTCACTTTCCTAACTTCAGGAATTTAGGTAGTATTACCCTTTATACACAAAACCCTGGAAGATAATTCTCAAAGGTTTAAAGGATCCTCTAAGAGGGAAATGTGTAAAGATCCATCATAGCAGAAAGCCTTGTCAGATTAATGAGATACCTCTCTCTGTAATACAGTCAGGGATTTCAGCTGGATCACACTAATTGCCATTAAATGAAATCATCAGCCTGCTCTCTCCTCCAGACTGTATGACAAGCCTGACAATGAATATATTCCCACTGAAGAGCAAATGACAATATAAGGACAGACTTTAACAGAGTAATTTCCATTGCAAAAACTCTTTCCTAGCCTATGAAATCCCCAACTCTGTACTAACCAGAGATGATTCCCAAATGCACTGTGTGCTCATTTCTATTGGGTGTTCCAAGAGTTTTCACTGTATACAGACATGTTACGAAGAGATTTATGCTATCTGAACATGACAGCAGCACAGTGACAACAGCAGAGGCTGCAGTCCTTTAAGAATTCCTGGCAATGCCTTATCCCATTTCCCCCTAATTCTGGCTATTAACCTGATGAGTACCAAGCTTTGGTCTACAGGCACAAAGGACTAGGGCCCGTGTTAGTGCAGAACAGCAGAGCTCCACTAAAGGCCCCAGAGTGGCATCTGTAGTTTGGCCAGGGCCGACACACCCGCCGAGGGCACAGCAGCGACGGAGAGGTGCTGAGCAGCAGCGCTCCCTCCTCTGCCTGCCAGGAGAAGCAGCAGCACGTGCCTGCCTTCAGCCACAGCCTCAGGAGCTGCCAGGCACACACAGGCAGAAAGCAGGACCCCACAATCTGTTCAGACTTTTCCATCCAAGCCTATCCATTAGAGTTGCATCTGATGTATCCAGCCCCCTTGGTAAGCTTCCAGCAATGAGGCAAATCGACAAAATTGTCCATAATTATATGGGTTAAGACCCATATTATTTTAGGATTATTTGTAATTTTATATTTTTCTATACATACCAAATACTGGGTAGAATTTTATAATGAGAAGATACAACATTTGGACAGGATATGCAATATTTGATATCACAGTAAACTGCACATTCGAGGTGCAAGTTTTGCAATAACACGGCTCCTCTTTGCAGTGCACACAGTTTGTAACCTCCTCATTCAGCACTTGGGATGGCATTCATCCTAACTGAAGGTACACTGAAATTACCAGTAATGACAAATGAGGATGGCCTTGTAGCTAGACAGCAAACTTGGGTCCAGATTGAGCCCAAGTCAAATGAAGACCATGGAGACTCAGACTTAAAAACTTTCTTTACAGGCTTCAGATCCGACACAACTTGTCTCAGCTTTGCCACTGACTGACTCTGGCACGTGAAAGCTGATAGGAAGTCACATCAGTAAGACTTTTAGAAGAACTTGATTAACTAAAAGGAACTGAAGCAGAGACTTCAGTGCTCCATTTATGCATTTATGGGTGCTATTCCCAAAATCAGAAATAAAGTGCAAAAAAAAGCAGAGTAGCAAAATATTCTGTACCCCAAATGCCAAATTGTACTTCTCTATCTCTTTAAATCACTCAGACCTGACCAGATCCCACAGGACAGACGTATCTCTGTGCAGGTTCTCAGAGATCCAGTGAACCTCTAACACAAATTAGAGCAGCAGACTTGGTACAAATGTTGCAGCAGCCAATAATTATTTACTTTAGTAAAATACAAGCAAAGAAAAAATGTCTCAAATCTTTTTATCCAAACAAAATACAGGTTAGAGTAGTCACAGACGCTTTCTATGTTTCCAAAGAGCCAGATAACAAACAAAAGGTTAACATGAATTGAAGACAACTCTGTTAGAAATTGTTCCACCTGGATTAAAACAGAGATCACAGAGGGTAGCAGGGATGTCTCGTGTCTCCAGCCATTTGTACCACACACAAACAAGAAAGAACCAATCTCCTTGAACAGGAGATGCTTTGCTTGTGCAGCTATCTAAAGATACTCTGGACACACACTACTAAGAATATATATTTTTTCCTAGAAGGAAAATATATATATATGTATGACTCTTCAAAGCTTATGAACATTATGGAACCTGCTTCATCCACTCTGGGTTTTTCAAAGCACTTGCTCCAGACAAGTGTTTCAGTAGCTCCAGCTGCAGGCTGAGCAGCGAGCCAGCTTACATGGAGCAGCTCAGCTAAAAAGTAGGTTACCTTTACCAACAGGCAATTTTATGATCATATGTGTAGTAGTCCTTTCAGTCCTTAAAAAGTATACCAAGAGAAAACAGAGCGTTGCAGTAATATTAAATCACTGGTCTTTGGTATGGTAAAAGCTTCAATGGCAGGCAGTGCTGAAAGATTTGAAGAAATAACAAGGGGCTTTGTTTGCCCAGTTTACTGTTCCATATTTCAGTCTGACAGTCTGGAGAGATAAGAAAACAGAAAAGAAGGCAAAAGTGAACAGAAAGCTCAGAGAAAACCTAATTTCCATCTTTCTTTCAATGAGACTAACACCCAGCAAGAAGGAAAAGAAGAATATGTAACTCAGTGAGAATGGGATCATTCACAAGGTCAGGGATTGTTTGGCTTTAAGGCTTTCTGTGCCTTGGTAATCTTCTCCTGTGTCGGTCTGCTATGGACACAAACCTCATTCTGAGCCCTTGTGACACAGTTGTTTGTTTTTTATATCCTCTTTTCTGCCCATTATTCACCAACACTCTCAGTCTTAGCAGCCCACATAAGTAGTGTTAAAGACCTCCCATCTCCTCTGAAACACAGGAGCTGGAAGATTTCACACACTTTGTAGCTGGTGACATTCAGGAGAGCAGGTCATATGTAAACACGAAGAAACATTCCAAGTACACTTAGAAACTACACTGTTAATGCAAAACAAATGTAAACACCTTTAAGGGCAATTTGCTATGCATAATGCTGAGGGCCATCAGAGCAGTCAGAATATTCAAATCCCAAAAGCTGCAGTAAAAATCATAAGCTCTTATTTTGGTCCAACTATTTGGACTGTGAAAATCCTGACTCTAAATGGACAAACCCATGCTACCGTGCTTCTAAAAAATTAAAAAATGAAGTGGATCAAATGCTTTTAACCAAAAGAAAAAATAAAACTGCTTCTGATATTTGGTAGTTCATAAGAAAAGCTCAAGTGTTCCATGCAAATTAAAGAAAAAAATATAAAGAAACCTTCAGTCAGACTCCAAGCTATTAAAATTTAAAGATAACAAAGCAGGGCATGTTCTTGCCTGCCTTATTGAAGTTCAATTTTGCTAAAACCTTTGTCTTGCCCTGGTTACTGCAGCTTTGGGCTTCAATCTGGTTTCTCACAGCTGTCCCCATTAAAATATATAAAAATCCACCCCTGCCTGCTTTGATTTATAGCTTGTTCTGAGCTCAGTGAACTAAACACGTCACCTCTTGTATCAGCTGACAAATTCTAGACGTCTCATTTCAGATTGTCTTTAAGCCCAAGGTATAGGCTTGGTTTTGCTCCAATAGCTGGATTCTCAACCAGAAAAATCCATGTACCTCCTCTGCAGTCAGAACAGCTCGGCCTGTTCATCTTTGCCATCCACAGCCCCCTCACTGCACACACGTGGAACAGCAACAGTTCCCATCTGAACCGAGTCCATTGTACTGGCATTTCCATGTGCCATATATCCAAAACCAGCTGTAAAATGTACGTCGGTGACATTTGCAGCGTTCTGAAATTTAAGTCACCAATTATTCCCCCAGCCCCTTGTTTATTGCCTCAATAACCCATGCAGGAAAGGTGAAAGGCCAACCAATGAAAACACTGAATATTAAAAAGGTTAAAGTGTATAAGTGCATTAAAAGTTTATAGTTTTGCTACTGACTACACTGGGGATATAAATGATGTTGTCTTGTTCTCATGACAACGATGAGAAAGTGGGACAACAACCCCTGTTCTTGTGGTAAATCTTGTGGAAATCAAGAGTTACAAATTTAACTCTTTCTGTTTGCAATCTGCAGGGTTTCACTTCTACAGACAGACCAAATGCATAGTCAGAGTGAGAGGATTAAATAGCCTGTAGTGACAATTCAGATGACTGATCTCCATGTTGATTGCACTTCTCATAGATGTAATTTTAATTTTGAATATGTTATTGGATATCTGAATGCCAGATTATCTATCCACTGTGGCTAAATAGATACAGTGAATAATGCATTCCCATTTGCCTTTCTTTGATCATTTTATTTGTGTTTCAAAGCTGGCACAGAACAGCTGCTTAAGGTACAGAGCTCCAAAGACACTCTAAATCTAAATGACTGACACTTGATGAGGCATAAAGGCTGCAGGACATGCTCCCTGCAAGGACACACAATGCTCAGGAGTGCAGGTTTTTTATTATTATTATTATTAATCACTGACCTAAGAAAGTATATTGAAATTAATTGTCTCAACTACTTCTTTAAAAAACAACCTTAGAGATCTTATCTGCTGAGGACAGAAAAATCATTTAATTAATGTAAGAGTCTTGTGGAACCTTAAGGTGAACGAAACAAACATGGTTAAGTTTTGCAAGAACTCTGATTAGACTCAGTAGTACTTTTCTTGTCAGAGAAATCACAAACAAAATAAGTCCCAATAGGATCATAAGATTGTTCCTTGTGGTTTTACCATCTCCATTTAATTACACATTTAAGATTAAATATTTAAGAACTATTTAATTCATATTCCAAGTAGTAACATGATGTGCTCCTACCAGTTCAGCTGAAAATGGTAAAAACCCTGTAATCTCAGATTTTGGTAACGTACTTGAATGGCACTTAACAGTCTGCCTACTCTAACCCTACACAAAACCAGTGTTAAACAGACTGCAGGCAATGAAAGGAATTAAAGAATTTTCAGTGAGAAATCATAATGGAATGTGAGAGCTGTAACAACCAAATGATGCTAATCAATGCCTTGTATTCCATCTTACACCACGGAAAGGTAGGTCAGCAGGCAAGAGATGAATGAAATTAAGGTCCAATTAAAGATATTAATTTAAACCACCAAATATTTTAGCCCTAAACTGTATTTTAGCCCTACTTTGTATTTAACAATAGAGGACATAGAAGAAAATCCATGCACTAGAGAGCTGTAAGTTGATTCTAAAAGTAATACAGTCCTAGGAGTGAATAGCAGTTGAATGTTATTGCCCCTAAGTGCTGCTGGAGGACTAGTAAGATCACAGGAATACATAACAGCAGCAGAGGGGAACTGGCAGATAATTTTAGGCTCCTACACAGCAGTGCTGAAACAGCTATCAAAATATTGTGTCCACTCCTCATGCCCACATTTTCAAAATACTTTTTTTTAAATATGTGAAAAGATTTCAGAGAAGAAAACTGTATTCAAAGGCTGGGTTAAAGTCTCTGGAGAGAAAAGTAATTTTAAAAAATAGGAGATAGATCAGTTTAGGGGAGAAAAATGTCTGCTGCTGAAGAACTCTTTAATTTGGTCAAAGAAACTGCAGGAGAAAGTTATGCCTGACAAATGCAAACTCTCCTTCAGCAGTGAGGGCAATTAACTAGTAAAAAAACAGCAAGCCAACAAAAAGATGGAAACCCTCACTCGATTCGTGTCTTCTCATCAAGAGTCTCAAAACAGGGCAGAGGAGAGACAGAACATGCAGTCTCATCATGACTAGAAAATGCATTATACAAAAAAGCCTCTTCTGATGTTCAACTCCATAGAAGAGAATGTTCATTTAGTAAAGACAGAGGTTATATAAAAGATCTTATAATGTTATGAACCTTAGTATTTTGAGGAGCAAGTGTGGATTCCACACAACTTCATCATGCTTTCAGAGCAGGATGAGCAAAGGTAAGCCTATTCATTTTCCTGTCAAACTGGTTCTGACTAAATTAACACAGTTAATGCAAGGAACAGTTTTCTTTCCTCTGGAAACAAGCTCCACATCCTGAAATTTCTCAAGCAGAGAAAACCAAAGGATTTGGAAGTGCAGCTGATATAACTCACATCCCCCAAATAAGCCAGCCAGTCTCAGCTTCCTGAGGAGCACTATCCTGCCCATCCAGGTGGAGGGTCAGTCCCCCTGTCTGAGGCATCAGTTAAGGATGCAGGTGGAGAGGATTAAGCTTTTACCTCACCTTTTCTCCAGAGAAGTGCTCCCGTGTGGAGCAGTGTGCGGCTGAGGCAGGAGCCGGGACAGACAACCACACTGCAGCTTCTTGTCCCTCCAGTGATAAACCAGCCACACAGGGTCTGCTACTACAAGGGTCATAGAATCACAGAATTAACTGGGTTGGAAGAGACCTCTGAGATCATCAAGTCCAACCCTTGATCCAACCCCACTGTGATTACTGGAT